>NW_004624891.1:1103634-1197028 GCF_000247695.1 Heterocephalus glaber | reverse complement strand
CCCCCCCCCCCCCGCCTCCTCATCAGCACCCCCAACCAGCTTTGCTGTATCTCTGCCAGAACAAGGGCAGGAAATATGCCGCCTCCACCACCCCACCCCCAGGCCCCAAGAGCCCTGTCCCCACTCCCGCCCATGGCATCTTGAACAGAGCTGAGTCTATGGCTCTTCGTGGGGGGTGCTGTGGCTGGGGGATCACGAAGAGAGGAGGGTTGCAAAAGCTATGCCTTGCTTTCCCAGCGGCTTCTCATGGACCAATGAATGCACAGAGGGGCGGCGGGGGCGGCGGGGGCGGCGGGGGCGGCCATCGTGTTTTCATTTTCCTGTGTTTGTTTTCTGTTTAGATCAACTGCTCAGTTCTGGTCTGGGCCTCTGAGGGATGATGGGGTTTGGCAGGTAAGGATTTCGGGGCCACCCATCTCTGCCTTCCGCAGGGCTGTGGGCTTGGCTCCTGCCAGCCCCTGCAGGAACAGGAAGCCAGCCTACTCCACTTGCTTCTTGGCCCCTTTCCTTTTCTCACTCTCTTCTCTTTTTCTTTCTTTTCCTCTTTCTTTCTCTGTCTATTTCCTTCCCCTAGGCTGGTTCGCTCTTTCTCTGTCCTTTCTCTCTCATTTTGTCTTTATTCTTTTCTGCCTCTCCGTACTTTCATTCAGTGGTAATCTTGCCATCTTTCTCCATTTTCTGTTGATTTTTCCTTTTCTCTTAATCAAAATGACAAAAGAAAATGAAGCCCTGGGCATCAGGAGGCCTGAGTTCTGGCCCAGACTCTGTCATTAACTCTCTCTGAGTAAACTTTAACAAGTCCTTTCCTGTCTCTGGGCCTCAGTTTCCCCACCTGCACACTGAAGGCTCTTAACTAGGACATGTTGTGAGTACATATTCACTCCTTGCAGGGAATAAGCTGGAGGAAACTGATGCCATTCTCTGCAGGGCGCAGAGCCCACTGTATAGCCTAGAGAGAGGAGAGCAGGAGGCCAGTGGGGGAAAGTGAGGGATTATGGGAAAGGAAGGAGGTCCGGGAGACCACCCTAGCTGGTATCCAAACCAAGTCCAGAGAACCTAAGGAAAAGAGCTGAAGCTTGGAGTCTGGGAAGGTGGAGGCCCTGATACGGCAATGGCAGACAATGAGATTACAGAACAGAGCACCTGGTCTTGGCTGTGGTAGTTCATCTGCTTTCCATGCCACCTCGGATTAGGGCAAAGGCCAAATGCCCTCCACCCTCACCCTCACCTCTCGTCTCATTGTGGCATTTGCTCACTATCCTCTGGTGACTTGGGGGTATGAGTCAGAGCTAAGGGGTGTCAACATTTCTGCACTGCCCTCTCACCTGGTCCCCTGGCACCTCAGACTTCCTGTAGACACCAAAGTCATTCTCTACTCCCACCCCCACCTCCTCCTCCTCTAACTTTCTTTCCTGAGGGAATGGCACAGTCATCCTCCTAGGAGCTCAGGCCCAGGCTCCGGTGTCCCTGTCACTCCCCAAATCCAACCTAGCTCTGAGTCATCGGCTCTGTCTCCTACCTCTCCCACCTTAGACCTCTCCTGCCTAGCCCCCCAGACGCTACTCCAGCCCCAACCCCTGCCACTGCCATTTCTTGACTGAACTTCCACTCTGCCAACTCACCATCTCCAATTCTGCTTCCACACAGTTGCCAGGGCAACCACAATTTGGGGGCAATTTCAGGGTTTTTGCTATTACATATAAAACAGCCAGAAGGGCTGGGGATTTAGCTCAGTGGCACCGTGCCTGCCTCATAAGCGCAAGGTCCTGAGTTCGATCCCTGGTACAAAAAATTTAATAAATAAATAAATAAATAAATAAATAAATAAATAAATAAATAGAGCAGGCAGAAACATTTTTATATACGTTCTTTGAAATGGAATTGTTGGGTGGTGGATAAACATATACAGTTGTGCCTTGGAATCCATAGGGGATTGGTTCCAGGACTCTACTGATACCAAAATGAGCAGATGCGCAAGTCTCTAATATAAAATGGCACAGTATTTGCATATAACCTACACACATCATCCTGAATACTTTCAATCACCTCTAGGTTACTTACAATACCTGCTACAGTGTAAATGCTATATAATATTTATTCTGTATTGTTTAGGGAGTAATGACAAGAAAAAGTCTGTACATATTGAGAAAAGAAGCAGTTTTTCCCCAAATATTTTTGATCTATGGTTGGTTGAATCTATAGATACAGTACCCATGGATATGGGGGGCTGACTATACTCAACCTCAGCAGATACGCCTCATAGCTTTACAAAGAGTTGTACCAATGTATACTCCTGCCAGCAGCATAGGAAGTGCTTTTATTGCTCTCCATCTTTACCAAAACTTGGTTGTTTCTGTTTGCTTTCATTTCATTCATTGTATAGAGTTTACAGTGGCATTTCATTATGGTTTTAATTTGTATTTTCTTTTTGATTAAGTGGCGCACCTTTTCATATATTCATTAGCCATCTTGATAATTGATTTTTTGTGCATTGTCTGTGCAAGTCCTTTGGACATTTTTCAACTGGGTTACTTAATATATTCTGAATTATGAATCTTTTGTCAGATATGTCTATTGCAAATATTCTCACCCATTCTATAGGTTGTCTTTTCACTATATTAACACAGCCTTTTGATGAACAGAAATTCTTTATTGTAATATAGTCTAAATTATAAAATTTTTCCTTCATGGCAGGCATTTTCCCATTTTATTTAAATCTTTGTCTACTGCAAAGATACAAAGTTGTTCTACATTTTTCTATTTTCATTAATCTTATTATTTTTAACTGACACATAATTATTGTGTAAATTTAAGAAATACTATGTTAAATTTTTTATGTGTAATATACATTCTGTAGTACTCAAATCAGTATAATTAGCAAACCCACCATCTCAAATGGCCTTCCTTTTGGTGAAACATTCAAAATCCTTTCTTCTACCTATTTTGATATATACAATACATTATTATTGACTACAGTCACCTCCTTGTGTCACAGAACAACAGAACTTCTCCCAACTGCAACTTTGTACCCATTCACCCACTTCTCTCCACTCCCCTACAGTTCTTCTGAAAGCATGTTTTGTGTTGCCTTTTGCAATTATATTTGTGATTTTCTGAACTGATTTTTCTGTGAGATATAAGGCAAGGGTCAAGATAAAGATCTTTTCCACATGGCTACCTGACTGATACAGTACCATTAAAAAAAAAAAAACAAAAAAAAAAACTGAGCATAGTACATACTTTGTAATCCCAGCTACTCTGGCGCCTGAGGCAGGAACATCACAGGTTCGAAGCCAGCCTGGGCAACCTAGTGAGATCATGTTTCAAAATAAAATAAAATGGTCTGAGGATGTAGCTCAGTGGTAGAGTTCTCCTGGGTTCAATTCCTAGTATGGGAGAGGAAGAGAGAGAGGGAGGGAAGGAAGGAGGGAGGGAGGGAGAGAGATAGGAAAGGGTCTCCAATGTACTGCAGTGTCATTCATTTGTCATAAGTTAGGTGGCCACATATGTGTGACTCTGTTTTTGGATGAATTCAGGGCGTCAGGCATGCTTGACAAGTTCTCTACCTCTGAGCCACATCCCTAGCCCTCCTGGTCTCTTTTGTCAGTTTCTATATTCTAGTGCCAATGTTGTGGGAAAGTGAGACAGCTCAGCATTATAGCCAAGAGTGACAGCTCTGTGTTGTAGCCAAACATTATGGCCATCTGAAGGTCTCTGGCAGTGAAGAAGTCGAGTGGCACTCAGAGAGATGGAGGGATTCTTTATTATTTCAGCGGACTCAAAGGAGTTCATACTCTGAAGTGTGAGCCCGGAATAGCAATGCAAGCAACTTTATATAGAGATGTTTGGGGTGGGAGGGTGACCCCACCTACCTGGCAAGTATGCTCATTGAGGTAGATGGGAAGAGTTAACTGAACATTTCTGAAACCTTAGGTACAAACATCCTGCAGCAAAACAGTTACATTGCTATAACGTTTTGATACATTGGGCAAGAACACAGTACAAACAGTTACCTTGTCTGAGCAGAATATCCTATGGCAAAAATATGGGGGGAGGCTTGGCAACAGACAAAGGCCTGCTCTCTTGTGCATTATTTCTTTATCACCAATACCACAGTGTCTTAATATGTCTTAATGTCTCCATAGCTGGTAGTAAGAGTCATCTGGCTATGTTCTTTTCCTTTAAGATTACCTGCCCAATTCTTAGCCTTTTGCATTCTCATCTGATTTATAGGACCAATTTGTCAATTTCATAGCCCCCCAAAATAAATAAAATAAAAGCATTTGCTGGGGTTTTTGAGTGAGACACTCATATTCTATGGATTAATTAGAAAAGAATTGACATCTTTATAATATCAAATTTTCTAATCTATGAATACAGTTTATCCCTTTAAGTCTTTTTAAATTTTTCTGCACAATGTATTGTGGTTTCTGGTATAGAGATTTTCAATATTCTTCATTAGATTTATTCCTAAGTATTTATGCTATTGCAGATGGCAGGGTTTTAAACACCTCTTTTTTCTATTTTTTACTGGTGTACAGAAGCACAATTGATTTTTGCATATTGACCTATCCAGTGGTCTTGCCAGATTGACTTATCAATTCTAATAGTTGTAAAATCTTTTGGATTTTCTAGGTACACAGTCATGTTAAATGCAAATAATAACAAGTGTACTTCTTCCTTTCAAAGTTTTTATTTCCTCGGTATACTGACTAGGACCTCCAGTTCAGTGTTGAGTAGAAACAGTGAGAGAGGGGACCCATTCTTACTGTGTGAAAGTGTTCACCATTAACAGTGTTGTTTGTGGAAGGTTTTTCTCAGGTGCTCTTTATCAGGTTAAAGAAGTTTTCTCTTCGGTTTCTATTATACTGAGGCATTTATTAAAATCATGAATGGGTGTTGAATTTTGTGACATGGTTTTTATGCATTTATCATAGTTTTTCTCCTTTTATTTCCTGTTAGTTGAATTACAATGGTCGGCTTCTATTATTGCTTTTATTGTTGTCTCCCACTCTCCACCTCTGGTACTGGAGATTGAACTTAGGGCCTTCACACTGAGGTATATCCTTAGCCTTTTTTTATTTCTGATTTTGTGACAGGGTCTGGCTAAGTACCTAAATTGCCCAGACTGGGCTTGAACTAGTGATCCTCCTGCCTCACCCGCCCAGGGTACTGGGATTATAGACATATGCCATCATGCCTGGCCAATGGTTGGCTTTTGATTGTTTAACGACCTTTGAATTTCTGGATTAAAAGTCACTTGAGCATGAAGAATTATTCTTTCAATATACTGATGGATTCTATTTGCCAAAATTTTGAATTGCACCTTTTACTTTGTGATCATTGGAGATTCACATGCAGTTAGTTGTAAGAAGTAATGCAAAGAGATCCACAGCAATAGAAATGTATGAGTGCTCCAGTTTTTCTGCGTTTGGTATTGTCACTTTTTTAAAAAAAACATAGCCATTGGATAGTTATGCAGTGATATCACATTGTGGTTGTAATTTGCATTAATTTGCATTGATAGTGCTGAGTAACTTTTCATGTGCTTATTTGCCATCTGTATATCCTCTTTGGTGAAATGTCTCTTCCTGTCTTTTGCCCATTTTCTAATTGGATTGTTTGTTTTGTTTTATCTTATTTTGTTTTACTATTGAGTTTTAAGAGTTCTTTATATGTTCTAAATATGAGCCTTAGGTCACATACATGGTTGGCAAATATTTTCCCAGTCTGTAGTTTGTCTTTTCATCTATTTTTCATTGCAGAGCCTAAGTATTTAACTTGATGAGGTCCAATTTATCCATTTTTTTTCTTTCATGGATAATGCTTTTGATGTCGTGTCTAAGAATTTTGTAACCAGTGCCTATGTCTTGAAGATTTTCTCCCATGTTTTCTTTTAAACAATCCATAGTTTTATGTTTTCTATTTAAATCTATGATTCACTTTCAGTAAATTTCATGTGAAACCTAGATTGAGATTCATGTTTTTGTTGATGAATGTCCAATTGCTTGAACTTGGTTTATTGAAAAATCCATCGTCCCTCCACTGAGATGATTCTACACCTTTGTGAAAGATCAGCTGGGCATACAATATTTATGTGGCTCCGTTTCTGGGTTCTCTATTTTGGTGCACTGATCTATCTGTCAGTCTCTTTCTTCCAGTACCACACAGTCTTAATTACAGTAGCTATGTAATAAGTCATAAAATCAAGTAGAGTAATTCCTCCCACTGTGCTCTTCTTTTTCAAAGTTGCCTTAGTCATTCTAATTTGTCTTTTCATATAAATTTTAGAATAATCTTGTCTATACCTATGAAAAAACTCCTTGAATTTTTGGTAATAATAGCATTAAACCTGTATATAAACTTGAAAGAACTGACTTTTTTTTTTTTTTGGTACCGGGATCGAACTCAGGACCTTACGCTTGCAAGGCAGGTGGCAGAACCACTGAGCTAAATCCCCGGCCCCCGCATTTATTATGTTGTCTTCCAATCCATGAACACCTGATATGCCTTTCCGTTTATTTAGATCTTTGATTTCTTCATCAGCATTTTGTGATTTTCAGCACACCAGTCCTGCATGATTGTTATATTGACATCTAATTTCATTTTGTTTTGGGAGAGATTTTAAAAGGCATTGCATTTTTAATTTTGATGGTCACATCTTCATTGCTAGAAATGTAATTGATTTTTATATGTTTGTCCTTTGTGACCTTGCTAAGCTTACTGATTAGTTCTAGTAGGTGTTTTAGTAGATTCCTTGAGACTTTCTCTGTACAGTCATGTCTTTTGCAAATAAGAACAATTTACTCTTCCTTTCCATTCTGTATGCCTTTTCTGTTCTTTATGTGCTTTACTTTGCTTACTGCACTGACTAGGTCTTCCAGGATGATCTTGAAGCAGAGTGATGAGACCAGATGTCATTCCCTTCTTCCCAATCTAAGGTTAAAAGCATTCAGTCTTTCGCCATTAAGTAGAAGTATAATGTCAGCTGTAGGAATTTGTACATAGTTTCTATCAAACTGAAGAAGTTCACTCTCCTAGTTTTTTGAGTGTTTTTATTATGAAAAGTGTTGAGATACATTTTGTGCACCAACTGATACATTTATGTGATTTTTCTTTCTTAGCCTGTTAATATAGAGTATCATATTGATTGAAGGCTGTGAAAACAACTCTGAGGCAGGGAGCTGGCTGGAAGCCCTGGCACACCTACTAATGGCTGCAGAAGTGGAGAGATAGGGCTGGCTTGTAGAGCTCCCTCTACCCTGGAAAGGAACACTTGCCCCAAAGCCTCACCTCCATCTGACCCTGGTCTGGGACTCCATGGAGTAGAGCAGCTAGCTAGAATGAAAACAAGAGTTAGCTGCAGCTTCCCACTCTGTGTCTCCACCTAGTTGAGTTTGGGAGAAGGGGAACATAGACCTAGAAAGAGCAAGGAAGGCAGCCAAGGTCACATAGCAATGATTTCCATTCCACAGAATAGGAAGCTACAGCTCAGACACGTTGCGTGCACAATTAGGATCACAATCCAAGCCTCTTAAAAGCTATCTTTTATAGAACCAGAGTGTGTCAACACTGGAGGAGATCTTAGTGTAGGGGACAGCTGAGTCTCATTCTATTTTGTACATGAGTAACAGCAAAGCCCAGAAAGGAAAAGGGACCTACCCAAGGTCCAATAGGAGCTAGTGGACCAGACATGGTGGCACCTGCCTGTAATCCCACCTATTTGAGAGATTGAAGCAGGATGATTCTAAGTTTGAGGCCAGCCTGAGCAACTTAGCAAGACCTTGTCTTAAAATAAAAAATAAAACGGGCTGGGGATATAGCTCAGGGCCGGAGCACCTTTGGGTTCAATCCTTGGTACCACCCACATAAAAAAGTCAGTGGCAGATGTGGGACTTAAACCCAGGCTCCTTCCGCACCTCCAGATGCAGGAAAAGTTGTGGGCCCAAGAACTACACGTGGCTGTGGCAGCAGGGGTGGGGGGAGTGGTGCCTAGCACAGTACTGGGCTGCTTTTAACTCCTCAGTCAGAACCTTTGTCTTCCCACTACTCTGTGGCTCTGATGAACCTCTCTTGCCCACCTCACAGGTACTCAGGGGAAGGCACCCTAAAGAGAGTCGGGGTCCTGAGTTCCAAGCTGGATGTTCTTGGGTGGATCCCTTCCTCTCTATGGCCTCTGATTCTCCACCTGTAAAATGGCATGAGTGCAGTGCAGAGCAAGGCAGGTAGGACCTGTTGAGTTTGAGTACTAGACTTAACTAGAGAGCTGGGGAAATCCTGATGCCAGGCACTACCTCAAACCCATGAAACGAGAATCTCTGGAGGGAGGACCCAGGGTTGGGGTGGGAAGGGAGGGGGTTGCCTGTCCCCAGAGGACTCCAATGAGCAAATGGGGTCGGGGAGATTTCTCAGGGCTCTTCCACCTGACTTCTGCTGAAATTCTATGGTCCACTGGGTGTGTCTGGGGTTGCAGGAGGAGGGAGGGCCTACTGCTCCCCTCCTACAGTCTCTGCACTGAGCATGCCAGGCCAAACTATAGGCCATTTTCCCAGGATTGGAAAATTGCATTGGGGTTTCTGGCATTGTGTGAATTCCTACTGGGACACTGCTCCTGTGGTAGGAGGCTGCCTGTCCACACCCGCCTGCCTCCTGTCCCCACCCGCCTGCCTCCTGTCCCCACCCGCCTGCCTCCTGTCCCCCTGACACTCTCAAACCCCTCTCTAGTCTGGCTGATTCCATGTAGCAGGGAAACAATGCAGGCTATAGGATTAGAGCAGACTCTGGACAAAGTCTCTGCCTTACCCTGGCTTGCTCTGTGAACCATTTCACCTGTTGCAGGCTTTGTTTTCTCATTGGTAAGATGGATAGTAATGGGACTTGGCTTCAGCACTATTGTGAAGATTGACTGAGCTAATGCATATTTTGTGCCTAGCACAGTGTCAAGCCCAAGGGAGCACTAAGGCGATGGATATTCCCCTATTCTGATACCCCTGCCAGCCCCTGGGTCAGCCTGGCAACTGCCTCCCTCAGGGGAAGCTCCGGAAAACTGACTTGCTGTCATTGGAAACACTCGTCACTGTGACCAAGGCCCCATTCTAAGCCAGAGCTGTGCACATCTTTTTCTGTGTTTGATGCTTCCTAGTTCAGGGTGCATGTCCATTTCTACCTGCTCATGCCACCTTCCTCCCAACAAGCCTGTAAGGAAGTGGCTATTATGATCCACACTGTATGGGTGATGATGCTAGAGCTTGAGGCAATTGAGTCAATTGCCCGAAATCACTTGATTTAGAATGGCAGTTCCGGTATTTGAACCCAGAGCTGTTTGGCTTCAGAGTCCGAGATCACAGAAGGCTCTGTCCACTAAGCAGGGCTGGCATTAATGCTCACCTGCCTTAGCATGGATGCAAGTGCCCATCAAAGGTGCTTGTGGGACCATGAAGACATACACACAGCAGGGATAGGGGAGTGGACTGTGACAAAAACCAATATAGTGCTTGATGGGCTGGCAAGTTTGAAGCAGGCTCTCCACACCAGCCAGCACAGGATGGGGACAAAGGGACATTTGCTGAGAAGGACGTTCACAGACATGATAAATGAGGCTGCCACCTCCTGAGCAAACTGACAGCTTGTTACACACACACACACACAAAATAAGACCAGTAATCACAAGCCCTTGTGTGTATCCAACTTTATGACATATACAAAACTTTCTCCTCTCATCTTAAATCCCCCCTGTGATGGATTCACTCACCAAATATCTATGGAGCGAGCATCTGCTGTGTTCGAGATGCTTGAGATCCTTCAGTGAAGAGGACTAATGGGGAGGGGAGCATGCCCCTTATGTAGCCCACAATGCAGGAGGAGGAGGCAGAACATAAACACAATAAATATAACATGTGGTAGATGTAGATGGAAAAATAAAGCAGGAAGAAAGAAGGTTGGACTGTCTGAGGGGAACTTACAAGACTGCCATCACACTGAGAAGGTGAAACTTGATAAAGCTGTGAAGGAAAAATGGAAACGAACCTTGCAGATATCTGGGGGAAAGCCTTGTGGGCCGAGAGGTCTGTGCAAGGACCCCGTGCTGCCTTTGTGCTGGCAGTGTTTGAGGGACTTCCGGGATCCCAGTGCGGCTGGTGATGAGGGAGCAAAGAGGAGAGGAACAGGATGTGAAAGCAGAAAGGAATGAAGGACCAGATCTTGAAGGGGCTTTTCTTCCTGGTGCTGGGGATAGAACCCAGGGCCTCACATGTGCTAGGCAAGTGCTCTATTGCTGAGCTACACCCCAGCTCCCTTGGAGGGCCTTGTGCCTATGGGTTTATCAGAGAGACGGGGAGCATGGGAGGGATGTGAGTGGAACTGTACAAGACCCCGCAGGCTTAGAGTCTTCCAGCCTGAAGGAGAGGCTGTGGAAACTAGGGCAGGAGGGGAACTTCAGAGCAGACAGTGAGGTGGTGAGCAGAAGCTGGGATGGGGATGGGCTCTGAAGATAAGAGATAAGAGGCTTGCTGACAGAGGAGAGGTGGGGTGCTGAAGAAAAGGAGTCAAGGAATATCTCAGATGGTATGAAGTCTACAGTCTACTGTTGTCACCACCCTGGCCCAACGGGTGTACCACCCCCACCCATGCCTGGACTTCAGCAAATGGTCTCTTTATAGGGACTTCTTGCTCCTATCTCTGACCCTTATAATCTACTCTCCATCCATTGATTCAAGGGAGCCTTTTAAAACATAAATCAGGTCATGTCACTTTCCTGCTTAAAACCTTCGAGTGACTTCCCATGATACGTAGAGGAAAGGTCAGAGCCTATGTGGGCTGTCTTCTGTCTGCTATTCCAGCGGTTCTTCTGGCCTCTTCCCCACCCCCTGCTCTGCTGTCCTACAGACTCACTGAGAGAATTCCTACCTCAGGACCTTTGCATTTGCTATTTTCCCTACCTATAATGTTCTTTCTCTATTCTTCATGGTTAGCTGCTTCTCATGCTTCAAGGCATAGTTGAGATGTCACTGCCTTAGAAAGATAATACCCTGTACCACCACCCGATCTAAATTAGATTCATCATTCTGGGTTTTCTGTCTTGTTTTTGTTTTATTCCATTAATAACGCATTCCATAAACTCTGTGTTGATTTCTGTGATTTTTGTCTCCTTCACTCAGCTCCCTGAGGGTGAAGGCAGGGAACACACGGGCTTGGCCCACCCTTGCATCACAGTGCCTCATGCCGAAACAAGCACTCAGTGTGTGTTAGTGTGCTAAGTCATTTATAGACCTGTGCTTATTTGATATCTATAGGAAGCCTGAAAATAGGTGTTGCTCTCCCTATTTTATAGGTGAAGAAACTGAGGCAATGAGAGTTAATGAGATTTGCAAATGGTAGAGCCAAGATTCAAGTTGACATCTGTCTGACATTACTACTTGTACCCTTTATAATCACAGGGGTGGGGGAGGAAGGGAGAGCACTTTGAAATACTGTAAATGAATGAAAGATTCAACATGTTTTAAAGTTAGGTTTAAAGAAGGTATGGTGGTACACAAATATAATCTCCACACTCTAGGAGGCTGAGGAAGAAAGAACACAAGTTTGAGCCCAACCTGGGCACTTTAGTGATTTAGTGAGACTATTATGGCTTATATTTAGCTGTCTTCCCAAAGTCTCCTGTGCTCAGAGGTGGGTCTTTTAGGAGTGACTGGGTCATGAGTATGCGATATTGGATTAGTCCACTGATCAGGTTAGCATAGTTCTGGATGTGGATGATGGATTTACTGAAGAGGGAAGTGGTATCAACCAATGGACCTGTGGCCTGGATGTAATGGAAAGAGAAAGAAGAAGAAAGTATCACTTCCTTCTGTCTGTTCTGCCATGGAGTGTTTCTCCTCTGCAATGTCCCTTTGCCATGCTGGCCTGCCTTGGAACCAGCTGACTATGGACTAAAACCTCAACAAACTGTGAGGTGAAATAAACCTTTCCTCCTTTAACTTGTGAGGGTTGGGTATTTTGTCCCAGCAATGAGAAAGTAACTAAGATGGAGACCCTGTCTCAAAAAAAAATTTTTTTAAGGGCTACAAATATAGCTCATTGTGAAAGCCTTAGATTCAGGCCCCACTACCACACACACACACACACACACACACACACACACACACACACGCAGATATTAGGTTTAAATTCAGGTTCATTAGACATAAAATTCAACCTCTACTTCTTAGGCTAACATAATGGGGCATCCCATACTATTTTTGATATGAGATTTTAGAAAGAATGTAAGCTTTGTGTCTTAGTTACTTTTCTTGTTTCTGAGAAATAAATACCCAACACTCAAAGTTAAAAGAGAAAAGGTTTATTTCAGCTCACAGTTTGTAGAGGTTTCAGTGCATATTTGGCTGGCTCCAAGGCAGGGTGACATGGCAGAAGGGCATGGCAGAGGAGAAACAGCCCATGGCATGGTAGGCAGGAGGCAGTGAGCAACATGCAAGCCTCCCTTTCCCTTTTATCCCATCCATGCTACCAGCCTTTTGAGTGGTGCCACCCATACCCCACGTGGGCCTTCTCATTATCCACACCCAGAACTATGCTAAACCAATCAGTGGACTAATTTAGTACCACATACCTTAATCCCAGCATCACAAACTCTAGATCTAGCCAGCTTCAAAAAGCCCTATCTATGAGTGGATGAGGTTTGAGGGAGTGGGCATCTATTACAAGCCATAACACTTTGGAACCAGCTAGGCCAGGTTCAAATCTCTGCTTCATTGATCCTTATGGGACCTCATGCATCTCACCTCATATCTCTGAAGCACTGTTTGGTCTTCTATAAAATGAGGAATGTAGTCTCCCCGAATTTTATGGTTGCTGTGAGAAGTATGACTTTAGACAAGCTTCCAATGCTGTTTCCTCACCTGGTATTCTCTAATTTAATGACATTCCATAATGCATCTCAATATATCCTATTGTAGCTTGCTACACCCATTCAACATGTCTATCTGTCTACCCTTCAGTCTATCTACCCATCTGTCCCTCCACCTACTTACCCACTCATCCATCCACCCATCCATCCCTACATACATACATATATTCACCTATCCCTCCTCCATCCATCCACCCACCTCCATTATCCATCCATTTATCCAATCCATTGATAGGCCATGAGCTCCAGAGGAGAGTAGAATACTATCTTAGTCAGTTTTCTGTTTCCATAACAGAATCATGGAGAGTAGATAATTTATAATGAAAAGAAGTTTGTTTACTCATGATTTTGGAGGCACAGAAGTTCATGATTAGGCAGTCACATCTGGAAAGGGCCATATGCCACTCTGTGCATTTTGTAAAAAGTGAAAGGGCAAACAGGCATGTACAGAAAATAGAGGGGACAAAAGGGACCAGATGCGTTATAATAATCTGCTCTCCATAGAACTAATCCACTCCTATGAGAACTAATCCAGTCCCACAAGAAAGACATTAATCCTTCTTAAAGGCCCTACTTCCCAACACCACTACATTGACAAGCAAATTTCAAAATGAATTTTGGCAGAGACCAACCACATCCAAACCATACTAACAAAGCTTGTAGTCTAACTGCTCAAAGAGTAGTTGAGGGCCCTATCTTTCCTATGGTAGCATGAGCAGTGAGAAGCTAGTCCTGCCTATTGAGTGAAGATGAGCTACTTGGCCTGAAGGCTGCAGTAGGTACCTCTTGAGGGCTGAAATTCTGTTGGCTACCCTTTTGCCTTCAGTGCCCAGCAGACAGCAACTTGCTTCTGAGCTACGAACGCTACCTTGAATATGTAGGCCACATAGCACACAGCAGGGTGTGAAAAGCTCAGATTTGCTTTCTGGAATGACCTTTCTGATTTCTGGGTCCTCCAGATTAGAAAGGACAGAATTGGAAACAGAAGCCAAGGAGGAGGCTGTTGCACTAGCAGTAGTAAGAAATGATGGACAGCTAACTTCAGGTGAGAGCCACAGAGATGGAGACAAGCAAAAGTATTTTTGAGCTATCTAACAGGTAGACTCATTTCATTGCGGTAATTCAATGGATGCAGGAGTGAGGGGGAGAGAGGCAAAAGATGGCTCTCAGCTTACTGCTTTGGACAGATGGCTCCAAAAGCCGTGCTATAGGGACTTGGACTAGGGAATAGGAACTGAGTACAAACTCAGTGGCTTTGGGCTTCCCACAGAAGCTTGCTTGGTATTCATATCAAGCATCAGCAAATATTTTTCTTTCCTCAGACCTGCAGCCCCTCAGCTCTGTCCTGCTTGGTAATGGCACATTGACCAGTGCCAGTTGTTGAGAGACCTTCCTTTCCTTGTGCTACTGGGTACTGAACCCAAGGCATTCATACGGAGCTACATACATCCTCGCCCCCCCCCATTTTTATTTGGGGACAAGTTCTTGCTAAATTGTCCAGGATGAGTTCAAACCTATAATCCTCTTGTCTCAGCCTCTCAGAGTGTTGAAATTATAGGTGCGCACCACTGGACCTGGTATATGACTTCCTTTAAAGGGACTCATCAGCCCCTTGGCAACCTGGGAAATTCTCACTCCCTACAGTCTCTTCTCCTCTTCTCCCTCTCCCCCCATCTTTCTTTTCTCTCTCTTCTTTATCCTTCTTCCTCTCCTCTCCTCTTCTCCCCCGCCCTCTCTCTCTCTTTCTCTTTCTTATACATAGATATTCTCATGGCCAAATTTACACATACTCACACACACACACCCTTGGGAGGATGCCTGAATATGTATTTTTATGTGCCCGTCTATGTGTGTGCATGCAGGGGTAAGTTGTGAGGGAAAATGGAAACTTGAAATGTGAACTTTTAAAAAATTTAGGTCTCGGGCCAGGGATTTAGCTCAGTGGTTCTGCTGCCTACCTCACAAGCGCAAGGTCCCGAGTTCAATCCCCAGTACCGCCCCCCCCAAAAAATTTAGGTCTCAGACTCTTAGTTAATAGCCAGAAGGGAACCCCATCGAAAGCATTCTGTCTAGCTGAGCATGGTGGCACATGCCTATAATCCCAGCATTCTGGGAGGCTGAGGCAGGAGGATTGCAAATTCATTCCCATCCTGGGCAACTTAGACATTTAGCAAGACCCTACCTCAAATATATATGGACTGGGGATATAGCTCAGTGCAAAGGTCCTGGGTTCACCTCCCCAAAATAGAAAAAAGTAAAAAAAAAAAAAAACTCTGCTCTCTGGAGCCAATGGGAAGCTTATCCATTCATTCAGCAGATACTGTTCTTGGGGGGCCTCCTCTGTGCCCAGCCTAGGGTAGGCTCTTGTTAAAGATTACAAGCAAGCTAAAGGAAGTGATTGCCACTTCCCCAAACTGCCAGGCTGTGATACAAGAGGTCACTGTGGCAGCACTGAGGAAGGAGTCACCAATTGCCTGCCTGTGTGGCAAGTTCAGAAAGATTTCACATATGATATGTCCTCTGAGGTGGGCTTTGAAGTCTGAGTAGAAGTTCACTGTGCTCCACATTGAGGCGATACCCTTAAGTGAAATAAATAGGACACACATGTGTAAATACTGAATAGTTTCTCTGGTGTGAGAAACTGAAAGTGTAAATAAGGATTAAAATGTATAATAGATAATGTGAAATAGAAAGATAAGTCCCAAAGAGGAAGAGGAAAGGGAAGAGGGGAAGGAAAAGGAAAAAATATGAGGAAAGGAAAAAACAGAAACAAAGTCATTGTAAGTAGGGAGGGGTGGAGGAGGTGAAGGAGGGCAGGGGAATGGGACAAAAATAAGAACCAAGATACATCATGTAAAGGTGCAAATTCCCAATGATGAATGTCATCACTTTGTATACCTAAAATGTACCAATGAACTTAGTAGATTAAAAAAAAAAAAGAAGTTCATTGTGCTCCTAAGAGAGTAAGGATATTATTCCTGTTAGAAAGAACAACATAGGGAGAGACCTGGCAGCATGACAGAAAATGGCAAGTAGTTCACTGAGACTGAGTGGTAGTGGAAAAGTGGGAGAGAGCAGAGAGTGGAGGGAGATGGAGGCTTGAAGAAGGCTGGGCCTTGCTGGCACAGGAGCAAACTTGATGGTTAACCAGTACAGCTACGTTGAAGAGCACATTGGGAGCTACCGTCAGCATTTCAGATACCCAGGCCTTCTGCCAGGGCATTTCACACCTTGGTATCTGCCCTGGAGAAACACTTGGCACATGGGTATGCATATGGATTACAGAGTTTTTTATAATGTAAAAGGAAGATGTGTAACACTATGAATAGCTACCAGTAAGGGACTAGTTAAATAAGATTTTATTCCATCCGGCTAAGGAATGGAGGCAGTTACAGTAAATGTAGTAGATCTCTTGAAGGAACAACAGGAGTAAATAATGTTTTGATTGCCGCAAACTGGGCTAGCAGGCACACACAGATTTCCCACCCCGGTCAGCTGAGGTGACCTAGAAGCAATGCCATCCCAGTAATGCTGAGCATACCTAGCATCCAGATCTTGGGTTCTAATACCATTCCCCAACCAGAGGATCCAGCGCTCCTAGGTGAGATGGCTGAATTAGGGCCTGGGTAGGCAAAGTCCAACATAAGCCTGGACCATCTGGTGGTACAAGAAAATGAGGTCATGCACATAAAAGGATGGGTACACAAAGGACACAAAGGACAAAGGACACAAAAGCCAGACTGAAGGGGAGCCTCATAGCCAAAGTGGAGATGATTTGGGCAGACAATGAGTAATGATAGTCTTGGATTTTACTCATTTCTTTTTATTTTAACCCAGGTTTACTTTTACAGAAAGGGTGTGAAGATCCTACAGAGCTTTATCATATACTTTGTATCGAGGTTCTTACATTACTAACATTTCACATGAGTGGAGGACACCTGTTCCATTTAACGAACCAATACTGATATTTTATTGTGAACATAAAGCCCATACTTTCTTCAGATTTCAGGAGTTTTTGTTCCAGCATCCCACCCAAGACACTATCTCACATTTAGTTATCATGTCTCCTTAGGATCCTCTAGGCTGTGGTGGTTTCTCCAACTTTCCTTGCTTTTGATGACTTTGACAGTTTTGAGGAGTATTGGGGTGGGTGTCTTGTAGATTTCCATCAATTTGGATTAGAAAACCCACTATGGTTTTCTCATGGTTAAAGGAGGGAGTGGGTTTGGAGTGGGGAGGAATACCAAAAAGGTCAAGTGTCCTGCTCCATATATCAGATCTGTGCTACACACAGTCAGCTGTCAATGTTGACCTTGATCACCTGGTTGGCGGGTGTCTGTCAGTTTTCTCCATGTTACTTATTTTTCCTTTCCATATGGCTCTCTTTGGATGAATATCACTATGTGCTGCAAATACTTAAAGAACAGAGAATTGTACTCCATCTCTTTGGTGGGAGGTAGACAATATTGGATTTTTACCTGTAGAATATACATAAATAATTGAGTACATAAATAAATGGAGAAGGGATGGCTTTCCCTTACAGTTAATACACACAGAAAGAAAGAGGAGACTAGAAAATCCCTGCTAAAACATCACAGTACCGTAGTGGGTGGTGATCCACTGATGGATATGACAATTAGTGGGTAAATATCTGAGGAGAAATAAGGTTTGCATAGTCTCAAAATATCTTCCCCAAGATATTTGTCAACTAAAAGGAGTAGAATAACTTATGGTGATAAATCCTTCAGATATCATCTTTACCAAGTGATCATATGATACATATTGATGTGGTGAGCTAAGAAGGAGTCAACATTGTTTCTCTGGTATTCTTGCCCAAAATGCATGGTCTCCCTTTGATTATGAGAAAAGAAGAAAATCTGAATCAGAGGATGGTGAACAAAACATCTGCTCTTCAAAAATGTCAAGATTAGACCACCATGGCGGTGCACATCTGGAATCCCAGTCACCAGAGACTGAGGCAGGAGGATTGCAAGTTTAGGGCCATCTTGGGCAACTTAGCAAGGCCCTGTCTCAAAATTTTAAAAAAGTATCAATTATTCGTTATTAATCTTTTTAACCCTTGTTTACACTCTCAGCTTCTCACACCAGAGAAACTATTCAGTATTTACACATGTGTGCCCTATTCATTTCACTTAAGAGTAGGGCCTCAATATGCATCGATTTAGCTATAAATGTCTCTAGTTTCTCCTTCTTTGTGGCTGAGTAGTACTCCATTTTATAAAAACCCCACATTTTCTTTATCCAGTTTCCAGTTGATGGGCACTTGGGCTGTTTCCAAGCTTTAGCTATTACAAACTGTGCCGCTATGAACATGGGTGCACATATATCACTGTGGTATGATTCTTTTAATTCTTTTGAAAAGGTCCAAAGGGGTAGGGGTGGTGGGAGGAGATGGGGAAAGGGGAGAATGGAAAGGAAAAATTATGAGAAAAGAAAAAAAAAAAGGAAACGAAGTATGTAAATAGGGAAGGGTGGAGGGGTGAAGGGCGCACAGGTAATGGGGAAAAAATAAGAACCAAGCTACATCATGCACAGGTACAAGCACCCAATGATAAATGTAAACGTATTGTATACCTAAAATGTACCAATAAAAGAACTTAAGCAAAAAAAAAACAAACTTAAAAAGGGTCAGGGATGTAACTCAGTGCAAAGGCCCTGGGCTCAATTCCCAGTACTGTGGGGGAAAAAAAACAATAGTCAAATTCATGAAAGACAAAGAAGAACTGAGGAACTATCACAAATTGGAGATGACTTAGGAGACATGACAACTAAATGCAGTGTGGGATCCAGGATAGGATCCTAGAAAGAAAAAAGGGGCATTAGTGGGAAAACCAAGGAGATTCCGGTAAGATTTGTGGTTCAAATGATAGTATTGAACCAATGTGAAGTTCCTGGTTTTGATTGTGCTATGGTTATGTAAGGTTTTAATATTAAAGGAAGCTAAGTGAGGGGTGTACAGGAGCAATCTGTTCTATTTTTTGCAACTTTTCTGTGAGTTTAAAATTAGCTCAAAATAAAGGTTTAAAAAGTTGCCACAGAAAAGATTTGGGGCAGATCTCTGGAAGACTTCTGGCTGCAGACATGAGATGTGCTGGTAGGCTTTTGAAGTGTGCTTGTCTCTGGCAGTTAAGGAGAAGAGCCAGGGAAGAGAGTTGGGGGTTGAGGCCTCAGGACTTGGAGATCCTGAGGATGCTCCTCCTCTGTTTGGATATGAGACTGGGAGACCACTTCTCCTAAGAACGTTCTGCTGCAAAGATTTGTTCAACCACACCACCCTAGAGTTGACCAAATGGCTTGGGTCTCCAGACCACACCGCAGCACCCTGTGCCCCCACCACTTCTTTTCTCCAGTATGGTGCTGGGAGGGACTGCTATGTGTCCCCCTGCCCCTGGGTCCCCATCCTGGGTGGGGAGACAGGGAAGGGAAGCTGAAGCAGCTGGGAGAAGGGTTGGCAGGCGGGTGTGGGGTGCTCCAGAGGGAGGGCCATTCAGACAGTGGTTAGCTGCAGAGTGGGGCTTAGCAGAGGGAAGGGGGAAAGAAGAGGGGGGCTCTTTTTCTCAAGGGGCCCTTTCATGTTGAAATCAGCCAGCATGAATGCTGGCGGCCCAGGAGCCCAGCCGGGGGAAATGTGAGAGCCCCCTTATCTCCCCTCATGTCACAGCGACGTCTGCGGTTCCCAGCCGGCCAGCAAGGATGCATTAGCAGAAGTGTTGGCTGGGGAAGGGGGTGTCCCATCAAGACCTTGGCCTGGGCCCACTCAGCTAAAGGACGGATAGAGGAAGCAAGTTCCAGCCCCTCCTGGTGCTGGGAGTGAGGGCAGACTAGGAATTCCTCAACTTGAAGCAAGGACAGCCAGTGGGCTTTGGGACCTGGGGTTGGGGACTTGGCAGGAATCAGAATGAAGGTCCTACCCCTATCAAATGCCAGAATGTCTTGTATAGCATACATGTCAGGAGCTCTGGGTGGGTGTGCAGCCCCTGCTTACACACCTTCAGGGACAAGGTGCTCACTTCCTCTTGGCACAGCTGTGGAATATGGTTCTAGTTCCGCCTCTGGATTCAGTTCTCATTCCTGGGCAGGAAATCTGGGACATTTGACCAGGGAGGCTGTGGCCCCACCTTCCCTGAGACACTCTCAACCCAGGAGTGACCCCTGCTGTCCAGACAACCTTGGAGCCAGAGAACTGAGCCTGCTAGCTTGCTATCACCAGTGCTGGGTGGCCCTGCCTGCCCCTTCCAGCCCAGTAATCTTTTGCTGCTGTCGATGGGCTTCGAGTTTCTTTGTCAATCTGTTGCTGCAGAAAGGATGTGAGTGAGGCAAACAGCTTGACCATGGGGCATTATTGGCCCCCACAGTTGGAGCTATCAGCAACCAATGTTTTCACAGACACCATTTGCCTGTGCAAGTTCCCGGCCCCCAACACTCTCCCACTGTGGAGAAGGCCCCAAGCCTCTGTCCCACACTGCATGGGGCCCTGAGTAAGCCCTGGCTGGCTGAGCTTGAGGTCATGCTAGCAGCCTCTGCTGCCCCAGAAAGGAAAGGGTTGGGAGTCCAGTGAGCCCCTGGAAGGCATGGGCATGAGGAGGACAAGGCAAGGCCAAGTCGCTGGAGCCCTGGAGGCAGCTTGGTGCAGGGAAGAGCATGGGGCTATAGACCTTCAAAATGTGCAGAACCTTCCTGGGTAACCCTGGGTCAGTCTATTACTCTGTCATCCCAACTGTCAGGTAGGAAGAGTGCTTTGCCACTGGAGTAAGAGTAGCTCCCTGCTCCCACCCTATTCTTCTTTTTCTCCCATGTCTGTTGCATTGTCATAGTTCCAGTCACAGTCTGGGTGGCTCCGTCTTCTCCACTGAGGCACAGTCTCCACGAGGACAGGCAGGGCCTTGTCTTCATGGTCACTGCTACCTGGGCATCCAGGTATGAGGGCTCTCTGGGACCTTCACAGCCTGACACTCTCATGCCATTGGTTCCAAGTGAGAGTCTGGGTTAGAGCCAGGGAAGGGGAACTATGTTCTGGGGGTGGCAGTTACCTGACAAAGGAGAATTCTCTCCTAGAACTTAGTGGGCTGCAGGGAGAAGGAGGGCACCAGGAAGTGAAAGGCTCTGCTAAGGCCCCTGGGAAAGGGCCCCCAGCCTGAGCTAGCTGCCAAGACACAAGACTCATCAAAGAATGATTCAGTCCTGGGGGCTGGACCCCGTGACTCCTCCAGGAATCCCCAATGCCAAGCTCAGGGCCTAGCAAGGGAAAAGGACTTGGGCAGCATTTCCTGGTTAGAGACAATTAATTGCTTGCCATTTTTCACCTGCCTTGGCACCTCTCAGCTTTACATCTGGGACTTCCCAACACCGTCCTGTGTGGGCCCTGACATCTCCCACAGGCTGGATATGCTTTCTGCCTCATTCCATTGCTCTCTTGGAACAAGAGGGTAAGCCTTATATTTTATTATTCTCGTTCAAATGAGGAGACAGAGACTCAGAGAGGTTTAGTGATTTGCCCAGCTTCACACAGCCCAGAAGCTATAGAATCAGAATTTGCCTTTTTGCCTTTGGCTGGACTGTGCTGGAGCCTTCAGATCCCACTCACTGGCCTACGGCTGCTGCCCTCACAGCTTGCATTCATTACCACTAGTGCTGCAAGCTCCCCAGGGGCCCAGCTCTGGGCAGAGCCTGCTCTTTTCCTCCTACCCACAAAGGTCTTTCTCTGACTCCTCTCAGGGTTCTAATGAGCAGGCAGAGGGTGGTCAGGCTACTGTGGGACAGGCGAGAAGGCAAACTTTGAAGTCCTTGGAGTATCTGCAAAGTTCTCTGGCCAAAGGCAGTAATGCCTTGACTTCTGCTGAAAGCCAAGAATCAATTCAGTGAATATTTACTGAGGATCCACAACTTGCCTGGCATTTCCAGAGATGCTTTTGTAAAGAAACTGTTGTCAAAAATTAGTCAAACACCTGCTATGTGGCATGCGGGCATCATGTACAATCCTTTTGACTTCACAGAGTCCTGCAAGGGACTCTGACCATCATCCCCATTTTGCAGATGGATGAAGTAAGGGTCAGAGAAGCCAAACCACATGCCCAAGGCCGCCCAGGTAGAAAGTGGCAAGGCTGGGAGTAGAGCCCAGGCCTCCAGACCAAAAGGGCTTTGTTCTTAAGCCCTGTGCCTGCTGTCCCCAAGGGGAGCCTCCTGCTCAGGAGTCAGGAATGAGAGGCATATGCACTAAGAAGGCGGCTAGAGAAGAGCAAAAAGAGTGCTCCAGTGGGGTGCCAGCTCTGTCTACTGTCTGGGGACACAAGGGTCTTAAAGAGGTTGGGGTGACTCCCTCTAACACTACAACCCAGATCATCAAGTCTGAGAGCCTCAAGTTTGGCTGGCATAGGCTTTTTGAGTATGTCAGGGCTCTGCTGGTGCTGCCTGCATGGAGCTGGCACATAGATGACAAAGCCAAGTATTTGGAGAGAGCAATGGGGTAGGGTTAAAAAGGAAGGACATTTAGAGAAATCCTGGGTGGGAAATCACTAGAAAAGCTTCCAAAGCAAAGGATGGTTGGTGCTTTGTGCTTTGGAAATTGGGAGGAGCTTGAGGATGAGGAGACTAGAGTGCAAGCGCTGAGCTCAGCAGAATGCTGCAGACAAAGGCAGACAGCGCACTTCTTTGTCAGGCAGCTTCCTCACACTTCCTCTCACCGACTGATCATAGCTCTGAGAGTTGCATGAACCTGAAGCCCTCAAGTGGGGCCTGAGGATTCATGATCATATAGTTAGGAAGAAGGCAGATTTGGATTGGGAACACTGGTCAGTCTGGTTCTGGAGCCTCTCTTAGTTCAAGCTGCTATACCAAAATAACTTAGAGTCATTTATGGCTAATAGAAGTTTATTTCTCACAGTTCTGGAGCCTGGGAAATTCAAGATCAACTTGCCAGTCGCAGATTCCATGTCTGGTGAAGCCTCACTCTCTGCTTTCAAGGTGATGCCTGCTACTTATGTCCTCACATGGAAGAAAGGCAAAAGAGTTCCCCCGAGCTCTTTTTACAAGGGCACTAATCCTACTCAGAGCCCTCATGACTGAACCAACTTCCAAAAGCTCTGTCTCTTAATATTATTGCCTTGGAGGCTGGCTTTCAACCTTTTGAATTTGGCGGGACATAAACATTCAGACTGAAGCAGAGCCCATGTTCTGAAATGATCCCAAAGGCAGGCTCTGGGGGAGAAAAGCCCTGGGTAGTAACAGCAGAAAGGTCTCTAACAACCAGAGCTGGGTGTTCGGGACCCATGTATATTGCTATGTGGCATGTAGTCACACACATCCTTTCTTGGACAGTAGTAGCCCTTTTTTCTGTCTTCTGGCGAGTACAAGACACTCTGGGCTGGGAGAGTGGGGGTGTCTAGTCTGAACACTTCCTTCCCTCCATCTTAGGTTTAAGTCCTCTAAGCAATGTCCATGATAAGGAGATTTTGGCAGGTAGAAATGAGATGGCAGGATTGCAAGGGCTAGAAGAGCCCTTTCATCTCATCTAACCTGAGGCTTCCATTTGCAGATGGAGAAACTGAGGCTCAGAGAGAGAAAGTGACTCATGCAAGGGCACAGAGTTTATCAGCCATAACCTGGGGTAGACTTTCGGTGGACAGTCAGTAAATACTGTTGATCTGAAGCCTGGTTCCGTGCAGGAGTTCAGATAGCCTGCAGTTGGAGAGCACTGCACATGCGCTGTATGCCTCTCTCCTCCAAAGACAAGCCCCGCAGCTCCTGGGGTGCTCCTCAATGCAGCAGTGCCTCTGTCCGGAGCATAGTAGGTGCTCAGTAGGCATTCATTGAATGAATAGATGAAAGTTTGGGTCAGAAAATGGTGGGGCCTTTAGAACAGTCACAAGGGCACCCAGCTGAGGGGGGCCAATGGGAGCTGAAATCAAGCCCATGCTACATTCCTGAGTCATGTGCTCTTTGTGTGGTGGCATATGCCCAAAGGAGGTGCTTTTGCCAACTGTCAGTGTGATACTCTATAGGCTGGTGACAATGCTGGGGACCTCAGAGGGCCAAGGACTCAGTCTCTCCTGTTACCTATTCTCTCTTCTCTAAGCATTTGGCCAAGGCCCACCCCACCTCCCAAGGAACTCCCAGCCTGTGCTGGAGAGATGCATCCACACAGGTGCTCTCAAGGTTACCACATCCGCTGCTGACTCCCATAGAGTTTCTGCTCAGCTGGCCCCCGATGCTGTGCTGCTCACGCCCTCACAGTTCCCCTCGGTGCACACCCACCTCTGGGATACGACACATGCGCTGATCAAGTGTACTTAGTGAGCACTGCCTCCCAGAACTTTGGAAAGTGAGGGCAGGCCCTTTTACAGAGGCAGAATAAAATGTTCAGAGAGGTTGAGTAATTTGGCCAAGGTCAATCAGCAAGGACATCCCAGCTTGGGTTTAGACTGAGATCTGTCTACTTCAAGTATCTCATAGCAGAGCCTTCTCCACCCTCTTTGGGATGTGGCATCTGTGTCAAGGGGACATCAGAATGTCTGGCTATGTGCTATTCGTGCCACCTGTGTGGCTCTAGGTGCGAGTTCCACCTGGCTTCTTAGTAGGGAACAGATGGACTTTTGTCCCACCCACTGACCCTGCCACGTAGAGTTTTGGCAGGACTTCTGGAGAGGAGGGCCAGCTCAGACTGGAGGCTGAGGCCAGCTGAGGAGTGTACTAAGAATCCAGGCCCTGAGGGTGTGAATTTCAGTCTGGTTCCTGGGCAGGATTTCACTGGGAAAGGACATCCTCAGATCCCACCCCTTACCCCTTTAGCCGAGGTCTAGTTGTTCCAGTTCTGCCCTACAATTTGCTCAGCGAAGCAGATGGGCAGGCGGGAACAGGGAGCATTGACACCCTTTCTCAGGACCACCCTTTAGCCAGGTGGGGCTGGGCCTGTGGCTGGGGTCCCGGTCCAATACAGGCACTGCCTGGCTAAGGGGGCTGCTGTGCAGGTGGAATCCCTGAAGCAGGTGGAGGCCACATGCTGCTCACCTTCGGTGACACAGAGCAGAAGGCACTGGAGGAAGCTTCAATCGGCTGAGTCTCAACTTCTCTGGCTCTTGTTTATTGGGGAATGAAGAATGCATTGCATAGTAAGGAGGGAGACAGAGGAGGACAGACAGCAATGGACAGATGGAGGGATACGAGAGCAAACAGCAGGGGAGCCTGAGTCAGGAGGCCTGAATTCTGGGCTCAGCTGTCACTGACTTACAGCGGGTCCTGTGGCTTGTCACCCCCTCTCTTCAGGCCTCCAGGTACCATTTGTCAGGCTGTGAGGGGCCAGGAAAGGACTGACTTGGCCTAGCCACCCTCTGTGGCCCCAAAAGTACTGATCTCAAATTGCACAAGAGAAATGTTACTTGTCCTGTACTGGCTCTGGCAATGTGAGTTTCTGCAACTCACAGGGATGAAAAATAGCAAAATTCAAACTTTGGAAATTCCAAATGTGCCTGAGACTGGGGAGTGAAGGAGGCAGAGCTGCAGAACTGTTTGTCTATGACTCAAGACTTGTGAGGGTAGATTACACGTTCTCTGAGGCAGAGCTGCCACCCAGATGGATCTCAGTGAGGCCCTGGCCCTGCCGCCACCTCCACCCCTCCACTCTACTGACCCTCTCCGGAAGAATCAGCAATGAACCCCAGAGATGCTCGTGAACTTTTCTGCAGACACCCAGCAGTCTCGAGGCCAGTCTTAATATCATCACCCCAAGAGGCAGGGAAGTGAAGCATGGAGAAGGGAAGAGTGCCCCACCTATTCAGTCCCCCTTGTGCCAAACTTAGTGCTTGCAGCTTCCCAGACATCATTCCCTCCCATCTGCAAATCAGCCCAAATTCAGCTCTCAGAGAGATCATTTGCTCCCTGAGTTCCCATAGTCAGCAGGTGTCAAGCTAGGATTTAGAACCCAGATGCCAAAATCCTGCCAGTGCTCAAGGGCCCTAACATGGCTGTAACAGGTAACCTCCCTGGCGGTTGGGCTTTGTTACTCTCACTGGCAATCTCTGGTTCCATAAGGCCCAGCTCCAGCTGCAATCTGAATAGCTTGTGGGGAAAAGCTGGAGAGAAGGAGGTGGCTAGAGAGGGCTAAGGAACATTGTGGGGTGACATGCCATGGGGTTACACCTCTCTGTTCCTGTGTCCTCTCCCCTTCCCCTAGTAGAGGTGGCAGGCACTGGGTCCCAGGCAGGTCTGAGTCACCCCCTGGGCCCTTTGGTTTGGGCGGCTATTTTCTCCTGGGAGGGGAGAGTAGAAGTTGCTGCCCAGCCTCGAGCTTCCAGGTCGACCCAGGGGACAGACTTGGAAGCAGAGAGGCTGTGAGAAGCAAAGTGACAGACACAGAGCAATAAAGAAAAAGAGAAAGCAGAGGGAGGTAGAGACAGACCAGAGTCAGGGAGACAGAAGCAGAAAGAGAGAGCTAGTGACTGGGAAAGAGAGACAGATGCAGAATTGGAGACTCAGTGAGAAAGCAAGAGATAGAACAGAGGAAGACCTAAGGGCAGCAAGACAGAAACAGAAGAAAATAAGACAAAAGCAAGGACGAGGCTAGGCTACTCAGGAGGCTGAGGCAGGAGGATCAAAAGTTTGAGGCTAGCCTAAACAACTTAATGAGACTCTGTCTCAAAAATTAAAATAATAATAATAATAATAATAATAATAAAGGCTGGTGATGTCACTCGCCATTCTCTGGGTTTGGGTTTGACACCACCCCCTCTAAGAAAAAGTGAGAAAGACAAGGAAAAGACTGGGAAACTGATGGAAGGCAGAAAGAAGAAGGCGAAGCACAAAGGACAGAGGGCCAGCAGGGCCAGCAGGACAAAGAGATGAGGCAGGGAGAGGTACCAAAGCCAGATGCTGCTGGGAGCCAAGGGAGGGAGCCAGGTGGAAGCAGCCCACCTGTGGCCACACCTACCTCCCTGGTTGGCCTCTTCTCACCTTTTCTTATTAAAGGAGCACAGAGGAGAAACCATATTACTTATATGGCAATCTGGGCGGAGTGGGCTGGAGTCTTGTGCCTCAGATGACCTGCCTGAAGGTAAGAGGCCTATAACTGTTTGGCACAACAGTGGGGAAGATTTGTCCTCGAACACTGCTTCTCAGGGGCTCCTAGCATGGTGTCAGAGTGAGTCCATAGCTGCCAGAGAAGACTCCAGGGCCCCCTGGTTGGGCCCCTACCCTCTCTCCTTGGATTCTCAGGATCCCTGGCTTTATGGATGACCCAGCATCCCTAGCCTGGGAGCTAGACTGAGAAGTCACAGGAAAAAGGGCCCAAGTGCCTTGTGGGGCCCACTAGAGACCCTAGAATCTGTCCTAGATACTGATATCACCCTTCCCCACCCCCAGACCCCTTTGTGTACCAGCCTCCCTTAGCCTCTGCCTTCTGTGCTCACTGAGGCCTGCACTATCCTTTACAAGCTGCTTCCTTCAGGCCACCACTTGGTCCTCGGCTCCAAGTTCCAATCCCCACCTTCCCAGGCAGCTGGATGAGTCTGGTGAACTATGTCTGCTCTGCCCTCCCTTGAGCCTGGATCAGGCAGTGGTCACACAGAGCTCCCTCCCATTCAGCACCCCTCCCTCAGGCCACCCAGCAACTGTGGAGCCAGTGGCTGCCTCTTCTCATCAGGGCCTTGCAAGGCAGGGCAATGCCTGCTCAGTCACCAGCCTGCAGCCTTGCCCTCTACCAGCTCCTCAGAGTGATTGGACTCCAGACCCCCACAAGGCTCAGGGATTGGAGGCTAACAGGTGTGTGTGTGGGGGGGGGGTCCCATGTCCTCATAGTAGTATGCTCCTAAAGAGTCATGAGTTTCCACTAGGCAAAAAGCCCAGGAAGGTGACAATCTCTGTCCTCAGAGGGTCTGAGGACCATACTTGACCTGGAACAGCTGCTTCAACCCAAAGGAAAAACTTTTCTATGTCAGCCAAAATGTCTCTGTCTGGAGGTTATGGGATGTGAGAAGTCCAAGAACCATTTCCTAGCTGTGTGACATTAAGCAAGTCCTTTAACCCTTTGGGCATCCACTTTCTCATCTACCAGAATGAGGCTAATTACTGGGGCCTGCCTACCCTGCAAACCTCACAAGCCTGAAGTTGGAGAGGGGTCTGTGCCAGGTACTTGCCCATTCAAAATAGATTTATCCAGGGCTGGGGGATTTAGCTCAGTGGAGTTGCACCTGCCTTGCAAGCACAAGGTCCTGAGTTCGATCCCCAGTACTGAAAATAAATAAATAAATTAATTAATTAATTAAAAAGATTTATCCAGTACCTGCTAAGTGCCAGACACTGATCTAGGGCCTTGAGATACCTTCTGCAGTGAACAGAAGGGACAGTGTCCCTTCCTTTGAGGAGTGTCCTTTCTAGATGGGGGAGACTGTCAATAAATAAGTACTCAATTTAACATCAAGTGGTGAGAAGTCCTATGAAGACAGGGCTGAGCAAGGGAACAGAGGGGTGGCAGAGGGCTCTGCTCTGTTGGCTCCCCCTTCCTGCTCAGCCAGGCATGCAAAGTGGCCCTCTCTAGCATCCATGTGGTTCCTTGCATGTGAGTAGCCCAGCAACAGAGGCTAGCAGGACTGAACTGGAAACCCAGTGGCCTGGCCTATTTCTGTCCCAGGGCCCTGGAGTTGATCCAGTGCAGATCCCAGCCTCCTTTGCTTCCCTAGCTCCAAGTTGCAAGTTGGGCAGAAACCCATCTCTGCTTTTTCCTCTAGCCAGTCTCCCCAGCCACCTACAGGCAACCTGCCTGGGCACCCCTTTAGGCACAACCCCTTCCTGTAGATGCCTTCCCAGCCTCATGGCCATCTCCTACTCTGGATAAAATTGAGGCTGCCACCCTCCACCCATGAGTGAGAAGGCAGCAGCTCTGAAGCAGCTGGGGCTTCACTGAGCTGGTACTAATGCCATCTCCTGCAGCCTGACAGGAAAACAGGGAGGAGCGAACTGGCCCTGGCTTCTCGAAGGCCCTGCAGAGCTCAGCCCCTCTTCTACTAGCCTCCTTGCCAGGGTACCATAGGCCTGGCAGGGGGTGGTTCAGGGGGAGGAGCAACCAGGAGAGCAGAGGGACATTGGGTGTCCTCACACTTTGAGGAGGGGTTTCCCCATGGAAGCCCTGCACCCCTCAGGGCCTCCCCTGAGCCGGCATGTCTTGGAACAGATCTTGTCACTCCTTTCAATTGTATTTGCATTGATGAATGAACTAGGTACAAATGAAAATTTGGAGAATTTTTTTGGAGTGCTGAGCACTGAACCCAGGGTCTTGTATATGCTAAGCAAGCATTCTGCCATAGAGCTACATCCCTAGTCCCCAGATGAAATTTATGAGAGGTTTTTTTTTCTGTTTGCTAAAGTTAATCAGGCCCATGATAGAAAACATAGGAAGTACAGGAACATATAAGGAAGGCGAAACTACATTTCCCGTACCTGCTATCCCAGTGTATCCCAATGACTTATTCCTTGCTGTCATTTTCTATGCCTGACTCTTGTGCTCTGTAGAGCTATCTGGACACCTATACACAGAGAGCCATTGCAAGATCCTTGAGAACATGTATACTAACAGTAGGTAATGCTTAGTGTATGCCTACTGTATACCGGACCCTGTTCTCGCATGCATTAACGCAGATATTCTTTCCAACAAACTAAGAAGGCAGGTCCAATTACTAACATCACTTGACTTCTGAGAAAACTGGGGGAAAGGGGTGTTGAATATCCAGCCCAAGGTCACACACATAGCAAGTGGAAGAGTTGAGAAATTAACCCAGTCTTCACTCCTTCAAACTAAGTGTTTCATGACAATACTAGATTGCTTTAACATTTTTTAAATTATAAAATCTATTATAGGTACAAAGGAGTGTATATAATATTCAAGCCCAGTTTAAAGTAAAGCAATGAAATGAGCATCTGGGATTTACCACCCAGCTTAGGAAATAGAGCATCAGTGTTCACGTGCTTTTTTTTCTGCTTCACAAGCTATCAGGCACATGTCCCTGTGTCACTCCAAACTCTGAAATGATGTGGCTCATTACTGTCTAATAATGAGGCTCCCTCCTCCTGGGCTACCCAGATCCATTGAGAGCTTTGTTTGCCAGGGACTCTCCATGAGGCACTGGAGTGTGCTTCTCTGCCAGCCAGGATGGGCCCTGGGACACACAAAAGCTGGCTGGCTGGGATTGGTAGGTGGCCCTTGTCTACTGTCTGCTTCTCCTGGCATCAGGTACTATCAATCACAAGCATGCCATTTCTCTTATTGATGCCCATTGTCCCATACTCCTGGCAGATGGGGGAGGACAGGAAGGAAGAGGAAGGAGGCAAAGACAGAAGGTGACACAAGTTCACTGGGCCCCTGTGGTGGCACCCGCATGACATTGACAGGTGATAGTAGACTAGTATCCTCTCGAGCATGGCTGCATGGCCCAGTGTGGGGGACTGTGCCCTTCAAACCTCAGAGCTAGGTACTAAACACCCCACCCCAATGGGCTAGGCAGCATTCATTCATCCTTTCCTTCAACATGCCACCATATGCTATGCACAGTGCTGTGTCCTGGGACAAATGGCAGAAGAGACACACACCATTGCTGCTCTCATAGAAGATTTGATCTAGGGGGGCAGGTAGACGTTGAATGGTTAATACCCGAATGATGATCTTATGGTGGTTAGCATGAGTATGCAGAAGACAGACACAAGCTACTAAGAGGGCATGTGACAGATTTGCAACCTAGTCTGGGTCTGGAAGGGGGACCCCTAAGATCTTGGCCTGCCTCCTCCCCAGCATGTGAAGGGAAGAGTGATGGCAAGGGCAGGCACAGCTCCTATTCACTTCAAGTCACTTTAAAAAATCAGAATGTACTGGCTGGCAGCCCTCAACCTGGGCCCAGCCAAACTTGGTGGCTTTTTCCTCTTCTGTCTTTTACAGTCATTGTTGGCAGGGAGGCTTAGCCCTGCTCATTTGCCATGTCTTACATCCAGTTGCAGAGAATCTAAATGACCCTGCTAGGCAGCCACCAAACATGAACTGCTCCTGTCAAATGTCACCTAATTAGCCACTCGGGTGCCAGGGCCTGCTCACAGTCAGGCTATCCTGTCAGCCCAACCTAGGTGGCCTTGAGTCTCACAGTCAGCTTCTGCCCTGCCTGGGGCCTCTTCTCTCCACTCTGCACCCAAGTGAGTGCTCCAGCACTTGGCGGAGGAGATTGGGCTCCCCCCTGTTCCAGAAGACACTAGGGGAAGAGAGGCTGAAAGGCCAGTGTCCAGGGTCAGACACAATTCACCTTCAGGGTCCCAGGTAGCACAATGAGGTCTCTCCCTCCTCTTATCCATCTACTCATCCATCCATCCATCCATCCATCCCAGGAGTTTAGGCACTTTGAGAAGGAGGATTGGGGACAAGGGAAGGGGTCTCTTGCCACAACCCACCACAGTCCTTGCATCTTGAACCTGTCTGGTTCCTCCACTCTCTCTGTCCCTCCTTCCAGAGGCTAGTGATCAGGTGGATGAGGCTGGAGCAGCTACTGGATTTAGGCCAGCTTGGACAGCAGGGAGAGGGCAGGAATTGGGGGGCCAAAAAGAGGCACCAGCTGTTGAACAGCCACTCGGTCAGGCACAGGCAGGGGCCGCATGACCATCTTTCCTTTCACTGTGGACCTCAGACTGCATATGTCCCAGGAGATCTTAGCGCCTCTTGCAGGTGAGAGAGCAGACTGAGAAGGAAGCAAGTGTGAGGTCAGCAGCCCCAGAGAAGCTGAGTTGGAAATGGACCCCAACCTGTCTCACTCCAGTGCCCTTTTCCTCTCCTCCCCACCAGGCCACCTGAGCTCAGCCTTGTCCTAGTGCTGACATCTGTGAGAAAAGGGCTCCAGCACCAGGCCTGACCACCCCTCTCCTGTCCCATTCAGGCTGCGGGTGGCACTGGGAGCAGCAGCCACCCACCCATCCGGAGGGAGCAGTGATGACGCAGCTGAGTTTACGAAGAGCAAAAGATGTCTCCAGCTGCACAGGAAACTCAGTAACCCTGATTGTGTGTTTATTCTTTCTCTTCCCTGCCTCCTGCTTGCTCCCTCCCACCCTCTTCTCCACTTTCTTCTTGCCTCCCTGTCTGCCTTTCTACCCTCTCTCCACTCTCTAGTCCGCTTATTGCTGGCTGCCCTCTACCCTCACCTGCTCTGTTCCCAGCCCCAGCCCTACTCCAGCCCAGCCAGCTGGCTCTCCATGGCATCTTTCTCCCCTCCAAAGGCCAGGGCTGCTCAAGCGCCATGCAAAAGAGCATCAAACCGCCCTTCCTCTGATGGAACCATGACACTAAAGTTAGTCTTAGAGACCAGCTAGCCCTACCCTACCCTCCCTTTTATATAAGTGGGGAAACTGAGGCCCAGAAAGGGCATGGAGGGGTGTTCAAACAGCTATAACATAGCCAGAAGTAGAATTCCAGATGCCCAAAGCAAGATCTCAGAGGCATCAGTGGCATGAGATTGTGGGGGCTACAGGGTGTGGCAGGAACTTGCAGCCTTTGGGCCATGCCTCTAGCCATAAGGTACAACACAGACAGACTCCCACTTCACTTCTGACCCTTGAGAATACCACAGCTAGAGGTTATCAGAAGCCACAGGACCCACTGAGGTTATGTAGTTCAACCCCTTTGGTCCAGACAAGGAAACAGAGGAACAGTTCCAGGAAGGTCTTCTACTCCAAGCCACATAGCCCAGGGCAGGCCTGAAGTACTCTAATGGGTCTGAGCAACAGGAGGAACAGGAAGGAATCATCTTTGACACAGAAGTATTTCCTGTCAGCAGGCTTTGTGAGCAAATGGAAATGGGTGAACGAATTGGCTAGGATATCTCTTTCCCCAGAGGTCTCTCCAAAAGAGGAGAGCCTAGCCAAGGCTTTCCACAGTACACAGGGGCAAGGGGACAGATAGGGGACTGGCTAAGGAGCCTTTCAAGATCCTTGTCCCTTGTTAGTAGCATTGCGTGTGATTTGTGAGTAGGGTGCTGCCTTTAGGATGGAGGCTGGGGACAAGGTGGCAGGAGGAGACGGGGCTTTTCCTCAATTCAAAAAAATCTCCATTAACCCAACTTGACATGTTGGTATTAGCTTTTCCTATGCTAAATTACACAAGGATAAACTTGGGGCTGGGAGAGAAACCACACCAATTAGCGTCAGCTTCAGACCCACTGCACCGTGACCAGGGGCCAGAGCAGGGGCAGGGGCAGGCTTGAGGGGGATCTCTCCCCTCATATTTCTTCCTCAGAGTTTTTACTCCCCTGTCTTTCCACAGAGGGCTAGGGCCACAAAGTAGAGGCTCACAGTCTCTCCCAAACCCACATGAGCCATCTGCCAGCCTGAGAAAGGGGTGACAGGAGTGAGGAGTCTTCCCTAGGTCCCTAGCATTGGAAGGAGTAGAAAATCTGGGAGCAAAGAAGAAATCACCATTCAGTCCATCAGTGGAGAATAAAATCAAATAGGAACTTTAATAAAACTGCCTGGCTTTCATTTTATTGCCAGAATCCATTCCCACCCACCAGTCATTGGGCCCTGTGGTCTCTGAGAGGCTGGTGTGCCAAGGGCAGCAGGATAAGTAGTGAGAAGGATTGGGAGTCTTGGCTAGGGTTCTACTCCAAGATGAGGAAGAGGGACTGGCCCTCACCAGACACTGCTGGTATGCTGGGAAATTTGCCGGGCACTGTGCTGTACTTCTCTCATCGAAACCCCACAACACCCCTCTGCAGTTGGGATCATTGGCCCATTTTACTGATGAGGGAATTGTGGCTCAGAGAGGTTGAATAGCATGTCAAAGGCCACATAGCTGCAAAGAAATGGAAGAGCCCAGTTATTAGACAGTATTCCCCAGATTTCACCATGCCCTACAGTATCTGATGGTGTCTTTGGGACGGCACTAGTGAGAAGCAAGAAGCAAAGGAGGCATCCCTTCCTGGTCATGGGTCAGTTCTGGCACCCCAGGCCTTGCCTAGCTTGAGTGACAAAGCCCTATGTTTCCTACCCACTCCATGCATCCTTTGCTGCCCCTCTCCTTGCATCTTAGTCCTTGAGAAGCATCCCCTCTCCCTCTTGTTGGATATAGAGGCAGGTAAAGGCAGACCTGTATCTGTCCTAAGCCCTTGGCCCAGATAGAAACAAGGCCTCTGACTCAGATACAGGAGCAAGTTGGAAGAGTAGACACAGCCTAGTGTTTTAGCCAGTTAGGGTTCAAATTCTAGCTTAATACATTGGCAGTGAGGCCTTGGGCAAGTTGCTTAATTCCTGTCTTAGTTTTACACCTTATAAAATTGAGGTGATTGTAGCACCTGCCCTATAGGATAGTTATGAGCATTACGTGGGTTAAGACTTGCAACGTGCTTGGGACAGGGACTGACCTAACCACTGAACTCAATTCAGTTCTTGTTCATTTTGGTTTGTGACCAGAATAGTGGAAAGAATTAGTTCGTGGACCAATGTTCGACTGTATGTGTTGGCCCTCATCATTATGCAATTTCACAAGGAACATTATCAACAAGAAAAGGTGCCTGGAAAGCCATGTGTGTTGGTACAAGTCTGTAAACCCAGCACACAGGAGACTGAGGCAGAATAATGGCAATTTAGCCTGAGCTACATAGCAAGACCCTGTCTTGTCCTCAGACGGCCTCAGGGGACCTATTGTAATGGTGTGACAAATATTGTTATTATCCAGCAGCAAGAATTATGGTGGCCACTCTAATGATACAAGGTGGACCACTGCCCAGGGCAGTCCTAGCAAAATCTACTTCACCTATTCCTCCAGAACAGTTGGTAATTATCAGGTTGAACCATATGAAGTTGCCAGTACTTGATTATTGTTAACCTACAAAAATGGTAATTTCATATGGTTGGACTTTTCAGCAGAGTCTATTTGGGGAGTATGTCATGGCTGGTTTAGCCTCTACTCATTTCTTACTTCTGATAAGGGAGAGTGCTAAGAATATTTGAGAAATTTCTAGAAAGAGTGAATAGTTGGTTTCTGGTAGGTACTAGATGCTTCTTCAGAGCTTACAAACTGTACTTTCTTTGAGAAGTTGAAAGTTTCTGCCTGGAACCAATTACATTATGAGAGCCAACAGGGCTTTCAGAAAAAAAAAAAATCTTTTCAGGTGTCTGGATATGGGTGGTGAGTAATTAACATCAGCGGCATCACTGGAGGTGCTAAAAGGCAGCAGGAGCCCCTGGAGATGGTGTTTGGGACACTGGGATACTGCCTCAGCTTGTGGAAATGGAATGAAAAAAGACCACTATCATCCCTGCTCTTGGACCGGCCCATATTTGCAGAAAATGACTCAAAGCAGAAGCCTGTGTCCTTGTGTGTGTGGGGGGGGGGGCATGCATCTTCCTCTTTAATCTGTATCTTGCTGCTATTTCTTTTTTAGTTTATTTTTATTAATTATTCTTTTAGTTGTACACATTTATGGGGTACAGTATGATAATTCAAAACATGTATACCACATGTAATGATCAAATCAGGGCATCTCCTTTCTAATGCTATCAATGGCATGCTCTGGTCCCTGTGGACTTCAGTTTCTCCTCTATGAGCTCCATGAAGTCATGGACCATATCTAGTTTGTCATCACTGAATCCTCAGCATTTAGCACATTGCTGGGCACAAAGTAAGCACCCAATAAATGTTTTCTGAACAAAGTAATTAGTGAAAAAATGAAGCGAGTGGTTCCATCTTGCCTGGCAGTCATAATTTCTAGGAGGAAATAACGGAGTCCTGTGAAATTCCTTTCCAAGAACTTGATGTGCTATACAAACACCTGGGGATGTCACGGTGTTGTGGCCATGACTGTGGTCAAAGCTCCACAAGCAGTTGAGCCCTGAGCTCTCAAAATGATAAAAGCCACAGACAAAGAGGAAGCAGAGGGGTAGGGCACAGCCACTTTGGAGTCCAGAAAAGGAATCCACTCCAAGGTCAGTAGCTCCACTGAGGGGTGACCATAGAACTTGGTTTTATCTGCAGCAAGAGGGATTTAGGTCAGACTTTCTGGACACTGTGGGGAGATGAGACAGAGTGCAGATGCCTTCCCTAGATACCTTTTAAAACAGAAAGCTTTGGCTCTCATCATAATTCCCAGATACTCACTAGCAGTTTGGACTTGGGCTAATCTCTTCTCTGGGCCTCAGTTTCCCCATCTGTAGCAGGACATGGGAAACAGTGGTAAACTTCAGTGTGTGGTTCCTTCCAGCTCTTAAAGTCTAGAATTCTGTCTGGAGGCTGGGCCAAGCTGGCATAACTTCAGAAGGCTGTAGAAGGTCATAAATGTGGTGGGATCACTGGGGATGGAGAATCCTGCAGGGAAGCCCCTCCTCCAGCCCTCCACCTCCTGCCCTTTTAACTGCTACAACCACAGCCTCCCCTGCTCTCTCTGGTTTGGTTTCTCCTCCCCAAGCCCCCACAGCCCTGTCTGGAGGACCTATTCTCTGACTGGCTTTGTTTGCTTTTAATAAAGTTAATCGCACTCCTAATTTGTATGTAATGAAAAGATAAAAGGGAGACATGGGGGTGAACCTTCCATTGGGGTAGGAGCAGGGTCGGTCCGGGCCACCAGCTACCTCCCCACCTCTGCCTTCACCACTGCCTTGTCCATTCCCACTTCTGGGCAGAGGCTACCATCTGGGGCCCAGCACAGCCCAGTGATCCCTGCACTCCCCCGTGGAAGCTTCCTGAACCTGCCTGTTCTGCTCTCCACCTTGCCTTTGACAGAGGACAAAGATCCCCCTGCCTACATCCTAACAGCACCCAGAGTTCAAATGTGGATTTGTGGGACTCCATATGCCCAAGCTGCTCAGTTCCTTGAAGTAAGGGTTGGCCCTTGGCTGGGCACACAGTGAGAGGCAGCAAAACTCACTGCATCCATTCTTGACCCACCAAGTCCCCACCTGGTCTCTGGGAATACCTTGGACTTTTCGATGAGGACAAAGGAGAACATACCGCGGGCGAGGGTGATGATTTGATTGTATTTATCTGTGAATTGACACTTCTATCTTCCTCACCCACTCAGCCATCTCTCACTCTCTGACATGGCTTTCTCTCACAAGTCTCACTCAACTCATTGGGCACCACCTTCGTGTGGCCTTGGGACAGGCCACTCCTTTTGCCTCCCTGTTGATCTCAGAGGTAGAGTTTGGTGGTGGTTGGAGAGATGACCAATCTTAAAACAAGTGATGCTTAAGGCTCAGTGTGCCAGAGAAGGTGGGAGAGCTGGTCCCAGGAGGTCCAGCTCCCAGAATAGAGCCCTCATTGGCTACGGGGATTCCTCCTGTACTCTCCCACCCCCCAAAATACAGCTTCCATGTGAGATGCACCCATGGGGAGGAGAAAGGAGAGGGACTGACCGAGACTCCCCATGAGGACTGCTCCATGATACTATTCAGTGAGGACTGCAGCAAGAACCAGAGCCAGCAGGGGCCACCTCCATCTCCACCTCTTATTTCAAAGGCCCATATTCCAGACCCTTAGCTATTCCCAGTAGGACAGAAGTGAGGCTGATGGGGGTTGGGGGTAGTTCAGTGCTCAGGAATTAAAGGAGGCTGCAGGACATGTAGCCCTTCGTCTGCCCTCCCAGGGCCAGGTCAGGCAGGGCACAGGCTGGGCTCCAGACCCAGATGGGGGTATGGAGAAAGCAGACCTGCTGGAGGGGTCTCCCAGCATGGCATGCCTGAGCAGCAATCTGGAAGCTATTGGGCTGGTGCATTTCTGCGATCCACCGCGAATGCCATGCCCAGTTCATTTCCTCTAAGGAAACACAACCTCGGGGGATAATTAGAGCTTCTTTGCGTACACAATCCCATATTGTTTATCCAACACAAATTAAAAAACGTGGGCCCTGAGAACATGGAGCAAGAGATAAAGGAACCTCCTTCTCCTCCCCCTCCTCTTTCCCCTGCTGCTCTCCCCGCCTCCCTTCCAGCTGGAACTCGTTACCCTGCCCGGCCAGGCCAAGCCCCAGCCCCAACCCCAGCCTCACACCACCTGATTGGCTCCTGCTCCTTTACATGGCCTTTGTGGGCCCCTAGACTAGGACCCTCAAAGTCAGGACCTGGGATCCTTCCTAGCTTTCCCTCTGTGTCTGTCTGCCTATTGCTCAGTAGCAAAAAGTAGCTCTGAAGTATTTGTCTCTGGCTAAAGAATGCTTGACAAAGAGTGACCATTTATCCCTGTGTCCTCTCAGGGCCCCTCCCACTGGGAAACATGGGAAATACCAGCCCACAAATACAACTCACACCCAGGACCAGAGGCGGGGCCTGTGCCCTGCGGGTTGCTAGGAAGGAAGGCCTGGTGCTCTTGGCCCTGGCCTTGGCCTTGGTTCCCTCCCACTGCCCAGTTGTGCTCCACCCAGACAACAGGGAACCCAGTCAGCTTGGCCTGGGGGCTCCCTCCACAAAGTCCAGCCCCTCTCCCCACAGGGTTCTGCCCAACAAAAGAGGATTCTCAGCTAGGCAACTCAGGGTGAGAGGAAAAAGGGTTGTGGGTGGAAAACAGCTTTGGAACCCAAGGTTGGCCATCTCCATGAAAGGCCTATTATTGCTCAAGTAGCTAAACTGTCTTTGCTCAGCCTGACCAATTCAGCTCCCCTCACTTCCCTGCCTCTCCCTAGGAATAGCTCCACATTCCAGCCCTTCACAGCCAGCCCTTTTCAACCATAGTGAGGTGGGAGGAGGGGGGCATGCAGCAAGGGCCAAGGAGGGGAAGGCCTGCCCATGGGAACACACCTCTCTGAGCCTTCGCTGCTTAGAGCACCAAATGGTCCCACAGAAACTAGTTCCTTGTCAGGTCTAACCTCCTGTTCCTCTGGTGTCACAGCCCACTTCCCGGAGCTTTGGGTTTTTTTCTTTTTCCTTTTTTTTTGGTCGGGGGAGGCTGCCTGGGTTTTGCCTGGAGGCTGAGAAGGCATGCCCCATCCACTGGCCACAAAGCAGTGTGGCTTTTCTGTCTCTTGGGGCCAGAGGCCAGCAAGGCCAGGTCTCTGTTCAGTACACTGATCTGCCCAACCCAATCACTGAAAAAGCAAGAGAACTGGGAGGAGGAAAGGCCTCTCTATGGTCCAGGCCCTTGGGTCCTCCCACAGGCCTTGAGAAGGGAGCTGACCAGTGGGGTAAAACACAGAGTTTGACTTGAGGTAGCATTTTCTCTGGTTGAAGTGAAGAGGAAGTTGTGTGAGCTGAGAACACATTCCCCGTCTGGTCTGTTCTTTCAGCTCTCTTGGTATTTTTTTTTCTTTTGGTTTGTCTCTGAGCTGGAAAGAACATGTGCTTGGCAGATTTTTTATTAACTCTGTAGTGGTCTCTCTCTCTCTCTCTCTCTCTCTCTCTCTCTCTCTCTCTCTCTCTCCTCTCTGTGTATCTGTATCTCTCCTTTTCGCTTGCTTGACAGAATTTAGATTAGACAAAACATGAGCTCATTTCTGCCTGAGAAAGAAAAAAGAACACCACTCCCCTCCCCTCCTTCCCAGCCTCACCCACCTCTGCTCCAGGTGGGGGAAGGGCAGGCCTGCAGGGCTCCCCAGACAGCATCTCTAAGCCCTGTGCTGTGCCAGGACCCAGCTCTGGAAGACACACAGTCCCTACGGTCTTGAAGTCACAGGCCCCCTGCCCGTGGTCTTGCTGGAAGTAGAAAAGGGGATGGATCTGAAAGGGAAATGCTTGGGGTCTTAAGGGTAGGTAGTCAAGGTGAGCCCTGCCAGGGTTGGCCAGGCATGGGCAGCATCTGTACTCAGCACCCAGGCCCCAGGCCCTAAGGCCATCTAGAATTCTCTCACCCTCATGGTCCTCTTTTTTCACTTTCATAGATATCCCAGAACGGTTGTCACCAAGACCCATCACCAGGCCACCTCTGGCCCTTGCAGTGGATCCCCTCCTGAAACTGCTAATCAAATCACTGAAGCTCTCTGTTTCTCTCTGCATGGATTGCCAGGCATATGGGATCATTGGGCCTATGAGATTGGCCATGGAAGGCTGGGCTGAGTTGGAATCCCTCAGATTATCACTCACTTGTCAGGGCTCTGTCTAATTATTAAACACATAATGCACGCATGCGTGCACGCGCGCGCACACACACACACACACACACACACTGAGTCTCAGTTTCTTGTCTATAAATTGGGGATAATAAGATCTACATTATAAAATTATCATGAGGTAGCCAGGCTTCATGATGTATGTCTGTAATCTCAGCACTCTGGGAGGCTAAAACAAGAAGATCGCAAGTTCAAGCCTAGAGTGGGCAATTTAGCAACTTAGCCATACCTTGTCTCAAAATAAAAAAAGGGCTGGGGATGTAGCTCAGTGTGAAGGCCCTGGGTTCAATCCCTAGTACTGCCAAAAAAAAGAAGAAATAGGAGGAGAAGGAGAGAGAGAATTGTCATGAGGGTTAAATGACATGGAAATCCATTTTGACCTCTTGAAATAGGTGAAAGGGTGAAAACAACTAGCCGACTTCCTGATACTTACAAGTGCAATAACTGAAGGAATAACTTCTTCCACAATCCCCCCTTCCTTTCCCTCCTTCCCTCCCTCCTGACAGAAAATAGAGGTGAAATCAGCAGCAGGAAGGATGGTGCTTAGACATAAGAACTTCCAGGGGTACAGTGATTAGGACCGGAAAGAAGTGCCCACTGGAATGTGTAGACATGCCTCCCAGGATACCACAGAGGAGAGCTACCGCCCTGGAAACTGAAAGATGGCTGTCACCCACAGGGGAAGGTGCATCACTGTGGTAGGACACAGCCTTGGGTTTATTTCTACCATTCCCTGTGTAGCCCCAGGCAGGTCACCCCCCTCTGGGAGCTGCATTAAGTCCCTCATCCCCAAAGGGAAAACTCCCTCCTCTCAAAGTGGTTGTAAAGTATCTTTATGGGCTTCTGCGGGCTGCTCCAATGAGTTTTCCTTGTCATTCCACAGTGCTGCAGAGGAAGGCCAGAGGGGCTTGCTGAGGCTACCTTGGTTGCTAGGGCTACTGGGTCCTCATGGACCTTTGTGGTCATCCTGGTAGGCAGTTGTCCAGCCCAGTGAGAGCTCCCAGCCCCGGTTCCAGGCTGGTGGGCCCCGCTGAGTCAGTGGGCTCTCGCAGCCCTCACAGCCACCCCCTCCCTCCCCAACATCCGCCTGTGAGCTGTCCCTTAGCCAAGCAGGGCAGTACTGCTCTTCTAATCTCGTTTTATAAATTAATCCCTCTCTTCCCTTAATCATTTTCACTGCCTGCCTCTGAACCTACTCCAATCCATCTACTGCTCCAGCAACTTCTCCCACTTTTCATCCCCTTCTCCTCCCTCTGGCTGTGGCTATGGAGAGAGGTCCCCATGCCTGCTGCAGCCTCGGTCACCAAGTTCCCATCCCCAGGTGAGAGGGTCAGCTTTCATGGCCATGCAGGTCTGGCCTTCTTTCCTGTGGACTCCTTGGAGCTAGCAAGTGAGATAGGAGCCTGTGGGAGCACAGTAGTCCCAGGAAAGTCCCTCTACCTTTCTGGGCCTTGTCTTCTCCAGCTGTAGCATGGAGCACTGGCCAGGTGAGAAAGAAGAGTTTAGTTCAAGCTGGGGATGTAGCTCAGTGGTGCCGCACCTGCCTGGTAAGTGCAAGGTCCTGAGTTCGATCCCTAGTACCAAAAAAGATGGGAGACAAGAGTTTGGTTCAAGGTTGAGCATATTTAAGTTATTCTGTTTGCATCAGAAGAGTACAGAGCTCCTTAGTCAGCCTTTCCCTTGGCCCCTCTGTCCTCTTCTTGCACAGCCCCTCCCCTCACAGCCCCAGAACAGCACATCCAGGTGGCCACAGGCCCCAGAGCCCACTCTGGCCACAAACAAAAGCTGTATTCCCCAGGCTGCTGACAGCTTCTTTCAGGGAAGCTAGGGGGTCCCTTGCCACAGGAAGAAGGTGAGAACTGAAACGGTGGTGGACAGGGGCTCTGGGTGGTAGCAGGTGAGGCCTTTGGGTACCAACCTCAAAGGCATGGCTGAGATACTAGAGGTCTCCCTCCATGTCACACTCTCTGGGAAGACACTCTCTGGGAAGCAGCCCCTCTGCCCAGCTGCGTGGGCTTCAGAAGGAGAGAGAAGGCTTGGCTTTGTGCAGCACCTGCTTTGAACTTTCCTAGCTGTGTAAGCCTCACTGAAAGGATCTCATCTCTGGAACCTGTCCAATTCCCTCTGCCGTGCCAGTGCTGGTGGATTCAGCAGCAAGGAACCCATTGGATGTGGTCCCCACCACACACAGCTTACCATTTAGAAAGTGGTCCAGGCAGATTTTGAACCTTAATCTCTCTGATGCCAATGCCTGGGCTTACAACCAGTACTATGAGATATTCCATTTTTCAGGCAAAGAAAAGAAAACTCAGCCAGGTGTGGTAGTGCATGCTTGTAATCCCATTACTCTGGAAGGCTGAGGCAGGCATATTGCAAGTTCGAGTCCAGCCTGGGCAATTTAGCAGCTTAGTGAAACTCTGTCTCAAAATAAAAAAAAGTTTTAAAAGGCTGAGGAAGGCCCTGGGTTCAATCCCCAGTACTGAAAAAGAAAGGAGAGGGAGAGGGAGGGAGAGAGAGAGAGAGAGAGAGAGAGAGAGAGAGAGAGAGAGAGAGAGAATTCAAATCATTCTAGTTGTAGGAAAAAGGAGGTGGCTGACAGAGACAGTGACCTAGAGGGTTCTCAGCCCTTTAGTTGCTAAGGATCTACAGGAACAGAGAACTCCTACCAGGACATGGCAAGGACAGAAATGGAGCAGAGGGGCACAACTGAGCCAGCCACATCAGCAGGAGGTGGCAAGGCTTGATGAGCCAGGACTGTTAAGATGGCTCTTAGAGGATACATAAGAGTTGGCTGAGCTGACGAGAGAAAATAGCAACCTGGCCTAAAGGACACTTGAGTAAGTGCCAGCAGCTCTGTGACTGTGGGACCCACCTTCCCTCCTGTCAGCCCCATGCAGCCCCCTGCACTGGAGGGAGGCAGCAGTTCAAAGAGCCTAGGCTCTTCTCTCTGCTTTGCTCTTTAACAATTATATGGCCTTTGATAAAGACTTCATCACCTGGAGGGAATCTCCTTTATGCAATGGAGATGCCATGTGTGATCATAGGTAGCTATCAGTATTGTTTTCATTATATTCATGGAAACCATCATCTCAGAATGGTCCACACTGCAGCTTGCCTATCCCATCCTGCCTTGCTCTGCCTGCATTTTCCCCACAAATTTCCCATCTACCCTCCATTGCTCTACCTCCACCCCTGCCTCTGCCGACACAGAGACAGACTCAGGCTAGTCAGCTATGGAGAAGTGTGAAAGGTCAGGCCCTAGCAGACTCCTGGCAGACTTTAGGGTGATTGGCATCCTTTCTACTAGTCCCCCACCACTTTCAGGGAAGGGAAGGTGGAATGGGATGATTTTGCAGTTTGGATGGGATTTGGAGCAAAGATTGCAGGACCTGGGCTTTAGCCACCTCAGAGGAGGGGAAGGAAAAGTGATTTAGAAGGACAGAGTGGATCTAGGAATATTCCCCATGCCTCTCCCCCCGACACACACACACCCTGCCACAAGCACAATTTACTCTAGACCTGTACCACTGACCCCCAAAGGTAACCCTGCCTGAGCTCACAGGACTACTGGGGCTGGCATCCCCCAGCCTCTCCCAGGTCAGGGAGACCAGAGGGGTCAGTGGGGTGGGGGTTGGTCCTGCCTGGTTCTGATTTCCCTGGCTAGAGCTGGGAACCACAGCCTGTTCTGTCTTCAATCCCTACCCCCAGAGCAATGCTTCTCTGCTTTCGGGAGCGGCCCATAACCGCAAACACATTTGCTAATGCAGCTAGCCTGCCTGCCCTGGGACAGCTGGCTGGGCCGGGTGCCTGGGGCCAGGCCAGGCAAAGGGTAGGGGGCCTGGCTGGGATAGGGGCCTGAGGCTCCTCCTCTGCTGCTCAGCTGCCTGCACAAGCCTAGTTGCTGCCTCACTGGCTCTATAGCCCTCTGCTCTGACTCCTTTGACGGCTAAGAAGTACAGCAGAGAAACTGATAAAGTGTAATGGCTACATGGCAGATAGAAATGTCCACCCAAGAACAGGATAGACTGCTAGACATGCTCTTTGGCCAATTGGATGCTTGAAGTGTTTGGGCTAAGGGGCAGGGGGGAGTTGATATAAACCATCTCACACAGCATCTCCCTCTGAGAAGAGCCACCTACAAAACTGGAATTTCTAGCCAAGCATGGTGGTACATACCCGTAATTCCAGCTACTTGGTAGGCTGAGGCAGAAAAATCACAAATTTGAACTCAGCCTGTGCAACTTATAGTGAGACTCTGTCTGAAAATAAAATTTTAAAAGGGCTGAGGGTGTAATTCAGCACTCCCTGGGCTCAATCTCTAGTATGAAGAAGAAGGAGAAGGAGAAGGGAAAGGGGAAGGGGAAGAAGAAAAAGAGGAAAAGGAGGAGGAAGAAGAGGAGGAGAGAAGAGAGATGGAAGAGGGGGAAAGGGAGGGGAGGAGGGAGGAGAGGAGAGGGGGGTTAAGCAGGGAAAATCTAGTGCCTGGGGAGGGCTGAAGGCTTGGGGATTGCTCTGGAAGCCAGGAGCAGAGAGAGGCTAGGATTTCCCATCTCTGCCACTATGTGACTCGAGTAAACATTTCTTTTTTCTGACCCTCAGCTTTTCCATCCTTCCCTGATTACCTCACAGATCTGTGATATGGGAATGGATAGGCAATGTCTTGTAAATTGAAAAGTGTTATAACCATGAGAATGATCATTCTACAAGAGCATAAACTCGGGTGGAGAGAGAATCATAGCTGAGCTACCTCTGTATTCTCCATGATCCCAACCTTGAGTGCCATTGAGACTGAGAGACATAAGTCAGTCTCATCTCTTGTCAGCCCCAAGTTCACACAGCCTCCGGGAACCAATACAGAGTCCCAGGGTCCCTAAATTCTGGAGCTGGAGCTGTGACTGGAGCCCTCTCCCAACCTGACATCAATCCCAAGGCCCCAGCTTCACTCGGCTGCCCTCATCCACCCTCCTCCCACTCCCCCATCACACACAAGGCATGCAGCTCAGCTTCCTCCTCCCAAGACATCCCCCAGCCTGGCCCCACAGCCCCTCTCCAAAGACAGGGGCCTTTCTCTGCCACGTTCCTGGAGGCTTTTCCACTTAACAGGGCCTTGAAATCCATTTGCCGCAGACTATGAACTTCCTCTCCATGCGCCTGCCCGCTGGCCCTCCTCGAGCCTGACCCCCCTTCCTACCCCCATACTGGCGTCCGCCAGCCCGTGGCCCAGCAGCTGTTACCCTGATCTCCCCCTCCCAGGACTCTGGGGCCAAGCAGGGGCCACCTGGAGGAGGTACTTGGGCCCCGGAAGCAGCAGCAGCAGCTTGGACTAAGAAGGAGAGCTAAGAGCCTGCTGTCCCTTCTCCCACCTCACCAGGAACAGAGGCAACCTCCTTCAAACTTCAAAGCTATCAAGGCATTCTTCCCTACGTCACACCTTCATTACTCATAGCCCTTATGGCCCTCATGACCCATGGCCATGCTGCTGGTAGAGATGCTGAACAGTGGCCTGATTACCCTCCTGACATAGCTATGAAAGAATATGGTCTGAGTTCCAGCCCTGCCCCAGCTAGAATTCACAACCTTAGGCCAGTCTGGTCCCCTCCTTGGATTTCTGAGTCCCTCAGGCTCTTCCCCACACAGTCTTGTTATCCGCCTATTTCCTGAATTAAACCTTGCCCTCTCCTTTCCTGGGACAGTCCACCCTAGGTCTTGTGCCTTTCTTCCTAGAGTCCAAAACGCTTCCACGTTCTGCTACAAACTTCATCCTTCATCCCACGGGCCCTCTGATGCTGGAAAAGTGGAAGGTCACCACTGGCCACTGAGCATCTCCCATGACCATCGTCTTGTCTGCTACCTCATTCTGGTGTTGTCTCCATGGTCCAGGCTGAGGGAACTGAGGCTCAAAAAGGAGACACTTCTTTTGAAGTTTGAAGGAAGTGGCCTCTGATCCTGGTGGGCTCTCAGCTCTCCCTCTCAGTCTAAGTTGCTGCTGCTTCCGGGGCCCAAGTACCTCCTCCAGGTGGCCCCTGCTCGGCCCCAGAGTCCTGGGAGGGGGAGATCAGGGTAACAGCTGCTGGGCCTCATACTCCCAGCCAGGAAATAGGGCCACAGCTTGAGCCTGGGTAGTTGGGAGTCCCCCATCCTGATCAGGCTTAAAACAATGAACCCCTGTAATGACTCAGGGCAGCTTGTGACCTGTTTTGACCTGAGGCTCCATCTTGGCTCTCTTTTCTTAAAATTATGTTATCCTAATGCTAAAGTGAGGAGGAAAAGTGCCCCAACGAGAGAATACTTGGAGGAGAGAAGAAGGGCCTTGTGGGCCCAAGTTCCCCAGCCCAACTGAGTACCTAGTAGACATTGGCCACTGGTAGCCACTTTCACACACCTTCCCTTGTTTAAATACAACAACCCTTTGGATTAGCGGCTGCTTGGGCCTTTTTACAGATTGGGAGACTGAAACCCCGATGATAAGTAATTTGCCAAGGCCATACCATGAGTAGCCCCATACTTCTCCCACCCCACCCACACACACATACCTCAAGCCTATGCCCAGGGGATGAAAGGTGACATCTGCAGGAAGAGGTCCTTCTGCAGAAGCCCTGGGTCCAAAAATGAGTGCAATGAGCACAGAGAACCTATTTGGTGGGAGGCAGGGCTGCAGTCCTCAGCCATTGCTTTCTTTTGGCCCTGGTGACTGGAGCTCACCCTGCAGGACTGCAGGGTCTGCCTGTCTCTCTCCCCATCTGTCTTTCTCATCCTTTCCCATTCTGCTTCTCAGCAATGAATTTGTTGGAAAGCTGGACTGAATTACCACCCATTACCCAACCTGCCTCATTCCAAATCCCTAGTATTAATGCAATCAATGGAAGGGAAGCAGGCTCCCTTCAGCTGCCTGTCTGCCCCGCCCAGCCCTGGCTTCCCAGTTTTGCTCCAGCCCCTTTTCCTCCTTGCACATGCACAGGCCCCACATGCCATTTACACATGTGCCTGTCAAAATGGAACAGGTCTTCTACCCGCAGAGGAGGCCCTCCTGAAAAGCGAATTGAAAGAAGACACATGTGTGTATTTGATCTCTAAGTGAACATCACGGGACACCAACTGACCACTGAGTACTGTCTCAAGGCTCTGGAGACAGAGCAGTGAACAACCCAAAGTCCTTGCTTCTGTGGACCTTGTAGTCTACAGAGAGGAAAAGGTGGACAGTCAACAAGTAAACCCTAAATTAACAAAATACCCCCTGATTGTTGCAGGAGTGATGAAGAAAACAAATCAAGCTATGTAATATACTGTTGTAGGGGCTGTTTTAGATCTAGTGGTCGGGGGGGCCTCCATGAAGAGGTAGTAATGCTTGGACTGTGACCTCATTAAAAAGGAAGAGCCAACCATGTAAGAATCTGGGGGAAGGGTTCGAGAGAGAAAGAGCAACGAGCACAAAGGTGCCAAGGTGGAGTGACCATGGTGGAGAAAAGGTAAAACACTGAAGTTCTATTAAGAAACAAAAGGGTTGCATGTCATGTAAAGCCTTGTAAGTCTTGGGAAAGACTTTGAGTTGTATCCCAAATGTAATGAGAAGCCAATAAAGGGTTTTAAGTGTGTTTAAAAACAGGACTGAATTTGTGTTTGAGAAAGATCTTTCTGGCAGCTCCAAGAAAACGGATTATTAGGGGGCAAGGGTAAAAATTAGGGAAGTGTATTGCATTAGCCCAGACAAGAGCAGATGGTGGCCTGGGCCAGGCTGGTAGCCACAGAGGAGTAAATATTAAGTATATAATCAGGACTTCAGTGGAGATGTTGGGCCCCCAATGATGGTTCCTCCATATATCCACTTGGATGTCCAATAGGGCATCTCAAATATATTCTGGTTACAAAATAATCCTTGAACACTCCCACACACACATCCTACCACCACCACCACCACCACCACCAAAACAGTCTGTTAGATACATAAGCACAGAGTTTTTGGGAGCGATTAGGAATGGAGATACAGATGGGGTGGGGCACATTGCCATATAGATGCTATTTAAACCCATGGGTTTGGTAAGATCATTTACTAAGAAGGTATAAGTAAGGAAGGTGAGAGCACCTGAGACTGAGCCCCAACATCTGGATGAGCCTGCAAAAACAACAGAGAAGGAGCAACGTGTGAAATGAAAGCAAAACCAGAAACTAGGAGGGCATAGTCAACTATAGTAGTTGCTTCTGGGGGGAGGGTCCAGAAAGGCAACACAGGCCACTGGACTTGGCAATGTAGGGTCACTGGTTTCATATGACAAGATCTGTTTTGATAGGGATAGAAGCCCATTGGGATAGTTAGAGGACTAGGTTATGAGGAAGGAGAGACGATGAATGTAGAAATTTTTTTCAGTACTGAGGATTGAACTCAGAGTCTTCACACTAAGCTACATCCCCAGTCCTTTTTATCTTTTATTTTGAGACAAGGTCTTGCTAAGTTGTCCAGGCTGGGCTTGAACTTGTGATCCTCCTGCCTCAGCCTCTCTGGGTGCGGGGATTACAGGTATGCACCGCCATGCCAGGTTAATTTTGAGAGGTTTCACTGTGAAGGAAAGCAGAGAGAGAATGAAAAAAGTGGTAAGGTGAATGAATTAGAGGTCTAAGTGAGCGCAGAGCATTGTTGGAGTAAGGGTCCTAGAGAGAATAAGACAGCAAATGGAGGATAGGTCAAAGAGTGGGATGATTGAAATTAAGATTTTGAAACTTATGTAGTTAATAGTAATGGCAAGGTCAAGGATATATGAGAATGGGAGACTGACATGGGATGGAAGACCAGATCCTTGAGAACAGAAAAGCCAGGGTGGTGGCTTTATGTTAATAAAGAAGTCCCAAGAACACTGCCAGGATTAGGGAGTGGAGAGGACATAGTGAGCCACTTACTGTCATCTTCAGTGAATGGAGAACACTGAAAAAAGTGCTCAAAGATGACAGCCTCCAGGCAGGGTTGGAGATGAAGCAGTCTGGGGAAGAGTCATTATTTCAGAAGGAAGGAGACAAATGGTCTAGAAGCAGCAATAGGAAGCAAGGTGGGCATCATTCCCACCTCTCTGCCTGTATGTGGGGTGTGGGAGAAAAATACAGCCCCCCAAATATAGCAAGAATGTTGTGTCCTCAGGGCATAAGAATGAAGGAAATGGTCCTAAGAGATTAAGAATGCAAAGAATGGGGAATAGTTGCTAGCAGTGGACCATGGATGACAAGGCAGGGTGGAAGGGTGTCAGGAGCTCAGGAGGAATGAAAGATGAGGCCTCACGTAGGGACTGTGTAGTCCAAAGTAGGGGCTAGAATTTGGGGGGTGATGGCAGACGAGGAGACCTGGCCCTCTGAGGTGATTGAGGTAAACAGGGGTGTGAGCCTTGATGGACACAGCAGAGTTTCTTCCAGAAAGTTTGTTCATATGACCTGCAGGGGCAGTATCTCTGTCAAAGAAGAAGTGATGGAACCCCAAGCAAGCAAAGTATGGAAGCACGTGTCCAACCAGGCACCCATGACCACATACGTGCACCTATATACACACTTGTATGCACACAGAGCCAGTCTCCCTGCACACACCCAGCATGAACATGTGAGCAAAACTGTATATATGTAAACATGTACATATGCAGGCACACACACTTTTGCATGTATCTACATGCAATACCATGTGCACAGGCCCAACACATTGAACATCCCTGTAGCACAACATACTATCATGTACATACACACATGCATACGCGCACACACACACACATACACACACACACGCACACACACACAGAGGCAACCCAAACTGGATTTTCTTAAGTCTTGCCAAGCCCCAGACAGCAGAAAATCAAGCTGAAGTTGAACAATCCAACCCAGAAAAGGGGGAGGACAGGCAGGGGCGTGAGAATGAGGTGTGTGTTGGGGGAGTCAGGCAACAAAGAGCAAAGGAGCCAAGTGCTGAGGGAAAAAAAAAAAAACCTAGACCATTTGAAAAAGGGAAAGCCTTCAGACAGAGCAGGAATGCAGGCTGTAATTAGAATCGCTTCGACTGTCTCTAGATTCGCAGAGGATAGGCAAACCGGTTGCACATGCGGCATGGCGATCCCCAACCTAAATAATGTCAATAAATCCTCTGTGCATGTGTGTGCGTGCCCCTGTGTGCACTCATAGGACCATGTGAGGGATGGGAAAATGCACTTGATTACATGGCATAGTGCCCTGGGGAAGCCATTGTCAGCCGCCGCCACTACCCCTGTCTTGGTTACCTTCTCATTGCTGGGACAAAATGCCCAACACCTAAAGTTAAAGGAGAAAAGGTTTATTGTAGCTCACAGTTTGTAGAGGTTTCAGTTCATAATTTGCTGGCTCCAAGGCAAGGTGGCATGGGAGAGGGGCATTGCAGAGGAGAAACAGGTTATGGCGGGCAGAAGGCAGCAAAGCAGTGATGTAGCAAAGAAGTAGCAAGTGACAAGCAGCAACAGCAGCCCTCTTTCTGTCCCTTATATCCTATCCAGGCTATCCACCCTTAGGGCGGGTAGCTCTCACACTGAGGGTGGGGCAGCCTTAATCCTAGTAAAACACCATGAATCAATCCCAGCATCACACATGCTAGAAGCAGCCACCTCTGAAAAGCCCCACTTGTGACCACATGAGGCTTTGAAGGGACATCTAGACACAAGCCATAACAACACCCAACTTGCCCTTGCAGCTGCCTGACTGCAGGCTGGACCTCTCACTTGACTCAGGGCCACCACCTCAAACACGTGTGGCAAACACAGGTGAGACCCAGAGGAAGCAGGACTTGTCCAAGATCACAGAGCCAGCTGAGTTGGCCTTAGGGGTGATAGGGTGGCCAAGGTACTGCATTAGAAGACAGTGCCCCGAGTTCAAGTCCCAGTCAGTCACTGACAGGCTGCCTAAGTCCACATCCCTCCCCGTTCCTGGGCCTCTGTAGCCTGAAGGGAGATCTTGGGGTCCTTCCAATCTAACCCTGAATATTCATCCAGCACTGTTGGTTATGAGCAACAAGAAGGAGTCAAAGGAAAGAGATTTGTTTGGTGCCTGCAAGAAGAGGGGCCAGGCTAGGAGAAATGGAAAAAGAATCTCTCTGGCTCCCTTGGTCCTGGGAAGACCTTCCTGTGCTGGCTTGACCAGTATATTGAGAACCAAGGACGGAAGCAGGCCCGAGAAGGGAGTGACAGGCAGCCAGGCAGGGCCCAGCCGGCCACAGACATAATCCCTCAAATTTTCTCTGGCCCTCCTCTTCCATTCTCCTTACCCTTCTCCTCCAGGCCTTGTGGAGGGCCATGGGACCAGCTGCTATCATCACTAAAAATAGCCCAGCCAGCTTTGGTGTGAAGAGCCCCTCCTACTTGCCGGGTCCCAGAGGCCTGGCAGGTGGCAGTTGGTGTCTGTGGCCCCTCCAAGCCTGAGAGATCAGATTCTCCTTTCCAAACACAGGCCCCAGTTGCATCCCAAAGCCTGGGGCCCCACATACTGCTCTCTTTGTTGCTCAGTATCCCAGCAACTTGTTTCACATGGTGGGTAGCTTGGGTTCTGGTGCTCAAAGAGCAATAATGATGATGCTGATGTGATAATGATTACTATAGTTAATACTTATTGAACATTTACTGTGTGTCATGCACTTTGCTAAGGGGTTTGTATGTGTTAACTCATTACTCATTACCATAATCTTTCAGGTAGGTATTATTATCTCCATTTTACAGGTGAAGAAACTGAGGCACAGATAGCTTAATTAAATCATTCAAAGTTACATAGTCAGTGGTTGAATGAGGATGGCTTTTATCCTTTTAGCTACAGATTTCTTCAGGAAGAGAAAAATTCTGATAGTAATGATAGTAATAGTTAACATTTATTCATCTTCATTGCAGTGGGCTTCCTTGAGTTTCTGAGAGACTGGCTTAGAGAGCCAGCCCTGGGGACAAGGGGTAGCTGAAAGAGCCCCAAAGCTAAACAAGGGTTAAATCCTGTGCACCTTGAGCAAGTGTATTCCCCTTTCTGAACTTCTTGAGTTTCCTCATCTGTAAAATAGAAATAATGATAACAGCTGGTCACAGAATAGTGTGAGGAACAACAGACAACCTTTGTGAGGATGTACTTAGCACAAATGAGCTCTTGCTGCCCTGATCTCCCTTCCAAACAACACCTGGGGCTGCTTTGTTTCATTCTCGCTAGGGGCCTATGGAGACCACCTGAATCTAAGGGCTGTTCTGTTCACATGGCACTAAAGGCATGGGACCCAGGGCCTCCACATTTTTAAAGGCCTAAGAAAACATTTGAGTCCCAAGAAAAAGAAAGGTTATTGGCTCTAAAATATGAAAAGAAAACATCAGAATTGGAATTAGCAAATGTTCTGTTATATGTCCACCAAATGTAATATAATATCAGCGTCATTGATGGTTAAACTTAGTATTCCTAAAAATTTCATTACATTTGAAAACAATTTGTTGGTTAGATTTCCTCACGTTGCAAGAATTCCCAAGTATGAACCATGATTACAAAGAAATCATAGCCAACTGGGAATGAAACAAGTTACTCATAGGCAAATAATTTTGAAAGTGGAATTATAAAAATCCTTTGAAAGATTTTATGGCAAAATTATATTTAATAGGGGATGCGGGTGCATTTTCATATATGTGACAAGCTGTGGGGTAAAGCCTCTAAGAGCGAGAGCTCCCAGGGGCTAAGGAGCTCTGGAGATGACCGTGCCCAAAGTGGCAGGAGGAGGCAGGGTCCTGTGAGGGAAGGAACAAGAATACCTCTGTAAGACGTGCTGCTAGGGCGGAAGGGGCCATGGGCCATGACAGGCACCCCTCCTCGGGTTGTTCCCCTCATCTCCTAAAAAAACAAAGAAAACAAAAAACCCGGCGTGCAGGCGCTGGCAGAAGGGCTCTTGTGGAGCAGCCCTTTCATGTACTGCCCTCAGCCCTTATCAAAGGCCTTTTCTAGAAACAGGCCTGCCTGTGTGCCTTTCATAATCAGGAACAGAAATAAACATTATCTGACAAAAAGCGAGACGCACACAGCCATGTGTAAACGGTGTCTGTTGGCTTGTCAAGCCGTTGCTCAGGACATTGACCACTGAGCTGCTCTGTGCCCCAGGGCAAGGGCTCACATGAGGTATTTCTCTCCCAATTTAGCACCAGCATAAACTGGAGATCCCTTGAGGACCTGTCAGTTTCTTCCTCTCTGACACCAAAAGCAGCAGAAGCCTCTGCTTCGGGTGGGCTCACAATGGGAGGCCGCCTCACTTCAGGCGGGTGGTGGGAAGCACACAGGCCACCACTTACTTCTCTGTGACCTGGGCAGGTCCCTTCCCGCTGAGCCTCATGTGCGACGCCCAGAGGTCAGTCCCAGGGTTAGTGTGAAGATGAACTGAGAAATGGATGGCAAGTGGAGAGAATCGGCCCTGGTGCAATTAAAAACTCAGACTTGAGAGTGGATTTGCTTCTCAGTTGCTGAGATTTAGTGACTCAGACCTCCTACCCCAAGACGCCTGCCTGCTCTTCGGGACCTCTGATACTCCAGCTCTGTGCCTGAGACCCGCTGGCAACATGACTGGGTTAAGCCTCTCTCTTGACAAATGCCCAGGAATCACCGGTGAACTTGCAGGCCGGTAACAGAGACCCTACCACAACCACCAGCTGTCCAAGAGCTAAGATAACTCCCCCTCACCTACTCTAGAAGTCCCTGCTTTTGCTAGTTCCCGTTCTCTCCTCCTCACCTCTTCCATGCAGAGACCCAGTGAGGATCCAATTCTGCCAAGAGCTCTCTGTCCTACTTATTTCTGTCACCAATGCAGGGATAAATAAGTCCAAGCAAAAGGCTGGTGGCACAATGCCAGCTCATCAGTGACAGACCAGCATTCGGCTAATCCAACCATCTGCAGCTGGGGCACCTGCTTTCTGGATAAACACCTTGCTACTAGCTCAGAAGGAGCTGTGCCCACTTTTTGAATGTCATCTCTCTTGTGTCACAATCCTCTCTCCCTCGGTGCCCTTACCTCTTTCTGCCTCCCAAGTCACTAGCCATCCCTTTGTGCTCTTGTCACACTTTGTATGCACTCCCACTGCAGTCCTCAGCAGCTCTCAGCTGCTTGGACCCGCGTTTCTGGGTTCTCTACGCAGTCTCAAAGACAGATTTGGTGCTGTTTGGTCTCTAGATCATTGGGACCCCACATGGGGCTTTGCACAGAGTGTGTCTGTGGAATAGAATGAAACAGTGTAGGTTGGGGGAGGGCAGAGAGAAAAGTAAAGGGAATTCTGTACCTTAAGGCTAGTCCTTCCAACTTTGGGCACCAGGACTCAGAAGATCTGTGCTTGCTGATCTCCTTTTTAGCTATGTGGCCTTAAGCAAGTCACTTCCTATTCCTGTGAGCACTGTTTTCGTGTTTGCTTGTTTGTTTGTTTGTTTGTTTGTGGCAGGCTCTCAATATGTAGTCCAGGTTGGGCTGTAATTTGTAATCCTCCTGCCTCAGCCTCCCATTGCTCAGATTACAGGTCTGTGTCACCATACCTGGCATGAGCCCCATTTTTATTGCCTCAAAAATAAGAATGCCAATTCCTGTCCTGCCTCCTGCAAGGGAGGAGACCAAATGAGAGAATGATTGAGAAAATACAGTAAACCGTGTGAATTGCTGACCAGTGTTGCAGGTCCCAATCTGTCTGTCCTGACGTTCCTCTGAGTTCACTGCCAGGAGGAGACTGCAGACTCCCTGGGAACACGCAGACAGCCGGACGGCACTGCTTACACCCTGCCTGCTAAACTGCTCCCTGGCAGTGGAAACCCAATATTCAAATTGATTGTATAATGATTCACAGTGGCACTGTGAAGTCCAGAGGATAAAATCGAGAGGGCTCTCTGTGTCCTTTCAGTCACCTCTAGTCCCATTGCCAGCTAACCCGAGCCTCATTGGCAGTTAATATGATTACCAACAAAGGCAGCTGGCACTTTTCATAAACTTACTGTAGTTCCAAATTTTTGCATTTATTAACTCTCTTAAAACTCACAGCACTAACAGGTACCTTTATTTTCTCCAGTTTTATGGCTGGAAAGCGAAAGGTCAAGGAGGTTAATACCTTGCCCTAAATCACAGAACCAGCACACAGAAAATGTATGTCATGAGCCTACGTATTCTAGCTCTAGAGTACATGAAGGTTTTTTTTTCCCCTGCAATACTGGGGATTGAACCCAGGGCCTTTGCACTGAGGTACATCCCCAGCCCTTTCTGAAAAATTTTTTAAAAACCTAAGTTACCCAGGTTGGGCTTAAATTTGTGATCCTCCTGCCTCAGCCTCCCAGGGTGCTGGGTCTATAGGTGTGGGCCACCACATCCAGCTGAGTCTTAGTTTAACCTCTTGGTATACTATACCCGAGACAAGAAACTGAGCCTTAAAGAGAGGAAGTGACTCACCTGAGCTCAACCATCCAGTGAGTTAGTGTCATTACCTGGGTCCTGTAACTCAGATCTTTAGTACTTTCTACAACCTGGACTTTTCAGTCAATTAGTTAATGATTCCTAAATGGATACTTGTGTGCTGAGGTTGTGGACAGGGGAGCCCTGGGGACATCCCTGTGTGAGGGGAGCCAGTTGTAGATACTTCTCATGTTGACAATTCAAAAACATTTATCTTTGCCCTCGAGGAGACACTATTTCTAATATTCAACTGCAAAACTAGAGGGTAACCCAGGAATTAACAGTGGCCCTGGAAACCGAGGAAAGAACCTTTCATTTTCCCACTTGGGCTGGACCCTGGAAGGTGAAAAGGATGCAAGAGCGAAGGGAAAGAAGAAGCATTTCCAGCAGGAGAACTGCTGGGCAAAGAAAGGCTTGGTGTGTCCAGGGAACAGTGAGAAGTCCTGGGCAGCAAGACGTTTTTTTGTGTTGGCAATTGAACCCAGGGCCTTTGCACTGAGCTACATCCCCAGTCCTATTTTTCTTTTCTTTTGAGACAGCGTCTCAGTAAATCAACTAAATTGCTTGTGGTCCTGCTGCCTCAGCCTCCTCGAGTACTGGGATTGTAGGTGTGTGTCACCCTGCCCAGCTTGCAACTACAAGATTTTATGGAAGAGGAGCAGGGACTTAAATGCCAAGCTAGGGGATTGAGACTTGATTTCTGCAGATGACAGGGAATTTACTTACCTTCTGATTGCAGAGAGAGAAGGCACAGCCAAGGAATCATTCAAAGGGAATAGATCTGGAGAAAACCCTGATATGTCCTAGCTAGAAAGGACACTGAGGTCTCAAAAGGGGCCAATGACTTGGACAAAGTCAACCGCTAAAATTGTAGGAGTCAGGTCTTCCTTTGGGTCTTGGTAGAGCTTAGGAATTTGTACAAATGGAGAAGGCAGAGGAAGGACCACAAAAGCGAGGAGTCTGGGGAGAAAAGGAACCTAGTTTGATGCAGCTCCACATCACATCCCTACATAAAACCTGGCTGTCAGATGAGGCTTTGAGGAGGGAGATCCTTAAGTGGGCAGATAAGCACCTAGAATCCTGTTGGCTGCCCCAACCCTGGGCCAGGGCCCGTGTCTCAGGGGAGACCCAAGAGCCAGGTCATGGTTTCCTCTTCCTCTGTGGGCAGTCCATAGGAAAGCACTTGTCAGAGGAGTAGTAGGGCTGGCTGGACCTGGCGGACCAAGCAAGTGTCCTGGTTTGAGAGAAGCCAAACCTAACAGAGCGAACAGCCATCCCCAGCTAGCCAAGGAGCCAATTAGAGCCGGGACAAGGTAGGGTCCTGCCTGCCTCTGCCCTGGGTCCTCCCCTCCCAGCTGGCAATCATTAGGTCTGCTCAGAGGATCCCTGTCAAGAGAGTTAGACTCTGGGATGCATCAAGGTGAAGGGGAGGCTGGCAGAGAAGACCCCTGTGCCCAGACCGCACACTGAGGGCCCCCCATGGCTGCTGGGTCCCTAGAGAGAATGTCAAAAAGGCATTTTAACCACCTGGCTGGCCCCTTATCTATCGGTGTGTGCCCCTACCTCCCATTCCTCATGTGGCAGGCCATGTGTCCAACTCTCCTGGGAAAGTATGGGTGCTGTGGGCATGGCTTTAGCAGGGCTGCTCCTTAGAGCAATGGATTAGATTGTCAATTAATTAGACAAAAGCTGCAAAGAAAGTCCTTACCAGTGAGAAAGTGGCATCTAGGAATTCCTAGCTGTGGGGAAGCACATACATACACAGGCTGTGGCCAGTTCCCCAAAGTCTCTATGATGTTATCTGTGAAGTAGGCGTAACTCCTTCATGAGCTGTTGTGAAGTAGAAACAAGAGACTGGATATAAAACTCCTAACAAGGGCCACGGATGTGGCTCAGTGGCACCACACCTGCCAGGCAAGTGCAAGGTCCTGAGTTCGATTCTGGGTACTGGGGAAAAAAAAAACTCCTAACACAGTCTTGAAGTAAACACTCAGAAAGTGCTAGACCAGCCCACCCACTTTTTGTCCCTACAGAGAGCACCAGGACAAAACAGGTGAAAGTCCACCAGTCCACCAAGCTACCACATATTAGAACTTGGAGAACTCACTGTCATCTTCTAGATACTACCTTCTTCAGCTGGCTCAGGAGGTCAGGTGACTCCCCCAAGACCACATGGCCCTCAGTGGCAGGGCTGGCACTAGAATCTGGATTGCCTGCTTGCATATAGCACAACTGTGGGCTATGATTCGGTTCCTGCAGCAAAGTTGGGTATTGTTCAGTAACCCTCTGTTGAACTAGATGTGGTGAGGATATTTCCAGATCTTGTACTTAGGAGGGCCAAGCCTGGAAATGGGGTATCCTCTTCTTTTACTCTATGCCCTGGCCCCGTGCAGGAAGAGAGAAGGAGAGGGAGGAGAGAGGCTCACTCCAGTGGGCTACCATATCACATTGCAGCCTCATATCTCATTCGCTGTTCACCAATCCCTGGGCCCCTTCCCTTGCTCTTTCCCTGGCAGATCTGCATGGTTTGCATTATTTCCCTTCCCACCCACCCACCCCCTTCCCCGGATATCTCGGTTCCATATTTTCCACGCTGAGGCTCAGTTTACTCCTGGCTGGGCTCCGGGCCTGCACCTGGGTTCTAAAAGAAAGGTTGGGAGGGAGTGTGTGTGTGTGTGTGTGTGTGTGTGTGTGTGTGTGTGTGTGTGTGATGCTGGGTGGGGCAGTGCAGCTAATCATCCAGTTTTTCTCTCTGTCCTGGGGGCAAGTCACTGGAACTGCTTCCCTATCCTCTGCTTTTTACTACCTGCCCCTAAGGAAGTTATACTTTTGAGACACAGACCCTCACTCCTGAGTTGCTTCAGTGCTGGTTAGAAATGAAAACTCCCAGGCCCTGCCTAGACCTACTGAGTCAGAATCCCTGGGCAAGGCCCAAGAATCCACATGACCACCAGTGTTTCATTCACAAAGATTCTATTTAGTCTGGTGTGGTGGCACACACCTGTAATCCCAGCACTCTGGGAGGCTGAGGCAGGAGGATCAAAAGTTTGAACCCAGCCTGGGGAACTTAGCAAGACTTTGTCTCAAAAACAATTTTGAAAGGGCTTGGGATGTAGCTCAGTGAGAAGGTCCTAGGCTTAATCCCCAGTACTACAATCAATCAATTAATCAATCAATAAATTGATTCTACTTGATTCTTTGCCTTTAACTGGTCACTACCAAGTGGCTCATTTTGATAGACAAATTTGGTCATTCTGAGTTCAAGTTCATTTAAGAAATAAATGTTCACTGAGTGCCTCCAACACTTGCATGGTTTTCTCCCCTCTCTCTTGCTACTGTGGCCATTTTCTTTGCCAGTTCCTCTTTCTCTCCTGGTCTTTGAATGCTGGAAAGCTGTGGGGCTCACTCCTCCTCCCCCAGTTTTTCTGTGCTCCCCAGGCTCCCCATATGAGCTCATCTTCTCTCACCTCCAGCTCCTATCTGCATGCTGATATCCCCACCCCAGGCCTCCCGCCCAGCCTTCTCCCCTGAGCCTTGGCCCCATCCCAGTTTGAATATCCTCCAGGCCTCTCCAACTCAGCAAGGACCCAGCCTGAGTTCATCTTCTTCACCCACTCAGTGAACTTTCTGCAGCACACATCTGATGACCTCACTGGAAAACCTCCTGGGGACTCTCCCTGACCTACGAGATCAAGTCCACACGCTGTAGCCAAAACCCAGGGCCTGGTCCCTGCTTACCTCTCTAGCTTCCTCTAACCCCACTCTTCTCTCTGGGACCCCCACCCCTGACTGCTCTGCTCCAGATCATCTGGATGACTCACAGTTCTAGAAATGCACCAGGCGCCCCTCACCCTTGCCCTTGCATGTGTTACTCCCACTTCCTGGAACACAAGGACATAGTGAGAGGGAGGCCAAAGGGGACATCTGTCTTCCAGTGCTGATGTGTGGGAGTGCTGCTGAGATTCCAGTTTTAGTGTCCTTAGCAAGCATGTAGAGACAAAGGGGACAGACATACTCCCCTAGCACCATCTACCCTAGTGATACCATTATTGGCTCACCCTTCTTCCAAGGCTGCACCAGGCCAAATCCTATTTCCTCTGGTTTATCAATACACTAATGATCATAGATAAGCCTCTGCAAATAGTGCCTGGTACATAACAGGCACTTGAAAAATATTTGCTAATGATTAAGTGAATGTGTTCCTCTAGCCTCCTTATGCCAACATATTCTGTTATGATGCACAGTTTCAAGCCTGTGCCTCCTTCCCCTGCCCTGGGCTTTGGGCTCTACCAGCGGTGGTGTTGGGGGCAGTACCTTCTCTGGCTATCTTGCCCAGCCTCATCACACACCAGCTAGGTTTATACAACATGGGTGAAAGAGCTTCCTGAAACGCCTCTGCCTGGCCCTGATCTATGTCCTAAGGAAGCAAGCAGTGATTGCCATGGCCCCTGCTCCTGAGAGGCTGGAAACTCCAGCCTGGGTCCCAAGGGGTAGATGAATGGGCCAAGCTTTGCTTTGGGGGGCAGGTGGAAAACCTGCCTAGTGGAGAGAACTTTTGCCCAGAGTCTTTCTGAAAGTGGAAGATTTTTCTAGCTCTTATTTTGGGTTATAAAAATTACATCTTTTTAATTTTTAAAGCCAAGTGCTGCTCATTCAATATCTCAGCTAATCCAGATACCAATCCTAAAAGTATTTTGTCATCATCCTTGGTTTACAAATGACCAAGTGGAGGTACCTTGGGACATTCACATAGTGCGTAGTGAAGTCGTGACATGGTCCCAAATTTCCCTGCCCCCAGAGTTCACATACTTACTATTACATTCTCCTGCCTCCATATATACTGTAGGACAGTTCAAAACATGCTATCTCCTAAAAATTCCTAACCTGCTCTGCAATGGATTCATCCCAGGAGACACACACACACACACACACACACACACACACACACTGCTGTGGATACCAACATTTGCAGATGCTCAGGTCCCTTATATAAAATGACACTGTATTTGCATAAAACCTACACATGTCCCCTCCCGTATACTTTAAATCACCTCTAGATTAGTAGTAGTACAATGTAGTAACTGCTTCATAAATATTTGTCATACTGTATTGTTTGGGGGGAAGTCTGTACATGTTCAGTACAGGCACATTTTTTCCAGAATACTTTCAAACCTGGTTGGTTGAATCCACTGATGTGGAACATGCAGATATGGAGGGCCAATTATATATGTTCCAGGCCTTTTCTCTTTCTATCATTCCACAAACGAGGGGCAACAGAGCATGACAGTTCAGAGCACAGAGTTTGGAACCAAGTTGCCCCTGCAAGTACCAGTCCTGCTACTTAATAGCTGTGTGCCACTGAGCAAGATGCTTTACCTCTGTGGCCTCACTTTCTTCATCTTTAGAATGGGGCTGGTGCTTATGGTACCTAATTCATAGAGCCATCGTGAAAATTAAATCAGTTATAAAGTACTTAGAATGGTGCCTGGAATATGGTACTCAGCAAGCATAAGTCATTATTGTGTCTGCTTTCTATATACATAAAAAAAGTGGACCTGTATGTTTATTATATGTAGCTTCATCTCCCTATTTCCTCCTATGGAGTGTGCTCTTCTCAGTAGAGATGAGCATTCTAAGCAGGTGGGGAAATGAGTGCAAGAGGTTAGAGATAGGGAATACTGTGTATGTGTGTTCGGGGAAGTTCAGAGAGGGCTTGTGCAGCTGAAGATGTAGACCAAGGCCTCAAAGGTTCCCTTTCCATGCAGGGCTGGAAGAAAGCCCAGGCTGTCTCCAGGGCCCTGCAAGCATGGCCCTCAGGCTGTAGCTCCAGCTTCTCAGCCCTCATGGTGGCTCCCTAAGAGGGGCAGCAGGGACCAGGATGAGCCCTCCCCTGGGCACCAGGGTCTGAGCTGGCTCTCCAGGCAGCTGTCTCGCTGTCTGCCCAGGGCTGCTTCCCACTCAGGCATCTGAGGCATTCTCTCCTCCTAGGGGTGGGGGTGGTGCATAGGGCTAGGGACCACCTGCATCTGGAAGCACCACGTTGGGAGGAGCACAGGATGGGGAAAGCAGGGTGAAGGGGCCAGGGCAGCCTGCCAGGGTGGGCTCCCTTTCTCAGCTGAGGTCTAATGGGAGCTGACAAGAGTAGCCATGGGCCTTTGATCTGCCCTTCAGGTATGTGTCCCAGCTTGGGATAGGGCAGCTGGAATGAGGAATGTTGAGGAGGGCAGAGATAAGACAGGATCAGTCTAGCCAAGCAAGAAAAGGCCTGGGCCACCAGGCCAGAGCTCAGAGGAAGAAAGAGACAGCCTAAGCTAAGGAAGGCCTGCACAACCCCCAAATGAATGGCTGCCTGGCCCCTTCCTTCCCCGCCAAGGCAAGAGAAGCCCTGCTGGACACATCCAGGCCCTTCATGCATGGGTGAGGTGCAGTTTGCCATGTGGCCTGCCTTTCAGGTCTGCACACCTATGCTCCACCCTGCAGATGTGAGTGTCGGGCTCAGGACTTGAGTCAGCCTCTGCAGGTGGACTGGGGTCGGGGCTTCCTGGAGCTGCCAGTGCTAAGCTCAGAGGTTCAGAACCTCTTCTCTTCCAGGGTGGACCTGGATAAAAATTATCCTGCTCAAAGATGGTTTATAAATACTCTACCCCATGACAACCTTTTAGATTTCTGGAGCTAGAGACCATGCTTCCCACCCTTCTCCTCAGTTTTCTCTTTTCCAGGATCAGCAACCCCAGTTCCTTCAGATGGTCCTCCTATAGTGTGGGTTATCTCCACCCCGGTGAGCTGACTCCCCTCGGTGTGTTGTGCAGGAAGAGACAGAAATCCAGAGCCATCTCCACTCAGACATTGCAGAGAGGAAGGAGGGTGGTAGACTCTCCCCTCCTCTATCTGTGCACCATCTTCCTCTGCATCTTGCAGGTCCTCAGTTGCCCTTATTCCTAAAGCCCCAAGAAGCAGAACCTGGAGCAGCTACCTGACAGCTCTGCCATATCTATGTGCCCTCCTCACTCCCTCTCTTCCCTTTCCCTGAGGCCTGAGTTGCCAAGTGATAAGAGAGAGCCCTACGGACTCCACAGATCTTGCTCATTACACTCGCCCCTCTTTCTGGAACCCTCTCTGTTCCTTCAGATACTGGGCCTAGGGCGCTCTGGCCAGGCTGCTTTGGGGAAAATGAGATCTGCTCTCATTTAGAGAGTAAAGGCTGACCACCTTGAGCCCCCTGGAGCTGCTGCAGCCTCAGAGGTGGGGCTGGTTTCCTAGTGATCCAGGGCCAAAACCCCAGGCCTGGCTCAGAACCTCAGGCCCCTGGTACCCTGGCAAGCCCTCTAGGAGATGACAGCATGGGCAACAAGAGCAGGAGTTTGAAAGTGAACAAGGCAGCCTGCCTCCTCCCCCCTTCCTCCTCCTCTTCCTGCTGAGGAGCTGGAATGTGGCCCTTTCTCCCTGGGGTGCTCACCTGCTTCCTCCCCACCTGAGTGCTGAGGCTGCTGAGTGGGTGGAGGAGGGTAAGAAGGGGCTGGGCGCACTGGCTAACCTTGGCCTAGAAGGATGTGCAGCACAGGCAGGCCACAGGCCCCTTTTTCAGCCAAGTGCCCAGTGATAAGGGAAGGGGGAGGGGGCAGCCAGAGGCCGGCAGTGGGAGGGCGGGGAGCTCAGGAGAATGTGCTGAGTCAGCCATCACTCTAAGCGCCCAGCGCTTCCGGCTTGCAGGCCTGTGTGTGCGAGGCTTGGCGTGGTGGCCCTGAACTACCTCCCTCCACCCTGCCCTTGCCCCTCCCTCTCTCTGCCCCTCTTTTCCTCCCTCTTACTCCCATCCTCTTCCTTCACATTCTGGGTCTCCATCAGCTTTTCCTTCTGTCGCCACATCTTTGTTTCTTTTTCTCTTTGTCTCTCTTCCCACCTGCCTCGTTTGTTTCTTGTAGTTCTTTGTGGCACACCCTCCATCTGTCTCTCTCTCCCTGTGGTGTCTGTTCCCCTGTCTGCTTTACTTCTCTCCGTGACCCTTTCTCTCCGTTTGCCTTTTCCCCAATCTTCTGTCTCCTTCTCTAGAGCCACGTGTCCCTCTGTGTCCTGAGTGTGCCTTTATCTCTCTCTGTCTGTCTGTCTGTCTGTCTCTCTCTGCTTCTCTCTCTTTTCCTGCCTCTTTCTCTTTCTGTCCCTGCCCTGCCCCCTCCCCGGACAGCTCTCCCTTTCTCTCCCCTGCTGCTCCCAGGAGGCATGCAGCAACTGCTGACACACCAAGTGTGAAGTGACCCCCAGCTGGCCTCCCTCCAGAGGGGCCAGGTCCAGTGCAGCCTCTCCCAGCACAGAAGTGAGAAGAGCAGGAGCTGGGGCCAGCTCCTACACACTGGTGAAGATTGGAAAGAAAGGAGTCACCTTCTGTAGTTCTCTGGGGAACCACCTTCTTTACCCTGTGATGGAAAGATTCTTTCATGCCCATTTTTCAGATAAGTACCCTTCGAGGAGGCAGTGACTTGTCCAAGGTGACAAAGTGAGTTAGGGACAGGCTGCTGGGATTTGAGCCCAGGACTTTCTGCGCTCATGGCCCACTGTGGGAGGACTTCTCTTTGGCTGTCCCGGGGCCATGCTCCCTATACCTGTGCCTGTCTCCACCTCACAGCTCCCTTGCTCTGGGACCCTGTTCTTGGGCTTTCCCAGTAAGGGACCTTGGGAAAACCTCTTGGGACGCATGGCTGATGAGGTCCAAGGTTTCACAATGATGCCACCCAGAGCTGACCCCCAGGAGAGGACCTCCTAGGGCCCCTTAGGACACATGGCTGAGAAGACGGCATCTGTTAGGGTCACATAGAGTATCCCAGCTGGAAGGACTCTTGGGGCCCATCGTCCAAATCTTTCTCCCGGCACAGATGGAACCATCAAGGCCCAGGGAGGGGGAGTGAGCCCAGGCTACTTCAAGACACGATCCTCAGGGGAGCAAGGACAACATTTAAAGAGAGAAATTGTCAGGGACTAGTTTGGTTTACAAAAATACCATGAAAATTCTATGCAAGCTGATGCAAGCCAATCTCTCTGTCCCTGTCTCTCTCCACCATCACTACCCTGTCACTGCTACCAAGCCACGCCCCTGCTGTCTCTGGATCAGGCACTTGGAGGAAAGCCTGGGGCAAGTCCTTGTGCCTGGCCCTTCTCTTCTCTGCCACGTGCTGGGAGTGGGGCGAGACTGTTCCCTGGGTTTTGTGATCTGGGGCCCTGGCTTGCCTGTGCCTTCCCTTATGAGGAGTCAGGGTACTGGCCCAAGCCTGAAGTGCAGGTGAGAGGATAGAGGAGGTGGACAGGGTGGGCAGGGGGAGGGAAATGACCAAGAAAGATGGAGACAGAGAAGAAGAAGCAGAAAGTGTGAGCAAGTGAGTTGGATGGGGGATGTGTGGCACCCCAGAGGTAGTCATCAAAGGATCCACTGCCTTCCTCTCATGTCACGGAAACCCTAGTCCCATCCCAGCATCACCTCTGAAGGTCTCCAAAGGGCTGTTCACACACATGAGCTCATTTTGTTCCTCAGCACAGGCCTGTGATGTTGGCAGAGCTGGGATTTCACTGCCCATTTGCCCAAAGAGAAAACCAAGAGCTGGTGATACCAGGCCTCAAGGAAGCTTGTAGTGGCCTTTGCCACTTTGCCCTCGTCCTGCCCTGGGAGACAGACATGTGCATTTCCCTGAAGAATTCTCAGCAGAAAGGGAGGTAGAGAAGCAGGGAGCCAGACTTGCTGGAGGGTGTTTAGAGGGAGAGAGAAAATGATTAAGGGAGAAGAGGGATTGGCTGAGGGAGGGAGATTAAAGGAGCCAACAGACGGGGCTTGGCTCAGGGAAAAGTCAGGCCAAGAGCTTCCAGATAGTGATCTACAAATATCTTTGAGGTGTAAACAACCAAGTAGGCTTCAAGGAGGAGGAGCAGGAAGAAGAGCAGGGGCAGGAAGAGGAGGAATGGGGGCCAGTCAGCACAAAGACGCTACCTTGGGAACTGAGCCTTAAGATGCAGGCTAGGTGAGGGCAAGGCCATCAATGGCTGCCCTGGTGAGCCTTAGCTGGCCTTTCTGAGCCCTGCCCTGAGGGGATGCTGACTTTCCACCTCAGCCCCTCCCAAAAAGCAAGCAGGCCCTGGCCATTCTCTTCCCCGACTGCGACTGCGGAGTGGGCCCTGCAGAAGCTTGGGTCTCTTCCATCTCTGATAGGACTGAGTCTGAGCACAGACTGCCTACTCCCAGGCTTGGGCCTGACTGTCCATCCACGTTCTATAGGGGGAGACAGCCCATGGGTGGGAGCAGGAACCCACTTTCCTCTGCCTTTTAGAGGACAGAGGAAGCCAGCAGCTTCTCAGAACCCAATTCTGGCCCAGAAAGACCTGGCTGGGGAGGAGGAAGTGCAGGACACTCCAGGTAAAGTGACCAGGTCTGCCAGGGCTGATCCTCGCTGCAGGGGAGAGCTGGGCCTGTCCACCGGCCTGGCCATGGAACCTTGGCACCTGCAAGGCAGAGTTCAGAGAAGCCAGGGCAAAGATTGGGGATGGCAGATTAGGGAAGAGGAAGCCATAGTACAGCAGCCTCAAAAGAAAGATGGCCCAAAGGCTCTGGAGGAAGGGAGCACCTAGATATTAGACCTGAATGGTAGAATTTTCCATAGTCCCAACAAAATGGAACAGGTACTGGAAGTAAGAACAACCACAAAAGGATTTTGCAAAAGGAGCTCAGAAATGGCAAGGTTATATACCATGGTTATGAAGTGAGGCAGAGAACAGTACATGGGAGAATAAGATCAGAGAGGGAGTAAGGGCAGGCAGCAATATCTCCACACAAAGACTAAGAGAAGCCAAAGGCAGGGCCAGGCCTGCTGCTCAGGACAATAGGCAGGAAATCCACAGCCTGGTTACCCCCATCCTTTGGCTTCTCCATCCCACAATCAGCTGTATACAGTGAAGGACAGACACCAGCAAGAAGGCACTGAGATTGAGACCTGAGTGCCTTCTGAACTAGAACAGGGGTTCTGGAGTCAGACTGCCCAGTTCTGGCCCAAAGACCTGATTGCCACATCCTAGCTGTTGTTTGACCTTGCTGAACCTCTGTTTCCTAATGTATTAAACAAAGATAATTATAGCACCTATCTTATAAGGAACATTGTGATTCACTGATGATGTATGCAAATTTGCTTAATACAATTTCTGGCACATAGTAAGTGTTTAAGAAATAGCAGCAAAATTATGATTATTACTCCTTGTTTGTGCTGTGCAACCCAAGCAAGCACTGCCACCACCACGCTTTCACCTGGGCTCTTCCACCTGCCAAGGGCACCTTTCCTCCCATTGCCACATATCCAAATCCTGCCTATGCTTTAAGGCCCAGTGCAACTGTGAACTCCTCCGTAATGACGCCTTCTCCGATTGCCTCTCAGCTCAGCTCCACTCATCTCTTAACACTGTATCTGTCCCCCTTTTCTAGCATTGCCGCCTTGTGCCTCTTCTTAGGACCATTCATTGGCATGCCTTACCTCTCCTACTAAATGGGTGAGCAGCTTGCTGAGTAGAAGAATCACATCTGCCTCAGCCCTAAGTCACCACAGTGCCCAGCTAGGGATATTGAATGTACTTGTTTTAAATTACTTCCTCTCCCAGTCCAGGGTACCAACAGCAATTGCAGATGTGAGGTCAAAACCATTGCCACAACTCTGAAATTCATGGAAACTGAGAGGCTGACAAGTACAGCATCTATTTTTCCAGAATGGGAAAAGGTTCTTTGGTGATACTAAGCCATTTTGCTAGGTCTGGGACCCTGACCAAATTTTCAAAAGAAGCTTTAAGTTTCTGGCTGTCAAGAAATCTCCCAAGGAAGCTGGGAGCACTAGGAAGCAGTGCATGCACTAAGAACAGGCTGGGGCCAGTTAGGCCTCATTTTATTTTGTGGCTGTGTTAGTCTCTGAAGTTTACCAGAGCTTCTGACAAGGACCCATGCACTGTCCTTGTGAATAAGATGAAGATCTGTGGGCTAGAGAAGGTCAGATAAAGTGAGTTAGTCACTGAATAATTGAATTTAAAGAGCTCTAATTGATCCCAACCAGAAAGGAATTATTTAACAGCTGCCAGAGGGCCCTGGGCCTTGACTCCATCTTGCACACAAGATTATTAGTGATCAGGAGGAGGACACAGAGACCACCAAATCTCCAAAGATCCAGGGCTTCAAGGAACAGCTAATATGTTGAATTGGAAAATGAAAAAAAAATTTTTTTTCAACAGGCTGGAACCAGGGACCCAAACCAGTGAACCAGATTAAATAGGACTAATGTAAAGTCTCACTTGGAGATTCAAAGCCAAACTGTATAAATACAGGCTGGGGAGACACTGCTTCATGGCCACATGTGTGGAAAAGACCAAGGGCTTTGAGTTGACCACAGGTTTCACAGAAGTCAACAGCCTGACATTGTGGCTAAGAAATGAAATCTCAGGCTATATGAATAGAAATACAGTTCCCAGATGCAGGAAGGTAATAGGCCCACTGTATGTTTGCCCATCCACAACATCTGGAATATGGAGCCCAATTATAGGTCCCACATTTGCCAAGGCACATTGTTAAATAGCCAGGGAAGGTCACCTACATTGAGGAAAATGGTAGGGGAAACAAGGGCCGTTTCCCCTATCCAAGGGGACTGGTGAGCCTCACCCTAAGGTAGTCACATTCTGTAGAGATTCAATCATATTGAGTGCTTACTCTGTGTTAGGTACTGCATGGAGGGCTTTACCCATGTGGAATCCCCACAAGACTCCTAATGGAAGGTATTCTCACTCTCATTTGACTCAGAGAAGAGATGACTTGCATGGCCATACATCTATCAAGTGGCAGCACCAATTCCCAGCTCAAATCTATTTGCCTCCAAAGTCAATACTTTTGTCCAAATAGCTGAGGGCCAACATGAGGCAGAGGGAACAAGGGTGGTCTGTATTGTCCAAGAAGGCATATCTGGGATCTGTGGGTGGAAACCACTGGAAAGTATGATTTCAGCTCAATACATGCACAGTGCTTGTGGGTTTGTACTTTGTTTTATTTTGTTTTGCTTTAACTTTTTATTACAGAAAAATCTCAAGTATATATAGACAGAAGAGTTTCAGGAGCCCCCATGTGTGTATTCATTACCAGCCTCAACAATTGCAAATTGGTTTCCAATCTTATTTCACCCCCTCCTCCCACCTACTCCCTGTCCAAGGATTATTTTGAAGCAAATTCCAGGAATCTTATCAACATGTATGCAGATGGTGATTTCAGATGGTGTCCTGAGCTAGAATAGACGTCCAGGAGAGGAGGAAAAGAGCTCCTTGTCATCGGAGAGCAAGAAGGATATCTGAGGCCCTTCTACATTCATATAGAACTAGAGAATGGCCAGGCCAGTTCCTTCTTATTTGTTTGTTTGTTTGTTTGTTTGTTTGTCTTTTGGAGACAGGGTCTTGCTATTAGCTCAGGCTGGCCTGGAACTCACAGCAATCCTTCTGCTTCAGCATCCCAAGTGCTGGGATTATAGATGTGCGCCACTACACTCGGATAGTTCTTTCTTCTTTAGAAAGTAACTGAACAGATGGGGTGCAGGTCAAGAGGCAGAAGCCAGTGCTACTGTCTGGGCAAAGAAGACTATTAAAGTGCCCAAGATTTTTCCCAGAGGTAAAAGCTGGGGAGCCCCCTATGCTCCTCAGACTGAAAAGCACTGTCCTACCCCTGGTACCCAAGGTTTTCTCAGAAAGAAAGAGGCACATATTTCCCCACTCCAACACACACACGCACCCTCACTCCCTCACCCCCAAACATTTTCACATAATCACCTACCCTGTTAGAGTCTTTGGAAGGCAGTAAGGCATGTCCTAGGCCGCCTGTCACACCTTGCCCTGGAGCGTTGCATGAATCACCTCCTTACTGCGGACATGTGGCCACAGGTCTCAATGGGAGCCGTGAGAGCAAGCCGACTTCAAGGCTTCAGGGGCCACCAACTCTAGACCTCAGCTACTCTTCTAACAGATATCTCCCCCTGGCCTTGCCTGCTACCCCTTGATGCTCTTTCTGGGTGTGCCTTCTTTATCAGCATCTCTCATGGCCTTCAGTAGGGACAGCTAGAGACAGAGATGCAATGGGCACAATGCTCACACCAACCAGTGTAACAGCACTTGGCCCATTTCAGGCCCAGGATACCCTCAACCTTAGCAAGGTCCTGGCCCTGACTTGAATAGAGGCCTCCACACATAGCAACAGCCCCAGATATACAGGCTGGTCGAGGTGGATCTGAAACGCACATGTCTTTCTATGTTAGTTCATCAGCCATTGACTTGAAGACAGGGATCAGCCTCTGGATCTCTTCGTCAGAGGGGAACCCATGGCAGTTAGCCTAGTTTTGTTTCATTGTGGTACTAGGGGTTGAACCCAAGGAGTGCTGAACTACATCCCCAGCCCTTTCTATTTTTTTAGTTTGAGATGGGGTCTCACTAAGTTGCCCAGGCTGGCCTCAAACTCCTGATCCTCCTGCCTCAGCTTCTTGAGTAGCTGAGAACACAGGCATCCACCACTGTGCCTGGCATAATTAGGCTCTTAAGTATATACATTTCAGAAATGGTAGTACAGAAGATGATAGTGGGTAGAAACTATATAATTGGCAATATCGGTGGTCTTTGATAAAAATGGTAGAATGAATGTTAAAATCGTTGCACGTGGTGACAGTGACAATTGCTTTTATTAAATTGGTGATAGTGGTGATGGAGGTGGTATAGATAGTCACTTCCTTAATTTGTTCCCTTCCTGAAGTTCCTGCACTTTTCTGTACCTTTATTTTCTCATTAGGAAAATGGGCAAATAATTAATAATTTACAGAAGATTCTGACATTATTTCTGCTCCATCCTTCTCACAATCCCCATTATTACTAGCAGTTCTTCTTTCCTTTGAACACTACCAGAAACTTCAGTCTTCCCCAACCCCTTACCCACTCTGTCCACCAAAACATTCTTGAGTGGGACACGAGGTGGCCAAAGGCCTCATCTTACCACCAGTTGACCCAGTTCTCTGGGAAATCTCCAGGGTAGGCACTGGACAATAGGGAGTTTTCCAGAATGCCAAAGGCAGGTGATCCCTGTGCCGGAGAGAGAGAGAAATGGCTCTTCTGCCATGGCCTTAGGCAGATGAGGCAGGGGTGGCCAAGAAAAGGACACCAGTTAGTGTCTCCCTCTTCTACAGTCTTCTAAGAAGCCCCTCCACTGAACATAGAGGACATGCTGTTTGGAGATGTCTCTTGTACTGTTTTTGAGAACACCTTGTTATTTAACTTGGCATGCATATTATCATGTGTGTCTAGGTATATGCTGTCCTTTCAATTAGACAGCAAGACCCCCAGAGCAGGGGGTACCCCTTCATTTGTTCTGTCCCCTCTGAGCACAGGGCCATACACCTGGAAGGCTTCAGGCTCACCTGGTTCTTGCTTTCATGGTTGAGCTGCTGCTTGGGATCCTTTGGAAAAGAATACATTTTCCAAATGCCTCCTGGTCTCTGGGTCTTGAGGCCATGGGGCCTTCTTGACCGCATGGCAACTGTCTCCTGGTTATCTCTTTCTGTCAGAAAATCTGCCCAGGCCCCTGAGCTGAGGTCTCTGGGTCTCTCTGGTACATCTCTGTACCACTGTCTCTGTGAGTGGATGTCTTCCAGTCTCAGGGAAATGAGGGTGGGGCCAACACAAACATTACAGCTGAATAGAATCTTTGTAGCCTAATGATTTTGGGAAACGATTTGCACGGCAGGCTTATTATTCAGAGGATGGGAACCAGCTGTTCCCCTTCTCCCTGACAGCAGGATAAAAAGGAGCAGACTAGAACTACAGTTGGAGAGACTGAGGTTTCTGATCTAGTGGGGCCCATGACACAGAGACCTGAGGCCTAGATTTGGGGATGCAACATCCTTGCTAGAAAGCTGTAAGAGTAGCTCAATCTGGGCAAAGAGTTCTTCCCCCTCAAATCAAAAGGATGGACATGTTGACTCTAAGAGATTCACAGAACAGGAAGCCCCAGGATAAGCAGTACTGGCAAGACCTGGAGAGAAAGCAGAAAGTAGAAGTGTCTTGTGAAGTCCTGGGACAGACTAGGGGTTCCTTAGGGTTCCTTGGACTAGGAGCTCTAAGAGACTGTAGGTGGCCACAGGGTAAACTGTTCCTCATCAAAGTCTAACTATAGATCAAGACCTGTGCTGGGTGCTTCTGAATCTATTTGTTTCATTCATTCTTCAAGGCAAGACTTTGAGGCAAAGAGGTTATTGTTGATAAGGAACTTGAGGCTCATTCAGAAAGGTGAAATTTCTTGGCCAAGGTCACACACTCACAGAAAATGGCAGGCCAGGTTTTGACCTTGGGTCTGACTCCTAAATCATTGAGTGTTTTTTTCCACTACTCCGAAAATCTTAGTTCCAATGAGAGCAGTGATAGGTTGGGCCACCGTTACTGGCGAAGGAAGTGGGGGAAGAGTGCAGCACCGATAGGCTTGTCAGGAGTGAGGTTGCTGAATCAGGCCAGTCCACCACAGGTAAAGTTGCTCAGGATCAAAGAACCCTTAACCTTGATTCCCAGGCTTGGACACCAGGCTGACTGTGGGCGGCCTCTATCATAGAGCCCTTTTTGGCTCCAGAGAGAGGAGGTGTCAGGGTCCTGGGCTCAGGACTCAGTGAAAGTGGGTCTGGTCTCATTGAAGGTGAAGTTCTACCCAGTCACACTGGTAGTGCCTCCCTACCTTCCCAGAGCTACTGACAGGCTAAAATAACAGAATGTATGCACTAATGTCCAAGAATGTATCATGCTCCTGGGCAGTGAGTAAGCATTAGAATCTCCATGACAAAATGAAGGTCAATACGGAGAGGTGATCTGCGCTCTCATGGATTTGGGGTATGGAACTAGAACTCCATAGGGCCTGGGCTGGCATGGTCTGGAACCCACTTCTTCTTTGAGAGACCTCTGCTTCCTTCTATAAACTGCAAGCAGTGGGCTCAGCTCTCTTCCTACTTCTCAACTGCCCCACCTGCTTCACCCAGCCCACCTGGGAAGTTGTTCCCTGCATCCCTCCTTTCTCCCAGCTTTCTCTACAACAGATCTATGGTCCTTTTGTGTGTTAAGGACCTTAAGGTTACTCTGGCAGAGAAATAAGTGGCCGGTGAAGGAGGGACTGTTATTAGAATAAAGACCAAGGGGAGGGGCCTGGGATTTAGCTCAGTCCAGAATTTGATCCTTGGTGCCAAAGAAAAAAAAAAACAAAGGGAAGCCTTAAAAGATCAGGAGAGTAGAGTGTCAATTGCCCTTGGCATTCATTGACATGAAAACGGGGCAGAGGCAGCCATTCTCACAGACCTTTCCCAGACTCTTTTTCTTCCAGGGTCCTATGGACTCTGCTTGTAACTTGTTTCTTTCTTTTACACCTGAGTTTGAGATTCTGTATTCCCCAGAAAAGCATCCTCACGATCAGCTAACTCCCACTCCCAACCTTGATCACCATCAACCATCCCCTAGGGGGAGCAGAGACCCTCTCAGGGTAAAATTAATAGGCATCATGATTAACATCATTCAACTTGGATCAGACTCAGTGGGCCATTTATACAAACCCTAAATTGTCAGTGCTGGGAGGAAGCTTATGGATCATCCAGGTCAGTGGTGGTGAACCTACAGCATGCGTGCCGCAGTGGGCTGTTTATATCACTGAAAGACCTAAAAGGTTCACCATCACTGATCTAGGTCATCCCTATCCCTACCCATTAAGGGAACAAAGATAGAAACTGAAACCCAGAGAAAGGAAGGGATTTCCCCCAAGGTTATACAGTGGGTAAAATGCTGAGCCAGGACCAGAGGCCAGGGATCCTGATAGCTCCAAAGGCTCTAGCCAACTTTGCTTTTTTTATTTTCAGCTTTGAGGGCCAAGGGTCTGGACCTCTGAAAGCAAGCCATGCAGGGGCATTAGAGCCAAATCCACCTGCTTTACACAGGGGGTTTCTGAGAAGAGTTGCCCCTAGCTAAGGAGCAGTTTAGACTGTCCCTCCAGTCTCCAAGGAAGGAAATCCCCCTCCTGTGCAGACCTACTGTGAGGAAAATATTTCCAGTCATTTTATTTCATCTTCATGACAATATCACCTAGGAAGAAGGTATCGAGATTGTCTTTATTTTGCAGAAACTGTGCCAGAACAATGAGGGGAAAAGGTCACCTACCTGGGATTAGAGCCTGTATCCTGTGATCTACATCCTCCTACCACAGAGGGCTACACAGAGCTGTCCCAGCTATGCCCCAGCTCTGGTCCAGACTCTATTCCCTTTCCCCTTTCCCCTCTAGCCCACCTCTGGTTCACCAAGCTTAGCCTAGATAGGAGCAGCCCATGAGGGATCCATAGGACAGTGCTCCAGGGAACACACAGGCTTTGACTTGGCCCCCACTGAGGGCTCTGAGGAGTTAGGAGGCAGCTCTCAGCAGACTGTGGATCAGGCAGGTGTGGGGGACAGTGTGCACAAGTATTTCCTGAGTGTGGCTCTGAGTGTGCATATGTAATATGTGCACAATGGCCAGGTATCTAAGTCAATTTGCAGTTGTGCATGAGAATTAGGGCCTGTCCAAGTATCTGAGTCTAAGATTTGAAGTCCCTTTTGTCTGTGTCCAGCTAAATGTCTGGATGTATATGAGATTGTACACATGTGTCTGTCCACATGTGGCACTGCAACTACTGATGTATGCATCTGTCTCTGGGTACACCTTCTACCATGTGTGTGCATGACTATAATCACGTGAGATATCTCTTGTGGATGAGTTGGAGTGTGAGTGTCTACAGCTATCTGTGCCTGTTGGCTTTATGAGTTCTGTGGGTGCCAGTTGTGTATAATATCATGTGTGTAAGTTATACAAGTTGCTGTGTGAGAGGGACATACTTATAAGGGTCTCTTTCTGCCTGTGCATCTGGAGGAGACTCTCCATCACACATGACCAAGTCTAGGGATGTCTGTGATGACGTGTATATACAGAGCACAGACGTGAGTGTGTCCTGACATGTGTCTGGGCCTGGTTTCACCTGAGCCTCTCGAGGTGCTGGAACATGTGAGCCTCCGTGTATACTCAGACCCCATCTCTGTCTCCACCAATGAGTCCAAGTGATCTGACATTCCCCAGCAGTCCCTGAGGCTCATCGCCTGCTGGGGAAGCAGGACCCATCAGGTATGAGCATCCCTGTTACACCCTGCCAAGTGCACTAATCCCCCTGGGGAAGTGATTACCAACAAACATACACAGCCGGAGTTGCTTAATCACTCTTAAGAAATTTCTTTATAATCTCAGTAAATTACTTTAATTATTTGCAACTACCAATTAGTGTTTGAAGGCTTCCCTTCCAGAGAAACAAGCCTCCCCCTCTGGACTTCCAGTCCCTTCCTCCTCTCAAGGAGGGCTGCTCACCTTGCCCCTCCTCCCAGGTGCCAGATAGCTCCCTCCTCTGTCCATAGGGACCGGGACCGGGCACAGTGGCCCAGCTCCTGGCATGGCGTCAGGAGGGTTCGGTTTTCCACTGGCCTCCAAGGCCTCCTTTGCCAACCTCAGGCCTGAGGTGGGAGGGTAGTGAGTGTGGTGGTTAGGTGGCAGGTCCCAGCCCAGCCTACTAGACTCACCTTCACAGCCCTGGCCCAGTTGTGATCTTATTCTTGGTTCCGCTGCCTATGGTCAGAACATCCCCTCTCTGGGCCTCCTTCTTTCCCAGCTCTTTACGGTAGGCTAGAGTGGAAGTAGGCCAGCTTCTGCTGAAACTAAAAGAGATGCTGGCCCCAGCTGGCTTGCACCACTACCCTTAGGACCCCCTGGAAACTCTCAGAGAAAAAGCCGCATGAGGAAGGAGACACGCTGGCTATGGTTAGAATCCTGGCTCTGCTTAACCTTAGCCACATGATCTCGGGTACATCACTTCCATACACTAAGCCTCAGTTCCCGTATCTATAAATGAGAAAGATGATGCTGACTTCATACTTCACTGTGAAAATTAAACTCCCAAGCAAGAAGAGACATAAATTATACAATAATAATTCCCAATGTTCTTGACACAGGGGACATGGAGAAACAGGACCCTGTCACCACCTTCAGAAAGTCTCTATTCTTGTAAAGGAGATAGAACATGTGGAGAAATCACTGAAACAAAAGGAGAATTGTGGTGTTTTCCCTAAGAAGGCAACACATAAAGTGTTGGGGTAGCCAGAAAAATAAGAGGAGGAAATGTAGGGTTATTGGAGGAGACTGTTGCATTTGGCATTCAACTCACAACCTAATTCCCCTTCGTCCCACCTTGGGTTCCCTGAGGTCTGGACACCTGGATAGGCGCATCTTCCTGTGACATAGTCATATAAGAAATATTTGGGTGCCTTTGTGTATGCTTGTCTGCATATGCATATGCCTGTATAGAGATGAATGTGCTGTGTATGTGTGTGGCTGGACATGAGCACAAGACTTCTGGGGAATAAAAAGAGTATGTGAAGATAAGCAAAAGAAGGTGCTGGAGAATGAGGCCACCATCTACCCTCTGCCTGCTCTTACCTTTTCCTAGTGCTGGGTAGCAGCCCCTGCTCTTAGAGTTCAAGGCACCCACTGCCCACTATCCCCTCAGGCCCCTCTCTTCTACTCAGCCCCTCATGCCTGAGACAGCTCCCTAATACTCTTCATTCCTCCCCATTGTTATCTGGATGTGCCATTCCCATTCTCCTCCTCTGTCCCATTAAATCGGTCCAATGGTCCTGACACCTCTCTGCTATTAATATCTCTGTTTTAAAGATGAGAAAAGCAGGGCACAGTAGCACCCGAAAGTTTGAGCCCAGCCTGGGCAATTCAGCAAGACTCCATCTAAAAATAATTTTTTACAGATGAGGAAACTGAGGCATGAAGGAACTATGTGACTTAATCCCCAAAAAACTGTTTGAAGACAAGCTCTTCCACCCCTAGTCCCTTGGTGTGGCTTGGCCTCTAAGTTTCCCAGCAGCCAAGGGAGGGGTGGGAGAGAGGTTGAAAGGAGGGCTACTCTTTGTCTGGGAGCCTGCAGTCTCTTGGGTTCCAGCTCCACACCCTTTCTCTAGACTTTGGTTTCACTGGACCTCCCCTTTCCCTGCCCCCAAGAAGGTGAGGGAATCAGCAGCCTCCTGGGCAGGCAGTAGGGCTGGGAGGGTTAATTAACTGCTTCCCAAAAAGCTTTGAAGATGAAGGCTCGGGGCGGGGGGGGGGCAGGCTGGCTTGCAGGCAGGCAGAGCTGCCAATGAGTTGGGGTGCCAGGTTGCTATTAAAGAAAAATCCCCAACTTCTGGCCTCCATTCCACCCACAGCTTGCCAAGTGCCGCCAGTGGGCTCTGCACTTTGCAAGCTCTCTGGACTCCATGCTCTACCTTGCCTGGGCATGCCTTTTGGAGATGTGTACCCCTGGTGGATGGGAGTTGAGCCCCTGGTATCTAAAGTGCAAATGGGGAGAAAGAGAAGGGACCCCAGGCTAGAGGCAGCATAGGTCCCAGGGTCACATGGAGGAGTGGTGGAGATATTATCCAAACATTCTACCTGAGAGCCTGTCCCAGCTCTATTTGGGAGCAATCAAGATTGCAGGCCTTGGCTTTGTCTTGACCATTCCAGGGCTCCTCTGCGATGGGCTTGATCCAGAGAGCCAGAAAGATGGCTCTTGATTCAGGGCTTTATGTCCTCGGAAGGCCAGAACTTCGATCTGAGATGTTTCAGAAGCCACGGTGTCACAACCCCCGTCTTTACACCAGATGGTTCCTTCTCACATCAGTCAAACCAGGGACTCCCCTGCACTGAAAGCTTTACCTGGCCTCTAACGAAGTATGTCTCTTTCACCAGGTGAGGGGTCAAGGGTCAGCAAGTCCCTAAATGGCAAATGACCATGACAAGGGAAGTTAGGACACATGATCAAAGATAGCCACTCCAGACCAACAAAGCCTTCTGTGGTGAGGGCCTGGATAATGGCTGCTCAGGGCCTGGTGGAAGAGTGTTGATTGCCTCCTCGGTGCTGGCCCTATACCAGGCTCTTTCCACGTAGCAGGTCTTTTACTCTCACCTCAGCTCTGAGACACGGGCATTGGTACCTCCATATGCAAATGAGGAGCTGGAAGCTCAGAGACAGGGAGTGACTTGCCCAATGTCATTACCTACCAAGAGGCTGAATCTGGACTCAAACCTGGGATTCAAGCTCTGCTCTCCCCCTGCCCCCCCCCCACCTGGCCCCTCAGGATCTAAGCAGCACTTTCTAGGGCCCTTTCTTTTCTTTCTCACCCAAGAAGTCAACCCCCAGCAAATCTCTGAGCTCAATTTACAAAAAGTGCTCGTGGCCTTCGGTGCTGGTTGGCTTGTGGTCAGAGAGGCAGGGTGAGCTGTGGTCACATTCCCTGGAGGCTTTCCTGTCAGCTCCCTGCAAGGCTGACTGAGATCCCTTGGCTGTGGGGAGGGCCTTGGAGAGAGCCTTGTCCTATAGCAAAAAGAGCAGAGACTCCCACATTCTCATGTCTCTGCTGCCTCCTACCCCCTGCAGTAGCACTGAGGCAGGCAGTGTGGGGCTGCTGACAAAGTAAGGGAAGTGGAGGGAGCTATAGGAGATACCTCAGGGTACCAGGGGATGAGAGAGAATCCTTCTGGCTGGAGGGTGGGCTCCTGGGTTCTTTTGCAACCCCAAACTCCTCTGAGGAGACTATCCAATCAACCTCTGTGTGTGCGTGCGTGCGTGTGTGTGTGTGTGTGTGTGTGTGTGTGGTATTGAGGACTGAACCCAAAGCCTTGTACTGAGTTAAAGCCCCAGCCCTTGTAATTTTATTTTGAGACAGGGTCTTGATAAATAGCAAAGTTGCACAGGCTGGCTTTGAACTTGTAATCCTCCTGACACAGCTTCCTGAGTAGCTAGGATTATAGGCATATGCCACCATGCTTGGCTCCAATAAGCCATTTCAGCCATGTCTAGAGGGATTAACATTTCTCCACACTCCCACTTTGAAATTCTTTGCCTGGCCCCCTTGGACCATCAGCCATGTGGCAGAAATAAGAACTGCATCCTAAAGAAAAATTCCTTCCCAAAGTTGCTTGATGGAGGCACCGTGGCCAATGCCAGGAAAGACATCGGTGCCAGGGAATAGGAACAAGAGGATGAATCCCAGCCTTACCTCGATTAACTGTGTGATCTGCTTCCTATTATAACCCCTACTGCACAGGCTTGCTTGAGGCTCAAAGAAGTCAATGGATGTAAACAAACTTCATAATAATAATGTACTGAGTGCTCACTATGTGCCAGGCACCATTCGAAAGAACTTGGCAGTATTAACTCATTGAAATCTCACAGTAACTCTGTGACCCAGACACGCATTGTATGGAGATTTTTACAGGGGGGCTGCGGAAAATCTGGGACACAGAGAGACTGTGTAACTTTCCCTAAGTCACAGAGCTAACAAAACTAGGATTTAAACCCAGGCACCCTGATTCTAGAACCTTCCCCCTTAACCACTATGCTGTACTATAAAACGCTGCACATGCCTCAGTATTATTTTTTAATAACTGCCTTTCACTGAAGCTGGTTGTGGTTGGAACTCTTCAGAGAGGGAACTCGAAGGGAGAAAAGTAACGATTTGGGGAGGACAAAGCAAGTGCCTGCGTTTTGAAGCGGTCTTCAGAGGTCAGCTTAAGCCTGTTTAGACTAGGAGCTCTGAGGCCGCCTCCCCACCCACAGCCTTGGATTTGGGGAGCATCCGTGGGGCGACTCCAGCAGCTCTGGGTGTAGGGCAGGTTGGTGGTCAGGAGCAGCGGGCAAGCCGCTAATCAGAGGCAGCGGGCCTGCCCAGGGCGTGCCCTGACCGCTGGGCTGGCTCCAATGCTGCCTTGCCGCTGCCTCTAGCCGAGCTAGCGCGCCTGCTGAAAGGCCCTTGCTCCACCCCGGAGCTACTGGTGGCGGTGGCGGCGGAGCGCGCTGATGTGAAGTCCAAGAAGCCCCTCCCCAGGGGCCGGCTGCCTGCCACTCTGCTTTGGCTTGGATAGCCCGGGCCAGGCAGCCAGTCCACAGTCCAGCAGCTCCTCCGGCGTTGCACACATTTTTCCCAGCCAAGAAGGAACGCAGCGAACTAACGCAATCCAGATGTGGGTCTCGGCTGGGCTTGAACCCCAAATACCAGCCGGGGCACTGGGAGACCTGGGGATGTACAGGGGGGGTGCTGGGGACTCACGGCCGCCTTGAGGGTTTGGACCCCAGCCTCCAGGCCCTTAGTTTTTCCGTAGGTGTCTAGGGGCGGGGGCCAACCTGTGCTCTCTTGATTCTGCCTTATCCCTGTGTGCAGCCTGCAGAACTCACCAGCCCCTTCCCTGGAAGAGATTTTATGTTCTGCTGGAGTCAGAATTCCCATAGCTGACCCTCAAGCACGGTTCTGCCCTCTCTTCTGAGTATCCAGCCTGAGCTAGCCTGCCTTGGTCAGCCATGAAGTCAAGGATCTCTAGACTTTGAATGCCAGCTCCAGCTCCACTGTTTCCTAAAGGTGTGGCCTTGGGCGTGTCGCATTGGTTTTCTAAGGTTTAGTTACCTTAGCCCTGCTGTGGGAGCACATGAGGAAACAGTGAGCCTGGCCCTGAAAGCTGATCCTGGCCCCTGGTGGCACAGATAGAAAAGAAGCCAGCTTCCTAGAGACCTCAGGTTGGTGCCATGGCTGCCATTCGTACATGCTTACTTCTGCTCCCATAGGGCCATGCCATGTGTGTCTGGGTCCCTGCTGCTGGAACTAGAGGCTGGGGAAAAATGAGGGCAGGCAAATCTGAGGGCCACCTCAGACATGTCCCTTTAAGAGCAGGTGCTACTCAATGCATGGCAGTGTGTTCATCAGCAGGCTGTGATCCCAGACCAATGGACATTACGTGCATGTGTGGCAACACAGGGTATGGGATAGATGATTTGTAATATAATATTATGGACTCTTAAAAGGTCTCCCTATCCCCACAGCTCTTTTCCACCCTCCACCAAGCCCAGAGAGCCTGAAATTGCACCATTAGCACTTTACAGTAAGTTATTATTTGCCATTGACACCAGTGTGAATTAGCTGATTAGCTTGCTGGAGGACTGAGAGCTGGGGAGGGGGCAGCCTGGCAGGGCAGAACTGGGCCTGACTTAAGTTCAGGAGAGCAGAGCTAGTGCCCCCAATTAAGGAGGTGACAAGGGAGGGACACTGCTTCCTTTGGAGCCCTGGACTGAAAAACAGAAGACCCAGTTTCAAGTTCCACCATCGACACTGACCAAGTTGTATGCCCATAGTTAGGTTATGCTCCTTTACTGCACCCCAGTGTTCTCACCTGGGCAAGATTGCCTGGATGGGGACAAGGAAAGTGGAGCGATCTCTAAGTACTATCTTAAGAACATCCAACGATTTTTATTTCCCTGTGCAGCTCTGAGCTGAGCCCAGCTCAGGGTCTCCCTGTGGCTCTTAAAAAGCGAAGGAAGCAAGGTCTTAGGAAATGTTGGGCCATAGGAATGGGAAGTAGGGAGATCCTACTTTGTGGGGGACCCAATTCCTAGTCTACACAGCATCAGAAAGGTAGATAAAGAAAGAGGGGAGGGAAGGAGAGGAGTGAGAGGGCTAACCCCAGCCTATCCCTCTCACTGCATTCGCTTTTAAAATAAAACCCATTTATATATAAATGTTGGCCTGATGCCCAGTCTCTGTAGAAAAGCTTTTCTGTATTAAACGCTACAATGAATTAAATTAACCATAATGATTTCTTTGTGAATGGAATATCTATCACTCTCTCCCCCCACCCCCGTCTCCTTTCCTTTGTGATAAGGTTTTGATCAGGTTTTCCCTCCCTCCTCACCTCCAAACCCTCAGGTCCACTTCAGTCTCCCCTCCCTCCTAGTGACTGGTCCTGTGAGTCCTTCCCAAGGTTAAACTGATGCCTGTGATGTCTGATGTGGAACAGAAATCAGCCAGCATGGGGAAGGGGGGGTGAGGGCATGCCCTGGGAGAGCATACACCCACCATGGCTTCCATGTAAGCTTTGCTGGCTGCACAGCAGAAATCTGAGCCTCACTTTCTTTATCTGTAAACTGGAGTGGGTGGAATTCATGAGGCGAAATTCATGAACTCATGAAGGGAAAGTGGAGGGCGCTGTTCCTGTGTGTGTGTGTGCCCACACTGTGCACATGAGAGAGGTAGTTGGATGTGTTGGTGGGTGTGGCTGCCTGGACTTGTGTTGGTGCTTGTTTGGTAAGCCTTCTGCGTGTGCACGGCAGGAGACCAAGTACATGAGGGTCTTGGCCAGCCGAGAACCTTCCCAGGGGCCATGCCTGGCACATGCAGAGAAGGATCAGACATGGGCTCTGCCTTCCAGATGCTATACAAGGAACAATTAGAAGAGGGGCGACGGCTGCCAGTTTGGAGGAACTGAGGAAGGCTTCCTGAGGGTAGTAACTCAAGGACCAGAAAGAGTGGTACTAATAAAAGCAATCTTTCCCATGGACACAGAACTTGACATTTCTAAGGCCCTTTTACAGGTGTGATGTCATTTCTCCCACACATCAAGCCTATAAAGCATGCATTATTATCCGCATTTTAGAGACGAGAAGACTGAGGGTTGAGAGCCTCTGGTACCAGTTTATAGACACAGCCCAGCCCTAGACTATCACACATTCCATTTCTGCTAACCCAAGCCACAAACAGCATGGTGATTACAATCCTCAACTGTAGCTAGTGCAGCTTTCCCCTGCTTTTTCATTACCACTTCCCAAGGATGTCCTTTCCATGCCTCAGTGTCTCCATCTGTACCATGTTGGGTGCCCAGAACGCAACTCACATCCTTCAAAAACACCAAGCCAGGGCTGAGAATTTAGCTCAGTGGCATCTCACCTGCCTTGCAAACGCAAGGTCCTGAGTACAATCCCTGGTACAAAACAAAACAAAACAAAACAAAAAACAAGCCAGCCAACATGGTAGCACATGTGCAGTCCTAGCACTCTGGGAGGTTAACACAGGAGGACTGCAAGATCAAGACCAGCCTGAGCAACTTAGCAACTTAGTGAGAACTTTTCTAAAAAATTTTTTTAAATATTTTTTTAAAAGGCTGGGGTGTGGGCCTGGGATTTAGCTCAGTGGCACTGCACCTGCCTCACAAGTGCAAGGTCCTGAGTTTGATCCCTGGTACCAAAAAAGAAAGAAAGGCTGGGGTTTTAACTCAGTGCAAAGGCCTGGGATTCAATCTTTAGTATCCCCAAAACACCAGGACATTATATGCTTTATATGCTTTGGGTTTTCTTCCCATGCTGCTTCTCCTGCCTCTTTGTCCACTTCCCAACCCTTCATTTATTTACCTTCCAAGTCTCCCCACACTCCTCAGTACCACTGTGTCACCACCTCCTTTGCCTGTACTCCACACAGTCTCCCAGCATGACACCCAAGAGACGTGTGTGTAATCTCTGGACACATTTGCAGACAGTGCACCCATGGAGGGCAGGGGTAATCTTGGAGGCACTTCCGCTCCTCCAGGGCCGAACACAGGACCAGTCATTGAAATGCTTGCAGAAGAATGGGGAAGGGTGGTTTCAATGCAGAGTCAGCTGGAGTATTTGTAGCCTTCGTTCTACCAAACGTTACTGCAATAGATTACCATTTTATGATGGTTCGAGTATACATCAGCTTTGAGAGGGTGAGGTCAAAGCCAGGGGCTGCCATTCATCTGGGGGGTGTGAATTTGAAACAGAAAAGGAGAATGTGCTACAGCTGGGGTGGTGATGTTCCATGATGACTCCCAGGGATAGGAAGCCTTCCTATCAGGCCAAAAGCCTCTGGAAAAATCAGGCCCCAGTGGCCACAAGCACAGTAGGCACATGTTGCAGGCTCAAAAGAAGCAGCCCAACAGACAAAGGTAGAGTTTTTAACAGGGCCAGGTTCCTCTAGAAGTTTTTTGGGGGCAGGGAGACACGGGAGCCTGAAAAGGGGGTGACATCTTGATTAACACAGATATGAAGGACAGGAACATGGGAGGGAAGCCTGCCCCTGCTCTTTCCCTTCCCCTCAACTGCCCTTCAATTGGTGGGCACTGGCTGGGTGTTAAGGCTGGCAGAGTTGTACCTGGCTCCTGTATGCAGAGATGCCCAGCTCCAGGGGAGATCAGAGTCATAAGCAAGGCCATCCTCCAGCCTCTGCTGCCTTATAATGGAGGGAAAAGGGGGCTGCTGTGGGGTCACACAGGAGGGAGACCAGGCATAGGGCTGGCCCAGAAGAGTTTGGCAGGAAGCCTGCAGGCTCGCCCTGGCACAGAGATGTGAGCACATGGCCATTGCAACTGGTCTAATTGCTGTCTCATCAGCTCTCCCAGGGGCTTATTCCAGAGCCAAGCAAAGGGAGGTTTCTGCTGTGAGACTTGAGGGAGCCTGAGGAGAGGTGGAGGGCCCAGCACTTTGAAAGACATTGACAAACCCCAGCATGCTCAGGGCAGAGACCCAAGTCAGGGGGGTTTGGGGGAGAGGCAGAGAGCAAAATAGCCAGGAGGGAAGGGACTAATGTTCTATCAGCACTTTTGCTTCCCACACACACCGGGTGTCTCCCCCTAGCTGGTGCTCTGTCTCTTTTCCCTGGGTCCTCACTGGGCTGTCTCCTCTCCCTCACCTGCCCACGACACCTCAGACCACTGCTGCCAGGCTATCATCCCTACTTCACCTCCATCCAGGCCTGCAAAGACCAAATTACAAAAGTCAGCCAGTACTGTACTGGTCTCTCCTGAATGTAGCAAGTCTCCGGCCCCTTGGATAAGTTTGACCAGCTCCTGCTTTGTGGAAATCTCCACTCCTTCCTTAGACATGGGTTTCCGGAGTCTGTCACTTCTTAGAATAGTCTCAGTCTTTTTCCTAGGCCCCCTTCTCTGCATGCCCTTTAAATGTTGGGTTTCCCCAAAGTGCTGTTCTCACACCTCTCTTCCCTAGAGTTTCTCCCTGGGGCCTCTCAGCCACTGCTGCAGCAAGTGAATTCCATGTAACCACAGTCTGGACCACTCTCTCCCAGCTTCAGCCAGTGTAGACATGTACCCAGTGGTCATTTCCATAGATGTCTCAAACCCACCCTCCCCCAAACACAATTCATCATGCCCTCAGACTACACTTCTGCTGGCTCCATTTCTCAAGGGACAGCCACTCCATCTACCCAGGCTCCCAGGTAGAAACTTTTGCTCCTCCCTCTCCCTCACCCTTCACATCTAATTAATTACCATGACCTGCCAATTTTACCTTGTTAATAGCTCTGGAATCCATCCCAAGCATTCCATCCCTCCAAACACTGGCCTAATTCAGGCCTTTATCATTTCTCTGCCACCAGAGTGCGTCCTCCTCTGACTAGGCTCCACATTACAGCCTATTAGGGCCTTTCCACAGGCAAATCAGAGCATGTCATTCCTCATCAAGAATCTGCCCTGGGCTCCTCATGGCCTCCAGAGTTCTTGAGCCTGGTGCACATGTCCCCTGCGCACCTGTCTCATCCCTCAGCCCTGGCAGGACTCCTGCTTTCATGGCTAGCCTCCTCCTCAATTGGCAAACTTCTACTCACACAGACAGCTTAGGGTGAGGAGGTCAAGAGTATGGACTCATGAGCTTAATGGCCTAGCCTGTCCCTCAGTTCTCTACGTGTAAAATGGGGATAGAAACAGTTTTTATCCCCTAAGGTTGAATTTCTCTCATGAGGGAAGGAATTAGATTGCACATGTTGTAAAGCACTTACAACAGTGCCTGATGCATATTAAGCACTGTATAGGTGTTAGCTGTTATTAGTTATTATTTCCCCTTCAAGTACCATCTCTGTGAAGCCAGCTTTCCTCTGAGATTAAGATAAGTGCTCCTCTTCTGGGCCCCTAGAGCCCTGACTAACTTGCATCATGACACTTGACATCATTTGCCTACTGCTTTGCCCTTCCTCCCCTGCTATTTGTTACCAAGGGTCTACTGGGTTGGGGGTGTAGCTCAGTAGACAGTGTGTGCTTTTAGCATGTGCAAGGCCTTGGGCTCAATCCTCAGCACTGTAAAAATCAAAAGAAAGCAACCCCCCCCCAAAAAAACAAAGCAGAGAGACAGAATAGCAGCCAGAGAGAAAGAGAGAGAGAGAGATTGAGATTCACCTATTTTTTTGCCTCTCTGGAACCTAGCCTATGGTTTTTCTTATGAGCCTCAGATCTCATGGTACTATTATCCTCTCCATTTTGCAGATGAAGAAACCAAAACTCAGAGAGGTAAAGGGAATTTGCCAAGATGACAAAAAAATTGACAAAAAGGTGAGTTAAATCCAAGTCTGCAGGATTCTAGACCACGTGATTGGTCTACTTTACCTAACTGCCTTGGGGGCCAGGTGGTCTTGAAATTTTGTTCTAGAAGGAAGGATTAAGGGAACTAGCAGATGCTCTACCTGGAGGAGAGACAACTCAGGGCCAAGGGTAATCCCCTCTCACCCCATCTGTTAGAAGCCTACTGGAGCTGATATGTGTGTTTCAAATAGTGGTGCCAACACATGTGTTAGACATATGTGCCGTGAGGTCATGCCAGAATACCAGGGACAGAAGCCTTCATCCCAGAGCCCCTGATCACCTCTGTATAGTCCTCTGCAGTTTACAAAATGCTTTTCCATCTTGTTTTGTCATTTGGCCAGCCTCACACACCTGGGATGAGGTAGCCATGGTTCAGACAGGGCAGTGACTTGTGGCAAGTCACCCAACTTGGAGGCAAAACTGCGACTTCAACATTTAACACAGAAAGTCTGTAATAAGCCCCATTTCCTTCCAGCTGGGAGTCTGAGGAGAATGAGACTGACCAGGAAGGTTACTCCCCAAAGACAGAGGGATGGGAATGCTAGGGCGGCTTGTGTGGGGCCCACGCAGAGGGCCAGGAGATCAGAGAAAAGGCTTGTCAGACTCAGCATTCTCCTCTCAGAATGGGAGCAACACCCCACCAGACACACCAGGTGGTAGGTGTGAGCTTCAAAAAAGATGATGTATATTTCCTAAGTAGCCAATAGATACAACATTGAATCTGAACTCCTGCATAGCTTGTAACAGTGACAAAAGTGTTCAGAGGAAGTAAGTCTGCCAAGAACCAGGCAGAACAATGTTATTATTCTTCTTATTATTATCATTATTACTTTGCAGTACTGGGGATGGAACCCAGGGCTTTGTGCATGCTAGGCAAGTGCTCTAATACACCCTTAGCCCCAGAGCTAGGTTTTGAAATTCCATATCCACCCCTTACCAATTTATGTCTTTGAGGAAGTCACATAACCCCTCTGAGTCTTTGTGGCCTCATTTATAGGATGGAGACAATACGGTCTGCCATATGGAATTGTGAACATTAATTTCGAGTACCTATGTAAAATGCCTGACACAGTATGCACTAATAAATGGTAGCAGTTATGATTGTTCTCTCAGAGTAGATCTTAGAGCACTGTCATAAAGACCATAATTGTTCCAAGACCAGTTTCTGTACCTACTAGCTGTGTGACCCTTGACAAGTCACTTAACTTCTCTGTCCATCTGTTTCTTCAGCACAAGGCTGGTTGAGAAAATTAAATGAGCAAATACACATAACATACTGGCGCACAGCACATGTTCTATGACTGTTGGTGAGTACTGTTGAAAGGCAGAAACTAGTGTCCTTCTTCTATGATGCTGCATCATCCCCTTCATGAGCAAAGGCATGACCTGAGGCCAATTGGAATCAATTATAGGGTTCCTTTCATTCAGCCACCTGAAGTCATAAAGTGACCCCTCTAGACCTGCGGCCCTACTCCTGGGGGCTGCTGTGAGCAAGCCAGACTTCAGCCAAGCTGCCCCAAGATTTTCCCCAGATTAGGCCAGAACTGGCCAGAGCACTTGCAGAGTTTTGCTGGGCTGGGAGAGAGGACTCATTACATTACATACAATCCCATTGTCTCCCTTGAGGCCAGAGGTGGGGAATGAATCCACCTTTCACACACTCAACTCTGGCCCCGTGACTGTGGCTGTTCTGGATTTCTGTGCCCAGTGGCAGCAGGAAGGCGGGGCAGGGTTGAGGGCCAGCAGCTGAGGCCCAGGCCCAGGTCCTGGGCCCAGGCCTTGGAGGACAGGCAGTGCTCCCTGCAATCCTGTTCTGGCCCCATTTACAGCAGGCTTCCTGGAGTCACGGTGCATTTTCCCAGGCGCCTGCTCCAGGCTTTCATAACTTCTCCTGCCACTGGGGTGCAGCTAGGCCTGCTGGCAATGGGAAGGAAGCAGGCACCAAGTCCTGGGCCACTTGAGCCAGCTGGGGCTGGCTGGGCTCAAGCGCTCTCTCGCTCCCTCTCTCTCTCTCTGTCTCTCTCTCTCTCTCTCTCACACACACACACACACACACACACACACATGCACACACACACATGCACAGTGACCCCACCACTCCCGGGCCCAGCCCCCAGTGCCACGTGGAGGGAAATCAGGAGAAGCTGAGGAATTGTTTGTAATTAGTGTGTTTTTAAAGGCTTTTCCGTGGGCCTTTAGCAGATTTCTGGGGAGGGCAGCTTGCCAGAGAGCATTGAAATGGAAATCCTGTGTTCTAGCGGAGACCCTCTTGGAAGGAGATTCTTCCCAGAGAAAAGGCCAGAAGCCCCACCCTCCCTTCCTGGGGTCCCCCCTCCTGTGCCACTGTGGTCAAGGCCTGCTCGCTGTGGTCACGGTGGGCTCGGTGATCTCGGCGATGTGGGGTGGCTTTGTGGAATGGCATTCCTGTTCACAGGCCTCCACTCTGCCTCAGAACAGCACAGTTCAGCCCCTATGTGAAAGGCTGCTACAGGGCCCTCAACTCCCACTCCCCACAGATCAAGGACATTCCCCTCCCCTCACAGCAAGGCCCCCAGCACAGGCTCCCTTTCCCCAACTTTTCACAAACAGGAGCCACTGGCCCTGGAACCGGGCACATCCAGAGTTACCCCTCCCAAGTTACCCAGAGGTCATGGGTACAAACAGCAGTTCTTCATGCGTGAGCAGCATTTTACAGTGTGTGGCAGCTCCACACAGTAACTCTTCATGGCAACCCCATGAGGAGCTACTGTCTATTATCATCAGTTCACAATGGCACTGGGGAAAGGGACAGACTTGCCCGAGGGTCCTGGGCTAGCAGACTAGCAGAATAAGGGAACTGGGCCTAAACCCCAGATCTCCAGGCTGCCTGCCTCCTGCTCACTCCCAACCCAGGCTGCTGCTCCCACACGCTGGCTGACACGCAGGCGGGACTGTTCTGGTGCAATCCCTGGGCCTTGTGGTCTGGGATCATTTCCTGTGGCCTAAAGTATTATTTGCAAGTTGTAAGGACTGCCCAGTTTCTGGAAGCCTCACTGAATGCTTCCAGCTGGGAATTTAACCTTCTCAGACCCAGCTGTGGATCTTGAGCACTGTCTTAGTTCCCACCCATTTTCCTAAAACCTCCTGAAGTACATTAGTCGTGCACGGGTGGGAGACAGTGCCCTGGGATTCTGAAGACCTGGTCTGGGCCTGGTTCTACCACCCACTTGTTCTGTGACCTTGGGCAAGTCCCTTTGCCTCTCTAACTTCAAATCAAGGCTTAGAAAGTATGCATCCCTGCCAGAGTTTGCAAGCCAGTCCTCTTGTTTTCACTGAAATATGAACGGAACTGACCTCCCCTTTCACAGCTCCCCCACAGGTCAAGGTCTTGTGAGGGCCGTGCAATTGTTGCATATGAGAGCTGACTAGGTAGGTCCTCGGGGACAGGGCAAACCGTTCCCTGCCTCTGCCTCTCCAGCATTGTACAGACAGGCAAACCAAGGCATGGAAAAGGGGAGTGACTTATCCATGGTGGTCCAGGGAAGCAAATGGCAAAGTCAGGATTAAAATCCAACTCAGCAGTGGTAGTATCAAGCGTGGTGTGGGAGATTTTACCCTCTTATATAATTTCCCAGCCATTCCTGGTAAATTTTTAATAAAAATGGGTACATATTTAAAATCCTGTGTAAATCGTGAATAAAAGTATCTTCAGAAAACTCGATCATCTTCTGAACACAGACAGTGTGCCAATGCAGCCTCCAGGGATGTCCAACCTTCCACTAGACTGCTGCTGCCCTTAAGGCCCTCCTAGAGAGAAATGCTGGTGTGACATGCAGGCAAGCGCTCCCTGCTCTCCTCCCAGCAGCCACCTCTTTGCATTTGTGAACACGTGACATCCCTGAGGACCTCAGGGCTGATGTCCTGGGTTTCCTGCCCTTCCTCTTTTTTATTTATTTATTTATTTATTTTTGGTACCGGAGATTGAACTCTGGTCCTTGTGCTTGCAGGGCAGGCGGTGGAACCACTGAGCTAAATCCCCAGCCCTCCTGCCCCTCCTTAACTAGCAGAGGATTCACAACCACAGCCTGCTGCTCTTGTCTTTGCCTTTACATTGATTCTAGTAAGACAGAGGGTCTGCCCCTTGTTTCATCCATATTTCAGAGGTGACTTGGTGTGCCTTTCCCTGGTGTCCTCCTTTTGCAGGAAGGAAGCCTTTCTGAACCTGACCTAGCACACAGAGCATCAAGGAACTGGAGCATGTTGGAGCTGCCACATGCCCTTAGAGATCTACAGTTCAACCCTCACAGGTTACAGATGGAAAAACTGAGGCCCAGAGTGGGGGGCAGTAAATTAGAAACCTGGCAGCAGGGCTTGGACCAGAAACCTCTTGTGCCTCTGCATCCAATATTATGTCCTGCCCTCCCTCTGCCCCTGCTGCCTCCTGCGTATGCGTACAGGTTCACCCACATGTGCGCTAATGCAGGTTGATGGCTGCTGGGAGGGTCACACATGGAGCCACACACTGGCCCATTCACTCTGATCCATACCCCAGCTGGCTGTCCCCCGACACATACTCTGCTGTCCCCTCTTGCCCGGGCTTCCTCACCCCCTCCACTGGCCTCACACAAGTGCCCCCACACTGATTCACAGGGTCTGGCTGTGACAGGGTCTCCCTTTGTTGATGTGACTGCCTACAGCTGTGCAGAGAAGAGTTCAGAGGTGCTGGGGGGGCCAATGTTTGCCACAGAGGTGGGATGTGGGGAGGCAGTGAATATGGGCAGGACCCAGCAGGCTCTGGCCAGGAGGCCTGGGGCTCAATTATACCTTGGATAAAATGAAGTGAGGGGAGTAATCTCTAGCCCAGGAGTGCAAAGGAAACCAAGGCTAAATAGCCTGAGCAAGATGAACACCAGCATGGAGGGCCTGGAGGCCGTTCATCAGAGGTGGGACAGGGTCCGGGGACATCAAAGGCCCCTGGACCTCAGCCCAGGCTGAGGGGAAGGGAGGCAGGGTGGGAGCACAATGGAGGAGCAGCCTCTCTAGAGCCTGAGGCCAAAGTTGTTGAGCAGAGAGAGGCCAGGCAGAGGTCTTGACCAGAGGGGTATCAGGGAGATGAGTTCCTTGAGCCAGATGAGCATGGACAGTGCTTGACACCCTGTGGGTGCTGGTACACGGCAGATGAATGACTGAATAAGCTCTGTGACTCTTCCTCATTGTGATGGAGCCTGGGTCTTGGCCCATCTCACAACCAGGGCCAGCATGACACAGCTGGCTGCATGAGGAAGGGTGGAAAGAAAGGCAGCCTCCAGAAAAGCACCAGAGCCCTAGGGTACTGCAAGTGGTGTCGGCTAGACAGTTTGGCACAGTGGGCGCAGTGGGGATTCCATGGTCATCTCATCCAAGCCTCTCCCACTATGTATTAGATGGGGAAACTGAGACTCAGATCACAGAATGTATTTTCTATTATCCAGCAGTCCATTGGTGGCAGGGCTCAGCCTGGAGTTGTTTTTCCCTCCTGGTTTGGGCAGCATGTTGTTGCCCTAGCTGCAACTCTGTTGCCTCTACACACACCCACCCCATGTCTGCCAACAGAGACTTGGGAGCCTTGACTCAGTAACTCCTAGACCTGGAAGAGACAGCATGTAAAGGAAGAGGAGAGATGAGCTGCCTGAGAGGAGCAGTGAGGGCTGCCCACTTACACGTAGAAGCAGCATATCTAGGGGACAGATGTGGGTCACAGCCCTCTTCTGGCCACTCTGATGCTGCTGAGGCCAAGCTAGCTGCCCCTCACTCTCAGAAAGTCCAGAGGGCAAGGCTTATGTTTCCCACACACCACACCAAGTATACGCATACAGACACGTGCACAGAACCCCAGGGTGTCTGTCCCATTGTGTGACAGCGGTGATGGTTACACAGACAGTCTTCATCCTTCCACCTCACAGCAGGGCCTGGCATAGCTGCTAGGAGGGAAGTACTGGGTGGCTTGGGGGACAAAGGCCCTTGGATTGCACACACCACCGATGGATATTTTTCTTGTTAACACACAATGCTGCTTGCATAACTGGAATTGGCTAGACACTATGAGAAATGTTTAGGGCTTGAGAAAAAGCAGGGGGAGGAATAAACGCCACAAAGCCACAGGGTCCCAGGGGCTGCCTTCCTGAGGACGTCCTGCCCCCTCACCTCCCACATTCCCATGGATGGGGGACTAGAAAAGCTGCCAAGATGGAGAAGCTCCCCTCTCTCCCAGCCCCAAATGGCCCACTGGGTGTGCAGGGCTTGCTCTTTGAACAGAATGAGGTTCTCCATAGCCCACTCCCCCTCTGAGCCTGGCTCCTGGTCAGATCCGAGCAATAGGCTGGGTTCTGGCTGGGAAAGCAGTGGTTGGACAACCATCAGGGTCAGAGCCTATGGGATGTCTCCACACCCTCTGCTTAGGTCTACATAGTGGAGCTAGTGGTTTCTGCCCAGCCCTGATCCTGGCCCCAGTCTTAGCCCTAATTCCAGCCATAGAGTGATTCCTGAGATGGTAAGCAGTGGCTTAAGGATTTGGGAAAGATGTGGGAGAAATGATCCAAAAATTGATTTTATCAGATGATTTAGGAAAACTCCTTTGGCCCAAAGTGACCAACTCTGTCTCCTCTGCTGGTCCCCCCTATTTTAGAATGTATAGGTGTTATCTTTAAACAGAAAGCCAGGAAGAAAGGACCAGGATACTTAACCTCAAGCTTGCAAGGAGACACCCCTCAGGATGTAAGGGTAGGTGTGCCAGGCCAGTGAGCAGAGATGGCATGATGCCCATCCTCAATGGCTGGAACCAAGCTATCTGCACATCTCTCTCTCTCTCTCTCTCTCTCTCTCTGTCTCTCTCTCTTCCTCTCTTCCCTTGTGTATGATACTGGGGATTGACCACAGAGAGCGCTGAGAATCCTTGAAAAGAATCCATCCTACTCTCTGAGCATCCCGACTCCAGTTCTCCCTTTGCCTTGTCCTCTGGAAAATGGGTAAAGGGGATCTGGTGACCAATCTGGGTTCTTAAATAAGAAGCATGCTTGTTTATAGCCAGATGAAATTCATCCCTCCTCCCACCCCCTTCCCCTGGCCAGGGCTGCTTCTGAAGTTCTTGCCTCAGCCTCTGCACCAAGCTGGATGGGGAGGTGAAGTCCCCTCCTCCCATTTCTCCCAACCTTCCCACCCTTGGACCCTGGAGGGGCGGGACTGAGGCAGCTGCCACATTCATCGAGGCAGAGCTGCTAGCTCAGTACAAATCAGAAACACATTGGAGGCAGGCAGGCCTGCCGGAGCAGACAAGCCAGGGCTGGGGCCCATTAAGGCCGGAGCCCAGCCTCTCTGTTTACCGTCTCAGCACAAGGTTTCAGGTTTGCCTCCCAATTGTTTGTTTCTTTCAGAGATGAGAAAGGCCAAAGAGGCAGCTGACAAGGACCATGGCAGGAGGTGCAGGGGGTGGTGAGGAGGCCATGGCTCTTCCAGGTTCTTCCTACCCTGGAATTCATGGAGAGCAGAAGTGAACCAACTCATTTCCCTACCCCCACCCCAAATTCCAAACAGATGTGCAGTCAGATTCTTCCTCTCCTTGGTTGGGGGAAACAAAAGAAATTTAAAATGGGACCCTAGAGACACTACTTGCAGGAGAATCTGAATATACTGAAGGGATAAAAGGGAGATACAGGAAGGACTTCCGGAGGTGCAGGTGAGATGGGAGAGGTGGCGGGGGG
>NW_004624891.1:1046012-1103534 GCF_000247695.1 Heterocephalus glaber | reverse complement strand
GGGGCAGCTTACCCTTTCCCTGATAGACAAGTTCTTTGAGATTCCTAGCTGGGGTTGGGTGGTTAGGGGGAGGGGTGTCGCCTAGAAGGATGATTGCCCTGGGAGATCCCACTGAGTCTCAGAAGTGAAAGATTCAAAGATGTCCACAGACATGAATAAAATCTATATATCTTGATTCACTGAGTCCTGACTTAATCGGAGCTGGCAGTAGAGATCCTGGAGCCCTCACTGAAAGGGGCCCCTCACTGAGAGGCCCAGAGACGGGTAGGCACTGCTCAGAGAAGTGCAGAGATCAGGCTCCAAATGAAGTCTCAGACAGTAGCTTCCTGGCTCTTGGCCAGTGCTCTTTTACTTTTCCCGGCCTTTTGGTTTTGTAGGAAAGCAGATTCCTGGCCTCCCTCAGTTTCCCCACAGCTTTTACCTAGGGACTGAGCATTCTCTTTCATGGCATCTCTGCAAAGGGTTTTCTGGATTGGCTCTGCAACCACGGCTCCCTGTGAGTGGGTTTCTACAGTGCCTCCCCACCCAGGCCAATCTCAGGCACCCAGAATTTGTTATGGACAGGGTGGCTAATTGGTGAGTGCCTGGGCTAAGGTAACAGGCCATGGATCTTGTTTCTGGCAGCAGTGTTTCAGCTCTTTCCTCCTCTCAGATCTGCCTGCCTCCCTCTCATGTCCACTCTAATCCTGGTTTCCATCCTTGCTCACCACAGGCCAGACTGAGGGAACTGAGAGCCCCCGATCTAGCCTGTAGCAGACACCAAGGGTCTCCAGAGGGACTGGGCAGAAGATGGCCCCGCAACATGAACATGCACATGCATACATACTTGTGGGTACACATATATATCATTTGCAGAAGCATATGGTGGCAGCACGTTAAGACTACCAGCCTGGAAGTAACTGTCTGATGGCCTAGTGTCCAATCAAAGTCCTTGTCCCACGGAGCTCTGCAAACTCCTGAGTGTGTTATGTCCATGTCAGCACTGCTAAGGATGGATGCTTAGGGACGGGTTTGGGAAATGGTGGCCAAGGACATTAGATATTCATATTCTCTCTCCCTCTCTCTCTCTCTCTCCTCATTACCCTCCTCTCTTGTGCTTTTCCCCTCTCCATTCCACCCCCCCCATTTCTCTTTTTCTTGCAGCAAATTCCAAACAGATGGGCAGGTCTTCTCTTCCACTTCTGAAGTTGAGAGGGAATATCAGCCATGGGGAAACCAGAAATCATTCCCTTTCTCAGACTGGATCATCCCAGCCTCTCTGGGCCTCCTTTACCTGTGTCTCATGCCTCACTGGATTAGGGTAGATATTAAAAAGTATTTCCTTAGTCTTTTTATTCTGTGTCTCCTATTGACACTTGTGCTTTCTTCCCTGCAGAGCCTCAAATATAGTGAGCAGAGGAGGAGGAGGGAGGGGGTAAGGACACACTTTCTAGGACTCAGCTATCTGAAGGGCCAGGCTCAGGCTGCAACCCCATTATCCTGGGGAAAGAAAAGCTAAACTCCTGGGCATGACTGTGAATACCAATGGAGTGCCCGGGCTGCCTATACAAGTGCTTAAAGCCCAGAGCACAAACAGAAAAGCAGCACTGGGAGCAGTCAAGTGCTGCTTCTTGCTTTGTAGCAAGAGTGAAGTCTTGTTATTTGAGCTATAGACAGAGGGATTTATATGTCTCCACGTGATTTTCCCCTCTCAGGGCCAAAGCCTGGAATCCCCATGCATAAAGCTGGGGCAAAGCCTCTCATATCTAGGGATATTTCCAGAAAGAATAGCAGGGGTCAAGTTAGGCTGAGCTGCCGAGTTTCCTGGGCCTGCAGCTTCTTGTGTCTACAGCTGTGATCACAGCTATGACTCTGACCCCTAGGGTTGACCACCTCCATCTCAGCTGGGGCTTTACCTGGACCCCTGTCTTGGGTGTCAAAACCATCTGTGACTGGTTTCACACCAACCTATGCCTCAGCTTTGTAACCCTGATCCAACAGCTAGCCCTGAGAGCGGCGCAATCACTGCTTGCTTCTCTGACAATAAGAGTGATGATAAAACTATCATCTTTTGAGTACCTAGTGTGTGTCAGGCACTGTTCCTAGCACTTTACATGTATCCTATGACATAGGAACTCTTAGCAACACTCCCACTTCACAGATGAGAAAACCAAGGCACCAAGAGGTAAAGCAACATGTTCAAGGTCACACAGCTGTTAAGTAGTGGAACTGCAATGCAGCCAGCACAGAGATCATGTCCTCAAGCCTGTAATCACTGCCTTCCAGGGCTGTCTCCTGTCTTCCCAGTCTTGCCAGGATTGCATCAGGCCTCCAAATCCCATGTCCTGTGGCTATGCTTTGATTGGCTGCCACCTCCTGACTCCTACCCAGACCTCTGAGCCTGCGCTCATCCGCCCTCCTGCTGTCAGGCTGGGCCTTGGTTTCTTGCCATCTGCTGAGCCTTTCTCCTGTTACCTGCTCTGCTCTTTCTAGGGTATCTCTTCAGAGCTAATAACATTGTTACTTCTGCAGGAGATTTAGCATTGTGCTGTCCAACAGAAATACAATGTAAGCCACACGTGAAATTTTCTAGGAGCTAAGTTTAAAAAGACTTTTTCAAAATGAAATTAATTTTAATAATATATTTTATTTCACTTAATATGTCCAAATATTCATAATACATCCAAATATTATCATTTCAATCTGTAATCAACATAAAAATTGTTTTATTCCCTTAACAACTTCATGCGGTACCCATGCCATGTGGCACAAAATGGCTGGCTGGAGGATGCAGAGACTTCTCAGGGAGCAATATAAAAACTATCAATGACATATTTGACTTTACTCTTTCCACATGAAATCACCAAAGTCCAGTGTATATATTTGCTTCCAGCACATCTCTATTTCAATGTCTTTTTGTTATTGTTGTTTGTGGTGCTGGAGATCAAACTCAGTGCCTCCTAGCATGCTAGGAAAGTATGCCGCCAGTGACCACATCACATCCAGCTCCTCCACCCAATGTTGGGTGCTCAATGGCCACAGGTGGTAAGTGGCTATGGCATGGAACAGCACAGACCTAGTGGCAGAGCGTGGACCTGGAGGAGTCCAGGGTGCAGAGAACAACTCAGATAGCATGGGAGTAGAAGTACAGCACTGTGCTAGGGAGGCAGAAAGAATATTGACTTGGGAGTTCACAGAAATGCGTTTGCTCTCCGAGTTGATGATAAGTCTCTGGGGAGTTTCAACAAATCCCTTGCCTTCTTTAGATGTGACAATTATATTACAGTGAGAGGACTGACAATGACAGAAGACCCTCCTGGCTGGAACACTGTGCTACCTACTACCCAGTTCCTGTCTCTCCATATGCCTATGGTATCTAGTTATCACTAATAGCAGAGGAGTTGAGGAAGTGAGGCTGTATTTAGGAAGCATGGTGAACAGCCAGGTGTGGTGGCACACACCTCTAATCCCAGCTACTTGGAAGGCTGAGGTAGGAGGATCACAAGTTCAAGCCCAGTCTGGGAACTTAGTAATTTAGTGAGACCCTGTCCTTTAAAAAAGGAGGGGTGAGGGCCAGGGATTTAGCTCAGTGGTTTCGCCGCCTGCTGCTCAGGCTCAAAGACCCAAGTTCCATCCCCAGTACCAAAAACAAAAAACAAACAAATAAAAAAGGAGGGGTGGCTGGGACTTAGCTCAGTATGAAGGCTCTGGGTTCAACTCCCAGTACAATCAATCAATCAATCAATCAATCAAATTTAAAAGGGCTGGGGCCGGGGATTTAGCTCAGTGGTTTTGCTGCCTGCTGTGCAAGGACCTGAGTTCGATCCCCAGCAGCAAAAAAAAAAAAAAAATTTTTAAGGGCTGAGGTATAACCCAGTGGTATAGCACTTGACTAGCAGGCATGAGGCCCTAGGTTCATGAGGCCATGAAATAAATAAGGCTGGTTTGCTAGGCTTGGTGGTGGACACCTATAATCCCAGCTACTTGGGAGGCTGAGGTAGTAGGATTGCAAATTCACAGCCAGCCTGGCAATTTAGTGAGACCCTGTCTCAAAATACAAAAATAAAAATGGAGGCCTGGGGTTACAGCTCAGTGGTAGAGCACTTGTCTAGCATGTGTAAGACCCTGGGTTCCCTTTCCAACATCTCAAAAAAAAAAAAAAAAAAAAAAGAAAGAAAAAATGAAAGAAAGGAAAGGAAAAAGAAGTGCACCTGGAAGTATACCAGGCAGCCAGGTCTCACCTGTTTTAGAGAACTATACCAGCTCTATGCTTCTCCATCTTCATGTATGCACATCTACCTCCATATTCTGTGTATCTCACAGAAACCAAAAAGGTTTGGATACAAGCTTAACTTTCTAGAGGTTACACCACAGGGAAAAATAGCTATCTTGCATCTTCTCTCACAAACTAGCATGCCCTTAGCAGTTCTGTAATCTCTCACCTCCAGGTCCCTACCTCCAAGCCCACCTTAATCACTGGCCTAAGTAGAAAAGTTTTCCCTCTATAGGCATTTTTTTACTAGGGTTCTAATCTGGAGATTTCAAGAGACAAAGGAATTTTCAAGTGATTTGAGCTAGTTATAATCCAGCTGCAGCAGCTGTTTTTTGGTTTTTTTGGGTTTTTGGTACCGGGGATTGAACTCTGGACCTTGTGCTTGTGAGGCAGGCACCAGCACCACTGAGCTAAATTCCTGGCCCAAGCAATGCTGTTTTATTAGAATTGTTCTTCTAAAGAAACTACAGGCTGCTTAAAGTCATCATTAGAGACAAGTCAAATGTTGCAGTAGAATTAAAGTAGGTATACTTGCTGGACGTGGTACTGCATGCCTGTAACCCCAGCTATTCAAGAGGCTAAGGCAGGAGAATCACAAATTTGAGGCAGGTCTGGGCAACTTAGCAAGACCTGTTTCAAAATTAAATTTTTTTTAAAGGGCTGGGGATGTGGCTCAGTGATAACATACTTTCCTAGTATGTATAAGACCCTGGGTTCAATCCTCAGTACTGAAAAAAAAAAAAGATACCTAGATAGATAGATAAAATAGGTATTCTTCATGAAAACAATCATTTGTTTAATTCTAAACTTTGTTTAGGAAGGGGTGGGCCACTGTATGTTTCTACAGGGGTAAAATGTGTTCCAGGACACAGAAAACAGACATTAGACATTGGCCCTGACAGGGCTGTTTAAAGACTTGGTCTCAGCTCCTAACTATAGATCTGTGAGCAAGTTTCTTCCCTTTTGTGGGCCTTGCCATCCCCTGGAAGGTGGGATTCACAGAGCCTGCCCACCAAGCCCCAGAGTAAACCTCAAACAGAATTTACTTTTGAGCCACAGTAAAACAGTTTTGAGACAGGGTCTTTCTTGCTAAGCTGCCCAGACCAGAGTAGTGGCCCTGTGATGTAAGAAATATTCAAACAGACTTCCTAAACTTCAAGTGTAAAGTACATGTGAGGGGTTACCTCCTCACCCAGAGGAACATGAGGTACCGACGTGGACAGTACATGTCTTAAGGCTGTCTTCTATACCTTCTCTGTGCAGGAAGAGGCTCAGAACATGTTTTATCTACTCTGCTCCAAGGGTAGACTGGGCCCTGGGAAGCAACTGGCACCTAGGATGAGTGAATGAGTGAGAGTCATTCCTGAGTCAGAGGGGAGGCAAAAAGAGACAAAGGATATAAACACTGCAAATGGGATCTTGAAAAGAATGAGTAAGAATCCTTCTTTTTTTTTTGGTACTGGTTGAAATCAGGACCTTGCACTTGTGAGGCAGGCAAGGTGCCACTGAGCTAAATCCCTGGCCCAGTAAGAATCCTTTTTAAGGTATATAGTCTGTACCACATTCTACCTTTTGAGAAAACACTTGTGCACATATAAATATGTATAATAACTCTGGGAAGAGAGAACTATTATCTCTATTTTACCGCTGAGGAAGTTGAGGCCTAGAGAGGTTAAGTCATTTAGCCAAAGCCACACAGCTAGTAAACGGAAGAGCTAGGATTTGAATCCTAGCCTGACAGAAAAGCTATGTTGTGCCCACACCATGCTGCCTTACCCTGGGAGAACTGTAGAAGAGCGTCAATAATACTAACAGCCTTATGTGCTGTCCAGGTACTGTTCTGTGTCTTTTGTATAAAGTAACTCTGGTGCTGCTCATTACACCCTATCACTTCTCTCCTCATCTTCTAGAAGAAAACACCAAAGCACAGAGAAATGAATTCACTTTTCTAAAGCCACCCAGCCGCTAAATGGTAACGCTGGGAAATGAACCTGGGCACCCGGCTCAGGAACCTTTAACCAGGTCCCTGCTCTGCGCGTTTTAGGCCAAGCAGTGCTGCCTGTGCTGTGGCAGAAAGGAGGCATTATCGCTGAGCCCCTTGGTAAGCGACAGCAGGGAACCCACTCAGGAGCTCCTGGGCCAGCTGGATCTAGTGTGCCTTCCCCAGGAAGATGGAGCCACCGTGCCCACTTTTTAAGAAAGCCCGGCCAAGCAGAAGCAAGCAAGCTCAGCCCGACAGCGAGGCAAGGTGGGGTAGTGGAAAGAATGTGGCCTCTGGCATCAAACAAACCGGAGTTGAAATCTTGGCTTTGAAAATTACTTCGCGACCTTGAGCAACTCACCGAACTTCTCTGGATGTCAGTGTCCGACCACTAAGGGCTGTTGTGAGAAGTAAATGAAATGGCTATATAGAAAAGTGAATTATATACTCTAAAGTGCTCTTGAAGGTTAGTTGTAATTGTTAGTTGTTCTATAGGGCTAAGTTCCTCCGCTCAGGCTGAGCCAAAGCGGCGGCTATAAGTGAGCTTTAGAAATGCTAATGCCCCGCGTGAGTGACAGTCCGAGGACAATGGAGGAGAGCGCTGTGAATGGGGCGGCCCGGGCCTGGGAGCCGGGCTCCCCACGTGGGAGCCGAGAGGGGAGGGCGAGAGGGAGCGGGAGGGAGAGGCCAGGCGTCCCGCACGCTCGGCTCGGAGATCCAGGCTGAGCGAATTGCAGGGGGCGGGGCGGGGGCGGGGTTACCTGCTGCGGTGTAGACGGGGCGGGGTCCGCGAGGGGTGTCCTGGGGGGCAGGGTGGGGCGCAGACCTGGAGATCCGGAGGTCCAGAGAAAGGCGGTGGGGAAGCTGAGAAAGAAGTTCCAGGCCTATGACCTGGGGTCGAAACTGAGCAGGGGCTTCTGGCATGGCGACACTAGGCTCAAGCCGCCGCTGGAGGAAGAAAAGACGTGATAGTAGTAGCTGCTTTCTAAGTTCAGCAGCTCGGGGCCTGACCCTGTGGGTGAACATGGATATCAATCAGCCCAGTGCCAGGACACAGTGAGGCGGGGGTGGGGGTGGGGGTAGTGGTAGTGGGCAGGACAGAGGCAGATGCAGGTCGTTCACCCTGTCCTCTTTTCCCCCTCTCCTCATTCCAACTCCCTTTCTTCCTTTTCTCTCAGCCTCTCCCTTTGCGCGCCCCTCCCCCTCCGCCGTGAAGGCTTTTTTGTTCCTCCTCCCAGCCTAGCCCCTGAGGTGTGCAAACAGGAAGGACCTCTCCCCGGGCAGTGAGTAAGGAGGGAAAAATGAGGTGCTGAAAAGATGACAAGTCGCCCTGTCAGAGCTCACCTTGGCAGGAAGCAGGCGGCAGGGGCCAGCGGGTGAGGGGGGGAGGCCTGCCCTGGAAGCCAGCCTATATGTGCCCAAAGCCAGACCAGCAGATCGGCAACAAGCAGGCTCTGTGTATGCGTTTGTTTGGTTTAGAACAGTCTACCCCCTCCCATTCCCACCATCAAAGATTCTTTCCTTTCGTTCCCAGTAGGAAGGGTAAAGGCTGCTGTGCCAAAGGTTGGGGGGAGGGGGCGGAGGCCTAAGCAGGAGGCCCAAAGCCCTCTTCCACGCTTCAGGTATTCCACAGCCTCCTGGGCATCCCCTTGCTTGTTTTAAAGGCACCCCAAACTCCATACATCCTAAACTGGATTCCTCAGAGCTGCTCTCCACTCCCCAGCATTCTATCCATTCTCTCCCTCCTGTGGGGTTCCTATCTCAGTAAATGACCTCATCATCCACTCACCCAAGCCAAGACCCTGGGAGTCATCCAAGACTTCATACCCACAAATGGATCAGTCTTCCAATCTGGTCAGTTATCTTTCCAATCTGGTTCACCTCTCCCCATGGCCTGCACCCTATTTTAGTTTGCTTCATTCATTCATTTATTTAGCAACTATTTAGTAAGCACCTACTGTATACTTGGCAGTGCAGTAGTCACTGAGGATTCTACTGAGCAAACCCAAGTGGGTTCCCACTCTTGAGTAGAATGTTCATGTCAGGCATGGCTGGGCCTCACCAGAGAATGGAGAGTGGAACAAGAGTAACATATTAGGTAGCAGTGATTATGGAGCCATCCTGCCAGGATTTGGATTCTGGCTCTACCACTTATAGCTATGTGGCCTTGGGAAAGTCATTTAATCTCTCATGTGGAAAGTGGGGTCATGATAGCACCTGACCTAATCTCAGAATTGAATTCATTGATCGGCTAGCACAGTGTTCTATTAGTGGTGTTAATTTTATTATTTAATATATACAGTGCCACAGGGCCTGATGATAAACTGAGTTAAGGACACCCAGAGGAAGGCCTGCCTAGGAGGCAGAGGGTCAAAGCATAAGACTGTGGCTGCTGGTGCTTGCAATGATCCTGTCAAGAAAGTGACATGGGGAAATCCAGGAGTCTGAGGGATAGTGCTCGAGGCGCCAGATTTGATGCCCAGCATCTCAAAAGAAAAAGGAAAGGAAAAGAAAGCTGCAAGACTCCTGATCAGCTAGCAGATGCCTGTCACAGGAAAAGCAGGCATGCACAGAACCCAGACATCCAAAGGATGGGAAGCAAGAGTAGCATATTAGTTCCAAGAAGGCTAGAGGGGCAGCTTAGCTCTGTTGCTTCCTAATACATGCCCCTGAGCACATCATTTTTCCTTCTGGGTGGGCGGGCCTCTTGTTTCCTAAGGATGGCAGTTAACAAAATTTCGACCTTAATATGTTGTCAGGTGTTGTTCTAAGCCCTTGAACTGATCCCTGCAAAGGAAGCTACTTTTATTTCACAGATGAGAAAACTAAGGCACAGAGAGGTTAAGGTACTTGTCCAAAGTCACAAAATAAGTGAAACTCAGAGCTGGGACATGAAGGCAGGTATCTTTGAGACCAGTGACCAGAGGAGCACCTTCTTTGTAGAGCTGTTGTGAAAATTCCATGAGATGATACTTACAGAAATGTTTGACAGGCTGGCAGGCTGCCCAGGGAAGACTATTTCCTGACTGGGTTCCAGATACTGGAGGTTGGACCAGCAAGAGGAAGCTTGAACCTTAAGCATCATATAGGGCCTGAAGCACCACCAGAGTATTTGGGACAGGCCACAATTCTCCTGGTCAGAAGCAGAGCTCAAGATCAAACCTGGGCTAGTGGCCAAGGGAAATTGAGCCTTTGAGACTGTTTAAAGGCAGAGACTGTCTTAGTCATTTCAGGATTCCCCAGTGCTTCAAAAGGAAGTACTTAATAAATATAGGAAGGAAGTAGTCTTTAGAGAGTGCCTCTTATGGACTGCCACTGCACTAAGCCCTCATTTACTCTACACAGCCATCCCACAGTGTTATCACACCCATTTTCCTGATGAGAGAACTGAGGCTCACAGTGGTAAGGTGACTCACTCACGGCCCAGAGTTAGAAAGTAGCCAAGTGGTTCTCTTTGGACCCAAAGAGAAGACAAAACAGAAAAAACAAAGAACTCCTGCCATACAGGGAAGGCCTGGAAGGTATATTTTAATACTCTAATTAGACACTTGTCTGGTGACCATGGCCAATGGACAGGCTCCATCTCTGCAGAACCAGCATCAGTTTGGGATTCAAAGTCCATCAGATTTGCCCACACATGTCCTATGCCTTCACAGACATGCCCTGGGGACTGGGCCACAGAAGCCCTGCCTTTGCTTGCCTGAAAATCTGGTGATCTAAGACTTTTCCACTTGAGAAAAGAGACCATTGAAACTTCAAATAACACACCTCCAGGTGAGACCCCCAGCCTGGAGGACTTGGGGCAAGTCTTGGTCATTTCTTTCCCCATAGCCCAGCCGTGAGGGAGGAGTCCCTGTGCCAGCCATGTCTAACCAGGCAGGCTACATGACACAGAAGCTCCTTCATGTAGGCCTGAGGAGGGGTCAGACTGGGGCTCTGGGAGGGGCCAGAAGAGACACTGAGCCCATCCGGCCTGGACCAGCCCACATTCTTCAGCGGGCCTGGACAGAGTGGCCACACTCAACAGGAAGCCAAGCCCATCACCAAGAGGGGCCCAGGAGCCATCTGTGCCTGCAGACAGTGGTGAGCAAAGGGCCTCGGCCAGCAGAGTCAATTGCACAGAAAAAAATAGCAAACATTTTGCTTCCTCCTCCTCCCCCCATCTTGCTCCACTCTACTTCCAAAGGGAATGTGGGACTCCTGCTAAGTATTTCTCTCCAGACCAGGACCAGGCATCCAGAGTCAGCCTGCAAAGTCACTGCAAGGAGGACCATGGAGTGGGGAAGATTCTTTTTTTTTCTGAGCCCTAGGCTCCTGCTGCTGTAGCCCAGAGAAAAGAGCTGGGACAAAGGATAATGACAAACAACAAGCCCTTTTAGCACCTACAGCAGCTTCTGTCCATCCATTATTTCATTTGCTCATTTCAGCCACCCTGTAGGATAGGGGTTCTTCTGTCCCATTTTATAAGTAGTAAACCAGGGTTGAGAGAGGGCATGTGCTTTGTTCAATGTTCACAAGGTAATTAGCATGAAAGCTGTTTTAGACCAAAGTCTCAGTCAACATGCCGTTTTTCCACCAGGCAACATTGCCTGAGAGCAAAGCTTCTTCCCACTCCTGAGAAGGACCAGGGCAAGAACCAGGATGGCCAGCACAGGCCTGCTCAGCTTCCCCTAGTAAGATCTTGGCTTGCGAGGTTTGAGTCAGTGTTCTAGCAACAGTACAATTTCCTTTTACTTTTTTTCTCCCTGCTCACCTGCTGATTGAAGTCAATTTCAGAAATACTCTCAAAATGCAATAAAATAAAATAACCTGTAATCCCACCACTGAGAGAGAATCACTATTTGCTGACCTGATGGAGTTCCTGATAATCTTTTTGTTGTGTACATATACAATGTGGAGATCTATTTGGCATATCTGAGACCCTAGTGATCCTGCCATGGGTGCTGGCCCATGTCTCAGCTCACTACTTTGTCTACCAGAGGTCAGTTTAGCTGGGTTCCTCTCGCTGCTGTGAGGCCTGTTTGGGCTGACATTTCTCGTTCCCAGAGGGTTTGGCCTTGGGGCTAAGGGTCCTGACTGCCTTTTTCTCACTTGTATCCTGACAATGGACTCTCTACTGTATTACTGGAAGTCACCTGGGAGAGTCTCTGTCCCATAGCACAGGGAACACACACACTCACACACACACACACACACACAATTTCATACTTCCAGGGCTTTGTTCATTCAGTTCCCTTTGCCTGAGATCTCTGCCCTCCTCCATCCCTTCCTCCCTCCCTTTCTCTCTATCATGTATGCACAAGGTCAAAACAAACAAACAGGGCCGGGGATTTAGCTTAGCCGCACAGCACCTGCCTGGCAAGCTCCAGGTCCTGAACCCTGGTACAAAAAACAAACAAACAAATAAACAACAACAACAACCTCCTCCAGTAAAACCAAAATCAAATTATCAAAAATTCCAAAAGGAAAAGATACAATGGGGCTGGGAATGTAGCTCAGTGGGAGAACACTTGCCCAGCATGCATGAGGCCCTCCTGGGTTCCATCCCAAGTACTGCCAAAAAAAAAAAAAAAAAAGCCAACAGTGAAAAGCAAGGCTCCTTGCACCCTCAACCTTGGCTCCTGTTTCTTGTGTATCTTTCCAGGATATTGTGTGTACACTTACATATGGATATATATGCATATTTTGTGAAACACAAATAGTAGTAAGTGGGCCAATGGTTCTATGCCTGGCTTTTGTAACTTCTTGATTTTAAATACTCTTACATGTCAGTAGGTAACAGAGGACCTGCTCCATGCTGCAAAGACTATCTAGACAAGCATCTGCTAGCTGTGCCATAATTTATTTAGCTGGGCACCCAGTGATGGGCATTTACATGCTTTCCCATATTTGCAACTACAAACAATAAATATCCTTGTACAAACAATTTTGTGCTTTTGTTCATGTAGGATCAATTCTTACTAGTGGAATTGCTAGATCAGAGTGAGTGCAGATTTCAAATGATAATACATTTCACTAAGGAACCCTTCAAACAAATGCTGTCAATTGACACCCACAACAAGAACATTGAAATGGCCAATCCTACCCACCCTCCGTTTCCTTACCTGGCATTTAGCAGTGAGTGGCCTCATTCTGGATCCAAGGACCAGCCCCCCTACCTAGCTCGGTCAGCCCAGGCTCAGTCAGCCCAGATCTTTGCTCCCAGCTTATCCTACATTTGCCTTGGCTTTCTAGAAAATATTGCAATTCTCTCTTTCTCTCTCTCTCCTCTCTTTTGTTTTGTTTTATTTTGTTTTGAGACAGGGTCTTGCTGTGTAGTTCAGGCTGAACTTGGGCTTACTATGTAGCCCAGGCTGGCCTCAAACTCTGCAATCCTCCTTCCTCAGCCTCCCAAGTGCTGAGATTACAGGCATGTGCCGCCATGCCCTGCTGCAATCCTCTCTTCACCAGTCTATCTTCCATACTAGACTTCGAGCTCTTTGAGCCTTTTTCATCTCTTGCAGACCCTGGTCTAACCACAGGCAGAAGCTCAATTAATATTTGTTGAACTAAACTAGTCAGCTCTGAATCTCCAGCTTCTTTGCTGAATGCAAGCATGGTCCTCACTGAGCAGTGCCTTGGGCTGGGTTCCTGAAGATCAGTCTCCAAGTACTTGTGTCCCCAGTCCCTCCTTGCCTTCAGGATGGCTCCCAGGCTTCATGTCAGCCACATGCCTCTGTGAACAGTCTCCCAGTCAGGAGCCCTCCTACACATTTGTCTTCTCTTCTTCCTCCCACCAAAATGTCTCCTGTCCTTTTGTCTTGGTGCCCTCAGGCTGGGCTACAGAGTGCAGCACGTGGCACTTGTGAGCAGAGGACCTGAATAGGGCCTAGCTGGGGCTGGCTTGGGCTTTTACACCATTACCACCAACATTCAGATCCCTGCCTGCTCCTCACCACCCTGGGACTACAACTGGCGTAGACAGGACATTCCTGCTGCCCACCCCCACCAAGTAGACAACATTCCTGCCCTCTGCAGAACACCACTCCCTTTCTGAACCCAGTCTCTTTGTCACTCGCCTTCTAGAAGGAGCCAGTGAAACTGACTGAATGCAAAGGGGTCTGGGGAAGTTGAACCAATGTAAGGGACTGTGAAGCCACACACACACACACCAGGATAATGAAGCTGGGAGGCAAGAAACAGGAACACGACAGGCATGCAAGGATTGCAAAGTACCGTGCCACAGACACCAATGGGGCATGGAAGGCGAGGCTCAGAGGCCCCAGGACTTGGCTTGCTCCATCCCAGTGCTTATCCAAGACTGAAGCCAGGTGGGCCAGTACCTTACTAACTCTATGTCAGTCAGAGGCTCCACCCAGCATACTTTCACATGGTGCCACCTCATCTCTATAGGTCTTGGGCCTGCGAACAATCTCTAAAATACTGGGGATTTGGCAGGACACACAGAAAATGGTATAAAGGTTGAGGCCACAAGAGGGTGGCAGGAAGGGTGGGACAGGAATGCTAGGGACCAGAGGCTGGGCAGGGAGTGGGCCTGAGACTGGGTCATTGGAGCCTGGTTGGGCCAAGCTACCATGATCCTGCTGTTTCTCACAGCACACCCAAACCCACCTGGGGAGAGGAATCTAGTCACCCTGCCAGCAAGTGTTTCCGGACACTTGTCAAGCAGTATGCCAGGGCTGTAGAAATGACTCAGGCAGAGCTCTTGATCTCAGAAACTTAAGATGGGAGACACAGGGAGGGGAGAAAGTGGGGGTATCAAAGTATTTTTTTCAAGAGCTAGCATGTGAACTTTTGAAAGTATGCATAGAATTGAGACAGGGATGAGGTGCTGGCTGCAGACCAAGGGGAAACATGGAGTGGCTGGTAAGGAATGAAGTCTTAGAAATGGCTTGACCAGTTGCATAAATAGAACTGTGGCTTCTACCTATGTTTCTGTATGGGAAATGGGAGAATGATAGTTTTTTTTTTTTGGACAATTTTTTGTGGTACTGGGGATGAAACCCAGAGCTGTGTGCATGCCAGGCAAGTGCTCTAATGCTGAGCTATACCCGCAAGCCTTTTTCTTTTATTTTGAGATTGGGTCTGTCTAAATTGCCCAGGCTGGGATCAAACCTGCAATCCTGTTTTGGCCTCCCAAGTAGCTGGGATTATAGGCATGTACCACCATACTTGGCTGACAATTTTTAAATTTTGCCTTCAGGCTGACTCCCAGGGCAGCCTTATTTTATTAGCATTTGTGAAAATACAGTGACACTGGAAAAAAAAATCAAGAAAATGCATTATTTCCAGGAAAATCAAAAGCCCTTCTTCACTTCTTTGCCTCAATTCCTCCCCAGAGGTATCCTCTGCCATCAACTAGGTAGTAGCCTTCTAGATATTTTTATGCATTTCATGTATAGTTTGGTTTTGTAAGGTTTTATTTTACATTAATACTGTACTTATTTTTCTACACCACACTCTTTTTTAAAACATTACATCTTAGAGATCTTTTCATATCAGTATTTGACACAACTTGTAACTGCTGAATAGCATTAATTCCATATTACCAAAATATCCAAGATGGGTGCAGGACATAGGCCACTTTACCTGTTGCTACTGCCCAAACTGCAAGCCTGCTATAATTTACATGCATACCAACTGCTTAAGTCTTCTCATTTCTTCTCATTTATCCCAAAGTAGATGTGATCAGTAAGAAAAACTATTGCTTTCTGATGAGAACAGTATGTTTCATTGGTGTGTTAATTTATACATTACTAGTTCCCAGTGATACTGGATGCTAACAATATCCAGACTTTTCAGGTGTGAGGAAACAGGCCTCATAAATGGTTGATAGGAGCATACATTAGTACACTCACTCAAGAAAGCAGTTTGGCAGTGTCCAGTTGGAGTGGAGAACCTCAAACCCTGGGACCCAGATCTTTCACTCATGTGCACTTACCCTTAGAGAAACCCACACGTGTGCAGGAGGGCTATTTTTCTAGTATGCTCCCTGTCACAAAATGCTGGTGAGGACCTGAATGTCCACCCATAGGTGAATAGAGAAACTCTGCTAATTCATACAACTGAATAATTTGTATACGGCAGTTAAAACTGCATATATTAAAATGGCTAAGTCTCAGAAATGCTGAGTGAAAAAATCAAGTTGAAAAATGATAGCATATATTCTATCCACTTTGTCCATTTTAAAACACAAGTAGCCTATTGGTTATGGATAGATTGACACATATAGATATACACATACACACACACCTATATAAATCTACAGACAGACAAGAAGTAAATATACCATTTTCTGGGTAGTACTTACCTCCATGGAAAGGTGAAGGTAAACATGGTGGGGTGAGGAACTTCACCTGTGCCTGAAAATTCTTATTTATTAGAGAGAGGGAAAGAAGAGAGATATGAAGCAAATATGGGCACATGTTAAAACCTGTTCATGCTGTAGGTGGGCACCTCTTTTCCTGAAGTTCCTGTCTGGTACATATTGTTTATTATATTGTGTTTATCTGGTGTATATTGTATATTGTGTTGAGGCATGTAAATGACAAATACCTTTATTTATTTTTACCCATTCCCTCTGAGAGTTTCTATTTTTCTCAAAAGTGATTTTTAACTTACTTATCCCTACACTCAGTTTGGATTTATTCCTACCAATGTTCTGTATTTTTACCATGATATCTCATTGTTTCTTTTTTTCTTCCATCTTTCTCTATTCTACCTTTCCTCTATATTAGACAATTATATATTTTATTCCTACTTTAAAAAATCATTACACACACACACATACACACACACTCATGTTTTTGGAGTCAGCTTTCTAGTGAAAACTAAAGTTCTTCTACTGTTGGAAACACTAAAAAAACAAAAAGAAAGACATCCTCTCACTTTTGATACGAATACAAGGGACTGATTATAGTCACTTGGTACCACTACTTCAGACAAAACCAAACAATCCTGTTATACCGTGTAAAAGCAAGACTTTAATAAGCGTTGTAGCATTGCCATTACAGAACAGTAAGCCAGAACATGCAACAAAAATGATTTTTCTTTTTGGACCTATTTAACATGTAAAACTTGACATTACAATTAATAGCAACATATTCTACTGAAGAAAACAAATGTGACTTATTTCAACTTTCAGGTTAGAAAATGTATGTTCTTTCAATCTCAAGTAGCATTTAGAAAGTTTAGTTTTCCCTTTCTAATCTCTAAATGACAGTGATTTTTAATGCAATCATACACAACCATTTCACATTAGAAATAATCACAAGGAATCAACAGGTTTAGTTTAATTGACCAATTGATTTCATTTTCATTAATTTTGAGAGGGCTCCTACAGTACTGTGGGTTTCAGATGGGGAATACAATGAGACCAGGAGTAAACAGCCTTGGTCATTAGAGTGAGGGAGGGAACATGCAGCGGCACACAGGGCAGGTGCCAGACTTCTGAAGCCAGATGGACACGCACGGCTTGTGGAAATAGTGATGGCATGGTAATTCAGTAGCCACCTCCCCTTTCACATATTCGCTGCAGCAGATCGGACAGCACATTTCCTGGCCCACTGCACCATGATCTTCAGTGACCAGGATCTCGGGAAGAGAATCAATGCTCTCCTTGTTTGCTGGTGGATTGGCCACTTCGACATCCACTGCAAGGGACTCCAAGTGTGCAAGGGCAGTCTCCATGGCCTGCGCCAGGCGCTCTTCAAGAGCCATGTAAGTGAGAAACTGAGGATCCACGTAAGAGATGGCTTCAGCTACTCCTAGCCCATCGGCAAAGCCATCAAAGAGGCTCCAATCCACTTCGAGGTCTTCACTGACACTGGAGTCATCTTCAAGGTTGTTGTTTCCGTCCAGCATGAATACCCCAGGCTGCATCAACTCATGACCAGAATCATTATCTCCCTCGCTGCTACTCTCATTCTCATTGTACTGGAGCCAAGGAATTTCTCCTTCTTCCAGGGATGCCTGCTCCTCTTCCTGAAGTGATGGCTCTTGAACTTCCTCAAGATAGCTACTACCTTTGCTACCAGCACCTGCACTGGCACCAGTGCTGGTAACCTCACTGGCTCTGGCACCGGGAGCAGAGCTGACACCAGCAGCATTCATGCTCACTCGAGCTTGTGGAGGTTCCTGCTCTTCCTTTTCCAGTAGAGTCTCCCAGCTTTCACCACTCGATGACAGGGGCTGGTCTCGACTTCGATACTTCCGGCGCAGAGCAGCAATCCATTCCTTGTCACTGTCAGAATCTTCATCGAAATATTTGTAGTTATCATCACTGTATGTCCAGAAGTCAGGGTCAACCATGGTTCGTCGCCACCTGGGCACCTTCTCTGGCTTCACTTGGTCATTCCTGGCTTCCCTCTTGTCTTCAGGGTACTTCAGCTCAGAGTATCCACTTGAACTCTCACCTCTGCCTCTTCTTGCTAGGCCATCTGAGCGGCCTTCATCAGCATTGGCAGCATCCCTCCACCTGGAAGTACTGTGTGGCATATCATCATCATCATCAGTATCAAAAAATATTTTTGGTTTCATGAAGTTTGGACTTGACAGATTTCGGACTTTAGGCCTCACCACTGGTTCCTCTGTACTTTTTGGGGTGTTTTCCCCACCACCACAAACACTCACAGGAGCCCTGTTGGCCTGTGCATGGAAATTCTGCTCCCACCTCTCCCCTTCCAAGCTGTCTCCATTGGCAGCCACCTTGACTTCAACAGAAGATATTTGAGAGGCCACACTATTTTGCCTCAGGAACTCAGCTCTGGTAGCAGAGCGTCTTGCCGCAGGGGATGGGTCTAACTTGTCAAGCTCCTCTCTCACATTGTGGTTGAAACTAGCAAACCGGGGAGGCACCCCCGCCAGAGACCTTGCCCCCTTTTCCAGGTCATACAGCTTATCCTCCTTAAACTTGCCAGTCTTCCCTCTCACTGGCGGTCGCTCAACAGGCCTAACCCCCTCCTCCTCACTATCATCTGCCCCAAAAGCATCAACATGTCCATAAGCCATTCCTCTTCTGTTCCCTGAAGCCCTGTACTCTCTTGGTGGATACCTGGAATAGTCCTCATTTTCAACATTCAGGCTGGTACCTGAGCTCTCACTGTCGTCCCAACCACGACGAGTGGTGGAAAATGGCGACCGGCTCCTCTTGGTGGATTGACTGGGGGCTGATCTATGCATTGGGACTTCGGATGTCGTCTTTCTCTGGCTGGCAATCCTTTCCTGGTGGCTCGTGGAAGGCCTGAAACTGACATAAGCATGCCTTCTTCCATACCTCCTGCCTGTATTAGACCAATACCCTTCTGGTTTGGGCCATACAGGCTTGCTAGATTCCTGACCCATGGCTCTGACTTAGGAAAGCTTTCAATACAGCTGGGACTCCTGCTCCCTGCACACCTTTTTGAGCTGGGAAAGTCAAAGCAGTTCAGAATAAAGGAGCAGGGAGATCTATTTTGACTTCAGCAGGCAAGTAACAGAGGGATAAGGGGCCTTTTAAATTAGTTTCACTTTCTTCTAAGGCCTGAAGTAGCATTCCAGTGACTGTCAGGTGTAGACCTGGAACACATCTGTAACATTGGCAAAAATGATTACAAGACTGGGTTTTCTGGAAGGCCAGACTTGGGGGAGAATGTGACTGACAGAAGGTGGAAGGTGACTGGATGCTTGGAATGTGGGTGAAGTATGATGGAATTGTGCCAATGTAGGAAAAGATTGTTGTGGGTTTTTTTATGGGGTGTCTGTGATTTTCTGAGCCTTGCAGATTTGGAGGAGAAATGAAAATTGGAAGAGTGGAAAATATAGATCACTGTGTGTACATGAGTGTCTCTATGTCTGTCAGGAGAGGGACAGGTGGACAGGGAGCCAGCAATCTGACAATGGAGGGATGTCTATGTGTGTAGGGGGAAGGGCATGAGTGCTAGAATGAGACCTGTTCTGGATATAAGTATAAAGATGGCAGGCATGAGTGGGGTGGCTTCAGGAGAGGGGTATGTATAAGTATGGGAGCCAGAGTAGGTGTAGCTGTGTGTATGACAGCTGGGATTATGAAGGGAAGCCTGTGTTATGTGTACATCACAGGCAAGGAAAGCTACTGCGGCAATGGAGAGGAGTGTATCTGTGTGTGTGTGTGTGTGTGTGTGTGTGTGTTGGTCAAAATGTAAGGCAAAAATGAAGAAATGGCAGCGTGAGCAAATGCAGGAGGCATGGGGCAGGGTGGCAGCAACACTGGAGAGGGATGTGTGCATGGGGCAGATGGCACAAGGGCCAGCAAACAAACTGTCTGCACCTGTGAATACAGCAAACAGGAAGGGGGCAGTGTTCCCAGCAAAGGATTTCTACGAGTGTGAGGGTACACCATAGGGACGAGCAAAGGAGGGATGTTTATGCACATGGCAGACAGAACAGAAGGGTATCTGAGAAGGGTGTCTGACCAGTATGTGTGTGGGGCGGGGGTATCAGTGGCCAGCAACAAAAGGATGTCCTTATGTGTATATGTGGCAGGCAGGGAGGAGGGTGGTTTCGGAGAGTGTGTGTGCACGCGTGTGCCTGAGCACACAAGAGGACAGAGGGGATGGGATCTAGAGGTGTGCATGTGGTAGGTGGTGAGGGGTAGGGGAAGGCAGGAGAGGGTCTGGGGCCATGTGTGCATGTGTGTGCGTTTTATGTGGGGGAAAGGCACTGGAGGGTGTGTGAGAGGTGCGGGTATGCAGATTTGCGCATGCGTGGGGGAGGGGACGCAGTGGAACCTCGAGGATGGAGGGGCAGAGAGGGGGCTGCACTGGAAGGTTTCAGTGTGTGTGCGTATGTTGGGCACAACACTGGGGGCGGGTAAGAAGAGTCAGAAAAATGTTATCAGCTCAAAAGGCAGAATCAAATCACTGCGGCAGGGAAGGGGGCAAAAGAAAGGGCATATCTGAACATAGTTTTTCCGTGAGAATAAATTATTTTTCCTACAATTCTGCTGGGAAAATTATTTTTACCTAAAAATCTTAACCATTTACTATTCGGCAAAACAGCAGCAAAATGGGGGGGTGGGGTGGGATGCTCCTCAAAGAGGCCGAGGAGGGAGGAAAGAGAGGCGGGTGGAAGTGGCAGAGGGCCGCGACCACCCACCACTCCCCTCTCGGATAGCCATTAAATCTATTCCTTTAGGGGCGCTGCACCGAAGGTCGGCAAAGGAGGTTTGGCCCCCATCACGCCGACGGAGGACACTGGCCTCACTCTGCAGTCAGGTTCCCCCTCCGCCCTCCCCATTCCCAAGGGGCGAACCCGAAGTAATTCCCCAGATCACCCCCTAGATCCTCGCGCCCCTGCCCCGACACTCGCCCCACCGCCAGCGCACGGATGAACCACGGACACAATCAGTCTTTCACTTACCCAGTTGAGACAGCCACACGCTCTTCTGAGAGATAAGCAGAGCTCTTGAACCTCCGACCGCCAACACCGCCAGAGCCGCTGCTCCCAGGTCTCGGACTCCTCCCCCAGCACACAGCAGCGGCGTAGGCAGTGACTGCGGCGGCGGAAGTGGCTGTGACGTCAGCTGGAGCCCGCCCCCTTGATGTGGCGGGGCGGGGTGGGGGAGGGGTGGGCGCTCTCCCCAAACTCGGTTGGGGCCTAAAGCACTATTTCATTTTAAATGATGAAATCGTCAAGGATACAGAAAAGGACAGCAAAAAATGTACCAAACGGCCAGCGTTAACAAATGTTAAACATTTAGCCACATTCCTTTCGGTTCTGATTTTTTCTTTAATAAAACGAAATCTGCAAATCCTTTCTGATTAAGTCCAATGTGAGAGTAATTATATTACTATATCATATACTATGTTATATGTTATGGTTTGTCTGGGGGTATTAAAAATGTGCATCTACTTCGAGTTGCAGTAAGCTTTTTTTTTTTTTTTTTTAACCTGGTGGTTGAAACAAATTGAAACTGTTCATCCTGGAATTTGTTGCTGTTCATTGTAAAATCAAGCTTCTCCAAAAGAAACAATCAGTCATGAACACGGGTTTACATTCTGGAAGCTGCACCACATTTTAAAAAATAGTATAGGTATGCCTTTTGGAGTTAAACTGTTTTACAGAACTCTTTAAATGCACTAATATTTGCAGTCAATGTAATGAGTTTCTATGTTCACAACAGCAGCAAAGTTTTGTTCTTATATATAGGAAAGACTGTGTAATAGAATAAAAACGTTTAAGGATAGCAACAGAAGTAGAATGTATAAATTTCAAACCATTAAAGGAATTATATGTAGAAGTAAGAAAAAAATCTAACGGGCAAAAATGAGGTGGCAGGCCAAGAAGAAAGGATGTAAAAGGAGAACAAAAGGACAAGAATAAATCCTAATATATCAGTATGTGTTATGGTTATCATCTATTTTAAAGCAAACTCTTATTTTGGGCATTCCATTTTAAAAGTTGATATGAGGTTCACATAAAGCAGAAATAGAAATGCAAATATATGCCAGTTAAATACTAGCAGAAAAATGAAAGGAAAGAGGGAGGTGAAGGAAAGAACAAAAAGAAAGGGAAGATAAGGAAAGAAAGGAATAGAGAGACTTGTAGCAATACTGATATAAAAATAAAGACGTCAAAGTAAGAAGCATCAGAGAGAACAAAATAAGTTGTTTCATTCTTCAGGAAAGATACGATAATTACGGAAATTTATGTGTCAAACAATGTGATTTCAAAATACATGAAGCAAATACAGTTAGAAATATAAAGAAAAATCAGAAAGTCTGCAACTGGGGTAAAAAACTACCCAAACTTTTATGGTATAGATGGATCAGACAGCAAAATAATAAGGATATATGAAAATCAAACAATATGACAAATAAGCTTGACCTAATTAATGTATATTCATTTTTGTACCAAAAGAGAATGAATTTTCTTTTATAAAAATACTTTAAATATTTCTAATGTCAGGCGTGGTGGTGCATACCTATAATCTCAGCACTCGGGAGGCTGAAGCAGGAGGTTCGCTGTGAGTTTGAAGCTAGCCTGGACTACATAGTGAGTTCAAGGCCAGCCTGAACTACATAGTGAGACCCTGTCTCGAAAAACAAAACAAACAAACTCTCCTCCAAAAATTAAATATTTCAAACATATGGAAATGAATAGAGTATAAAACATACACACTTGAATGCATCTGTCACACAGATTGAGCAAACTTTATTCCCTTCAGATCCTCAGATTCTTCTATTTTTGGACAAAAAATTACAGCTATTTCCCTGGTCCTGTTCACCTTTTTCCTTCCCTGGTACTGGGGATTGAACCCAGGGGCCTTCACACTGAACTATACTCCTAGCCCTTTCATCATCATCATCATCATCATTTTATTATTATTTTATTTTGAGACAGGGTTTGGCTAAACTGCTAATTGGCCAGGCTCAATCTTTCAATTCTCCTGCCTCAGCTTCCCAAGGTGCTGGGATTATAGGTGTGTACCACCATGCCCAGTTTATCCTATTCACTTCACCTGCTTTCCCACAAATAAGCCCCATTTGGAAGTTGATGTGTTTCCTTTCCTTTTTTTTTTTTTTTTTTTGGTACCCGAGATTGAACTCGGGACCATGTGCTTGCGAGGCAGGCAGCGGCACCACTGAGCTAAATCCCTGGCCCCGATATGTTTCCTTTTCATCCATCTTGTTTTTCTGTTTTTATGATCAATTCACATTATTGGTCTATGTGTTTTAAACTCTATAGACTGTATAATAATAAATACATCCTTTCACAGTTTAAATTTTTACTCAATATTATCTTTGGAAATTTGGTAGTTCTGATACACATAGATCTAGGTCATGCATTTCAATTGCTAAATGCTATTTTATCAATTATCTAATGTCATATTGCTATAACATCTTATTGTGTGGAATTCTGTTGCAAAAATTATTCAGCTTACTTCTTTCCCTACTGATGGATTTGGGTTGTTTTGTACAAATATGAGGTTTCAGTGGACATCTTACTGCATGGCTCCTTGTGCCCATATGGAAGTTTCTTTAGGGGAGAAATTAATCAATTTCCCCAGAAGGTCAACATTGAATCTAACCATTGGATTTGATTCGGTTTTGTTCAATTTGGTTTTGTGACCAGAATTGTGAAAAGAATTAAGTTCATGAACTAAGGTGTCACTGTATTAGGATTTCTAACATATGTTCTGCTGTGTAAAAGGATTGGAAAAACTGCTTTGCTTAGTGTAGGTACATTGAAGTAGGATTTCCTGGTCAGAAGATATGTAGTAGCTATCTAGTGCTGCATAACAAATTGTCCCAAACACACACAAGTTAAAATAACAAGCATTTATTGTGTTACAGCTTCTGTGGGTCAGGCATCCAGGCATGGCATAGCCTTGTACCTCGGGCTCAAGGTCTCTCTTTGAGGTTACACTCAGTCTCTCATCTGGGGTCACAGTCTCATTTGAACTATAGTTAGATAAGTACCAATCATAATTGTGGATGGTTCATGTTCACTTGTCCCCATGCTAGCCCTTTCACATAACTGTTGGGAAGCCTCAGAAGATCTGCTTCTTTTTTTCTATACTGGAAACTGAACCCAGGGCCTTTGCTCTGAGCTACATCCTCAGCCCTTTTTAAAAAAACATTATTTTGAGAAAGCATCTTAGTAAGTTCCTAAGTCACTCAGGCTGGACTCAAACTTGCACTCTTCCTGCCTCAGCCTCCAAGAGTGCTAGGATTACAGGCATGGGTCACCACATCCCACAAGATCTGCTTCTAAGTTAATTTATGTGGCTGCTGCCAGGCTTTGATTCTTTGTGATGTGGGTCTATGTATAGGCTTCCTGAGTCTCCTCACAACATAGTATTTGATGGGGGAGTCAAGGCCAACACATGGTCTTTTTGTAACTCTCAGGACAGATATCCCATCACTTTTACCATATCTTATTCATTAACAGCAGGCCACAAAATTTGTCCCTTTTATCTATCAAATATGTAGCCACAGAGTTATTCATAATATGTTTTTATTATTCTTGAAATGTCCACGACATAAGTACTGACAGCTCCTCGTTCATTTCTGGTATTAGCAGTTATGTCTACTCTCCTGTCTAGAGGCTTATTAGTTTCGTGGATCTTTTCAAAAAATCAGTTTATTTTATTTTATTTTATTTTATTTTATTTATTTATTTTTGGTACCGGGGATCGAACTCGGGTCCTTGGGCTTGCGCAACAGGAGGCGAAACCACTGAGCTAAATCCCCGGCTCGCAAAAAATCAGTTTTTTAAAATTTTATTTTATTTTTTTATTTTTTTGGTATCGGGGATCGAACTTTGCTCCTTGCACTTGCGCAGCAGGAGGCAAAACCACTGAGCTAAATCCCAGCCCCCCAAAAATCAGTTTTTGTTTTGTTGATTTTTCTCTACTGTTGTTTTGTATTAAATGTCATTAATTTCCGCTCTAATTTTTATTCTTTTTTCTGTTTACTCTGAGTTAATTTGCTCTTCTTTTTTTCTAGTTTCTTGAAAGCTTGGATGATTGATTTTAGATCTTTCTTATTTTCTAATGTATCCATTCAATGCTACACATGTCCTTCCAAGCACTGCTTTTGCTGCAACCCACAAATTCTGGTAAATTGTATATTTATTTATTTCAAAATATTTTCTTATCTTGAGAGACTTCTTCTTTAACCTATGTGTTATTTATAAATATTGCTTAATCTCCAAATATTTTGGGATTTTCTAGCTATTTTTCTGTTATTGGTTGCTAATCAAATTTTACTATGGTCTGAGAGCATGCTTTGTATGATGTCTGTTCTTGTAAATTTGTTAAGGCATGTTTTGTAGCCCAGGATGTGATCTATCTTCGTGAATGTTCTACATGAGCTTGGAAAGAATGTGTATTCTGCTGTTGTTGGATGAAGTAGTCTATAAATGTCAATTAGATCCAGTTGATCGATGGTGCTATTCAGTTCAAGTATGTCTTTACTGATTTTCTGCCTGCTGAATCTGTCAATTACTGATAGAGGGGTGTTGAAATCCCCAACTATAATAAGGGATTTAGAGTTGGGGATTTAACTCAGTGGCACCACATCTGCCTCGCAAGTGCAAGGTCCTGAGTTTGATCCCCAGTATGGGAGGGGGGGATAGTGGATTCATCTCTTCCTCCTTGTAGTCCTATCAGTTGTTTTCTCATGTATTTTGACACTATTGTTAGGAATATACACATTAAGGATTATTATGTCTTCTTGAAGAATTGATCCTTTTTATCATTATGTAATGGCCCTGTTTATCTCTGGTAGTTTTCCTTGTCCTAAAACCTGCTGTGCCTGAAATTAGCAGAGCTATTTTGTTTTTCTTTTGATTGGTGTTAGCATGGTATAGTTTTCTTCATCTATCTGTGTCTTTAAAGTATATTTCATACACGGCCTGGGAATGTAGTTCAGTGGTGCTGTGCCTGCCTGGTACAAGGTCTTGAGTTCGATCCCCAGTACCAAAAAATAAAAAAGTATATTTCATATAGAGTTGGAGTTTGTTTTTTTAGCCCATTCGAATAGTTTCTATGTATTAATTCATTCAGACCATTCACATTTAATGTCATTAGTGACACACATAGTTCATGCTTCTTAGTTTTAGTTTTTGTAGTGCTTGCTTTAGAGCTTGCAATATACATTTATAATTAATTCAAGTCAGCTTTCAAATAACACTGCGACATTTCATGAGCTACCTTATAGCAGAGTATTCCCAATTCCTCCCTCCTGTTCTCTGTAACATTTCTCTCATTCATTTCACTTGTCCAATATTGTTACTATTATTTTTGAACAAATCATTACATTAGTAAAGAATATTAAAAACAATATGTTTCAAATATCCTCATTACTTCATTCTCAACAACTTGTCTTTGTTTTTGTTCTTGTTATTTTTTTGTGATGCTGAGGATTGAACCCAAGACCTCATACATGCTAGGCAAATGCTCTGATGTACATCCCAGTCTTTTTATTTTCAATTTTATTTTGAGACAAGGTCTCACTAAGTTGCTCAGGCTGGCCTTGAAGTTGGAATCCTCTTGCCTCAGCCTTCTAAGTAGCTGGGATTACAAGTATGCACCACCACACCAAGCAAGAACTTGTTTTAACATTTCATCCAAGACAGCTAGTAGAAGTTGCTTTTGTCATATTGTACTTACTAAAAGTGAGTTACTAGGTCAAACTTACACTCAAGGGGAAGTGATTACACAGGGCATGAATTCCAGAAAGTGGCAAGCATGGGTGGGTGTAGGAGCATTTCAATTTTAATAAATATTGCCAATCTGTTTTTCAAAGTGGTTATAACAATTTATATCCCCACCTGCAGTTTGTTTGCATTGTCTTTACCACTTTTGGTTCTAAAACTATAAAATTATTGCCAATCTCATAAAGATGGAATGCTCCCCTTTGACTTTGCTTTTCCCTCAGTTACTAGATGTTAGTGCCTCTTCATGTTTATTGATCATTTAGATATTTTCTTCTCTGAATTGTATGTTAATATCTTTTGTTCATTTTGATGGGGATTGTTTTTCTTGTTACTATTGATTTCTAGAAATTCTTTATATATTCCAAAAACCAGATGTCAGTTATATTTTTATAGCTTAAAATATCTTCTATAAAAATATCTTCTAGTTGGTGTTTTCTTTAAATGTAAATATAAAATTACAACAGTACTTAAAATAAATCCTAGGAGAATGTTTTTCACAATCCTGGAGTAAATAAGACCTTTGTAAGTTTGGCAAAATATACAGGAGCAAAAAAGAGGAAACGTTCAATTACATAAAAATAAAATCTGCTGGCAGACAAAAACAATAAATAAACAGTTGTAAGTAAAGCAGCCGACAAGTGAAATCTTGGGGGAAATATTTGCTGCTAATTGCACAGACGAAGGGCTCCTTTCCCAATTACAGAAAAAGCTCTTATAGATCAATACAAGTCCAACAAATCAATTTTAAAATGAGAAGAGGATATCAACATACATTTTATGGGAAAAGAAATACAAATGGCCCTTAAAAACACAAGAAGATGCTTAAGTTCAATGATAAAAATAAAATGAGGTATGTCATTTGTCAGACTGATCAATATGAGATAGGTTGACAACAAACTGTGGTTGAGGGTGTGAAGCCACAGAAAGCCTCCAACATTATTGGGATGGGAGGGGGTAAATTGATAGCACCTTAGTAGTAGGCAAGTTGGCAATACCTATGCTATGGTTTAAATGAGTCCCCAAAGGTTCATAAGTTGTAAACTTCATCTTCAAATTCATATGTTAATAGTATGTGGAGGTGGGGCCTTGGGATTAGATGAGGTTGCTATGTTTTGGATCTAAAATCTCCCTCAAAGCCTCATGCACTCATAGGCAAGGCTTTTGGAAGATGGTCTATTGAGGCCTGTATAGCTGACTTCCTGTTAGGTAGTGGGGTCTGGTTGGAGGAAGTGGATTGTTGGTGGCATGGCCTGGAAGTGTATTTTCCTCTCCAGCTCCTCCCTACACTCTCTCTACTTCCTGCTTGCCATGCCATGGACTGTTTCTCCTCTACCATGCTGCCCTGCCTTGGAGCCAGCCAACTGTGGACTGAAACCTCTACAAACTATGAACTAATTATGAACCTCTCCTCCATTAAGTTGCAGATGTTTGGTATTGTGTCCGAACGAGTAAAGTGACTAGAGGTCATGAGAGTGGGGCCCCATCATGGCATTAGTGGCTATGGAAGAAAGGAAGACAGCCTCCAGTTAACATGTGTGCTGTGTCTCAGCATGCAATGCTTTATGCCATACATTAAGAAGGCCCTCACCAGATGCTTTGGTATCCATCTTACCTTAGTTTCATGAGTTGCTAGGATCACAGGCATCCACCATAACATTCAACTTCTTTTTAATTTTAATAAATCATACCAGATTGCTTTCTCAAAAGACTGGAGCCTTCTCGTTCCCACTGGAAATGTGTGGCCCTGCACCCTGGCTAATTTCCCTGGCTAATTTGATAGATCCTGGCAGATATTCCTCTACTAGGAATTTGAAACTCCACAGGAGATACACAGTGATTGAGCAGATTGGAGCTGGAGTCATGTTTGTATCTACCAATTCTGAAAAGCAGCCCAATATCTTGAAAATATAGGCTTTTTGCCCAAGTTAGCCAGAGTTGAACTTTGCAACTGAATGAAACTTTAAACTCTAGTCACAGACTGACCCCTGAACCTGGTCCAATTCTGATCCAGTCCACAGACTCAGTCCTCACCCATATTAGATCCTGAAGGCCATTCCTTGCCTCAGCCTTTACAGAGCCAGCCCTGCTTGACATCTCTCTGAGGGGTGTTCCTGGTGACAAGAGGGTTCAGATGAACCAGTGGATGTATTTCAGCTAAATGCACCCAGAACCTGGTGCCCAAAGTTAAGACTTTTTTTTTCTGTAATGGAGATTGAACCCAGGGCCTTTACACTAGGCTACATCTCCAGGCTTTTAAATTTTTCTTCTAAAATTTTGAGAGAGGGTCTTGCTAGGTTACCTGGGCTGGGCTCAAACTTGTGATAAGCTAAGGCCTCTTTGTGGCAACTATTGATAAAGACTTCTGGAGACAGAAGGAAAGTCTATTTAAAGAAAAACCAGTAAAGTCTAAGTTTGACATGTTTGGGGGACACGCAGGTGGCAGGAAATAATAAATCAAAAAGCAATCTGATTGGGGTGGGCTCAGTGGTTTGGTTGTGGAAGGAGAGAGTGAGGGCGGTGAGCTCTGGACCTAGCTCAAGGTAATGAATGGGGACAGAGAAGGGATGTGAAGGAATCGGGTGTCTAGAGCCAAATGGGGCTAGACTGAATCCCCTACTGGGGCCAGAGTGGGTCCTGATGAGACAGAGGTCCTGTGTCTCCAAGAAAAATCACAGGAGGTGCTATGGAGAGGTCCAGGTAGGCCGCAGCCCAGAGGCCTCCTCTTTTTTCTCTCTCAGCCTTCTGGCACTGCCTGGACCAGCAGGATGAGCCCTCATGCTGCCAGGCCTATATCCAAGCTGTCCTGACTTTCTGTAGGCCCAAAGCCACCTGCCTCCTCCTCACCACCCTCAACCCCAGTCTCCCTCCCTCCTCTTTACCCTGGCATGGCTCCCCATTGCGTGCCTCCCACTGAGTTTCAGGGATTAGGACTTTTTTCTGTGGAACACAGCTCCCTTCTCCTCTCCCCAGAGCCAGTAAGCTCTTGCCAAGATCAGGTCCCAGCGTCACCCCAAGGAACTTTGGAAGAAATGAGAACTTGCTGGGTGTGGGGCTGAAAGGAAAGCCATTCTAACATTTGTCAAACACCTATGATTTCCCAATTGGTGGATACCTTATACACCTTCCCTTGTTTGATCTCTACAGCAAGCTGGCTGTGATTCTTATGTTCAGATATGAAGCTGAGACCAAGAAATGTTAAAAGATCTGGGGTTTTTTTGGGGGGGGTACTGGGGATCAAACTAGGGACCTTGTGATTGCAAGGCTGGTGGCAGAACCACTGAGCTAAATCCCCAGCCCTTAAAAGATCTGTCGAAGGCTACTCAACTAGAGGTGGCAGCGCTGGGATTTGGGCCCAAAAGTGCTAATGCCAAAGCCAGTTACTTCTATGCCTGAGGTGAGAGGAGTGCAGTGACCTTATTTCTTGCCTGAAAGGGAGTCCCTACCAGGGAAGAAGAGCTCTGGGGAGGCTATGAGCAATTTCCTGGTTCCAACAGAGCCCCTGGCCGGTGCCTAGGGAAGTAGTAGAGGGGCTTCCCTGTGCCCCTGCAGCTGTGCCCAGGCCATGCCTGCTACCTTCTTCCTGTAAGGAGCCCTGCTGCCCTCAGCACTTTTGTGCTTCCATCCTCCTGGAGTGAAAGGAGCAATCTGACGGGTGTATGTGTGAAGAGGGTTTGGGCAGAGCTAGGCAGACTTTAAAGTCCAGAACACAGTCAACTCCTGGGAAAGAATTTGGCTGCCCCAGGGCCTTACCAATAGCATTTTGGTAATGGACGGGTCCTATTGGATGATGGCTGAGACCCATGCCAATTTCTGCCAGTGTGTGCATGGTAGGGCCTACCTGGGGAAGGGAAGTACTGTGGCCATGTCAGCAGGAAGAGCTTTGCCCACAGAACATGACTTTAGGGAGTGGCAGAAACAGGAGCTAGGATAAGCTTGGAAGACAACTCAGTCATGAACTCAGCCCTGCCTGGGATCCAAGTCCTGCCTCTGGCTGTCCCGTTCACAAGAGAAGGGTAGAAGGCAAGCAGTGGGAAGCAGGGGTCATAGGAAGTGGGCCTTTTTGGAAAAAAAAAAAAAAGAACACTAGAGGAAGTGAAAGAAGGCGAAAAAGAGCTGGAATCAATCTGCTAGTTGCTCAGAGGGAGAAAAAATGGCACCTTGAAGGCAAAGCCTGCTTTGAGACTTCCACAGAGGCTCCAAGCCTGATAATTCTGCTTGCAGTGTGACCCTGAACAAGCCTTTTTTTCTCTCTGAGCCACGGTATTTCCATTTGCACAGTGAATTTGGACCTAAATGCCCTCCAAGAACTCTGGCAGCTCTCATTTTTCAGAATCTTCTGTGAACCTGCTCTAAGCCCAGCCCTTTGAGCTGGGTTGTGCCTCAGACACCGACAGTTGCTTTAATGTGGTGACGGGCAACAGGAGTTAGAGTGACATGGGAGTGGAGCTTTGGGGACATCATATGAGTCAAGGGAAACCCTTCATCATGGCCTAGAGGCTTGGGTTGATTGGTGCCCTGCCCCTCTTTCCCTCTCCTAAGTCTATTTTCTTTCCTTGCCTGGCACACACCAGATACCCTCTTTCTCTAACACCTTCACACAGGTTGTTCATCATACTTGTAAGGCAGTTTCCCCACCTTTTTGCAAGCCAGTTCTCCCTTCTCATCTTAGCTGAAATGGCCCCTCTTCCAGGAAGTCTTCCTGGCCCCTTGCCCTAGGCCAGCTCCTCTTAACTATGCTAATCCCACCATTATGTTCACCACAACTGTAATTACTTGTACCATGTCATTATTCTTGTATCTGTTCCCCTTCTCCAATTTCTATCTGCTCTATGAGGGCAAGGGCTTTGATTATCTTGCTCATAGCTCTACTTCTGGTGTCCAGCAACCAGGAAACAACCAACAAACGTTTTTTGAAAAGAAGATTCCTGGTAGCTATTGTGTATTATAGACCTCTTGGGAGGCAGATAGCAAAATACAGCATCTTGCTTCCTCTTTCTGATTTTTTAGATGCAGAGATGGAGGGGCAGGGAGGTGACAGGTTTTGTCCTGCTAGAAATCTTTGTCCTGGACTAGTGCAAAGTGAGGCCTGGCAGTACGTCTGCCTGCTTTGCGCCTCTTTTTTGCTTGCCACCACTCTTCGGAGAGGAGCAGCAGCTGTGGCCTCTCCTCGTGTTCCCATAGCAACCAGTGCTTACCTCCAGCTCCCACTGGTTCCTAATTGCCTGATTACCCATCTTCTCCCCTGCCAGCTTGGAGCTTCTTGAGAGCAGAGTCCATGGCAGGCTTTGCTCACCATTGCGTGGCTCCAGGCTTGGTGAGTATTAGTTAAATGAACAAAAATGAATGCATGACCATCCATGCACATGGGTTTTTAAAAGCTTTCATCACAAACAAGGCACCTGGCAGGCTGTAGTGGCTGGGGGAGGGGAGCCTTAAGAACATGGTGTTCCTCAGCTCACCTCTGTTGAGTGGTGTGGGTAGCCAGCCCGCCCCCCTTCCCCTGCTGCCTAGGGAAGCTCTTTAGAAAGCAAGCAAGGCCGCCTGCATGGCTGCTAGCAGGAGGGGGATACTGGAGACAGTGGGACAGCCTCTTCTACTGATCCCCTGTGCACACACATGCGCACACACACACACAGACACACTTCCCCACTATCTTCTTCTGATAGAAGCCATCTCAGATGGCCAGCTTTGGCTTTGAGCATTACCAGGAACAAATGTGTTTCCTATTCAGTTCTCACACTCAGCTCACAGTCTTGAAAGTTGGCCCTTCCCCTCTCCATTCCCACTGCAACCATGGACATCTAGCTCTCCCCCATCTTCCACTGGAGCTATTCCTACAGTGGCCAGCCTGCCCCTACTGTTCTCCATTTTCCTCCCCATTCCTCCCCCATCTTCCATGCCACAGATGGAACAAGGGTCCTGAACAGAAATAATTGATAATTCGAAATAGGAAGAAAAGGTCCAAAGGGGTAGGGGAAGTGGGAGGAGCAGGGGAAAGGAAAAATTATGAGAAATGGAAAAAATGGAAATAAAGTCTTTGTAAGTAGGGAAGGGTGGAGGGGGTGAAGGGAGGGCTGGGAATGGGAAAAAAATAAGAACCAAGATGTATCATGTAAAGGTACAAGTTCCCAATGAGAAATGCAAATGTGTTGTATACCTAAAATGTACCAATAAAAGAATTTAAAAAGAAAAAAAGCAATTACCCCCATGTTATTTATTCCCAGCCAGTCTCACAATGGAGTCTGGTGCTGACATCTTTTTGTGATGTGACAGTTAAGTCACTGAGGCCCCTAAACAGTGAACAGGCAGAGCTACCAATTCATTCAATTAGCCCTAAACTATTGGCTGCCTTATGTGTTTGACTGTGAACTAGGTGCTGGGCCCGGACCCCACAGGGATGGGCCTGTGATAAGCACTCACCCTAGTGGAAGGGACAGGATCCCCGTACCTCCAGCTACCACTACTGGCATAGTCTGACTTTTCAGAGGGTGCTATGTGCTTGTGCAGTATGCTTGTGCAGAACTGGGGTGGGGGTGCTCCATAGAGGAAGAAAGGTGTGAGCTGGGGTTTCTATCAGAAATCATTGGTTGCACGCAACAGAAACTATCCCTGAGTAACTTGAGATAAAAAGGGATAGTGGAGTTATAGGGCTAGGTTCCAGGGAACTCACAGCATCCAGGAAAAGCTGGAGAGCCAGCTGTAGAAAGAGACCTAAGGCAAAGCAGCTCTGGGGGGAGGGATGGGGAAGGGCTGTGAAGCTGGAGAGGTTGGATCAGGATGGTGCTACAGATCTGGATGAAGCCTGTTTCCTCTATTCCTGCACTTGCTCCACATCCAAAGTCCAGAGGGAGTGTTCCATGACCAAGCTCAGACTCAGGCCTGCTTCCTGGCTAGACTTGGCTAGGGAGAGGGAGGCAATGTCCCTTCAATGTCTACGGTGGGAGGCACACATGACTTGACTGTTTCACTAGCCTTACCCCTAGTGAGCAGAGACGATGCTCTTAAGTGAAGCAGGCATTTAAAGGAGGAGGAAGGAAGGAATGTGGGAGAGTCACAAACTAACAAGTGATCCTGCTTAGTGGCAGGAAGAGAAGGGGATGAGGACACTGCAGCCAGAGGGAAGAAGTGAGCAAAGAGCTGCAGGCTGCAGTGCCCCAGACAAGGGGACAGCACTGTGTAACTGGAGAGTAAGAGGAGGGAAGCCGAATGCCGCAGATGAGACAAGAGCAGCAAAACTCACATCACAGCATGTCCTGTGAGGTGGGCCGTGGGGGCAGCCTCTGGAGGACACAAGAATGGATCGGGGAGGCCAAGCTGGAAATGTGGAGACTAGCAAGGAACTTTTCTAGGGAAGATATGGTTAGGCCTGAATTCTAGCATCCACCATGAATGGAAAGGCAAGGATGATTTTTTTTTACAAGGATGATGTGAGAGCAATTTAAGATCTAGGACCTGAGGAAGCATGAGGGAGAGTGAGGAGCAAGGGTGACTATGGTGATGTTTAAGCAGGAGGAGCAAGTTTGGGAGAAAGAAGTTATGCTTTCCTCCTGGGCCAGTGCTTTTTCAACACCCATGTGTTCCATAATAAATCTCAGCCTGGCCCTAGCAAGTGGCAGGCACAGGAGAATGATCTGGAACTGTTTCACTGTTTTAAATTATGGCTACCACGGCAAGTTGATTTACAGGAACTTATCCTAAAGAAATAATCTCACTAGCCAAGCATGGTGGTGCATGTCTGTCATCCCTGCACTCTGGGAGGCTGAGTCAGGAGAGTCAAAAGTTTAAGCCCAGCCTGGGCAAACTAACAACTTAGTGAGACCTTGTCTCAAAATGGGAGTAGGGACTGGGAATATATCTCAGTGGTAAGGTATGAAGACTATAGAGTCAATCCCCAGTACCACAAAAAGTATGTATGTGGGGTGCAGCTCAGTGTGAAGCCCTTGAGTTCAATTCCCAGGAGAGAAAGAGAGAGAGAGAGAGAGAGAGAGAGAGAGAGAGAGAGAGAGAACTAATTTCACAACTGTGTGCAGATAGGCAAATGTACAAGGATGTCACAACATTGTAAGAGCGAAAACTAGAAAATACTTCAATGTAGATCAATAGGGAACTGGCTAAATATATCATGGCACCCACATACTACACTTTACTCTGCCACCAGTAGGGCAAGACAAGAGACAAGATACCGACCACACTCCTGACCACCTGTTTCCCAGCTCAACAGGCCCCCAGGGAGGACAGGGGAAAGCATTCACTTTTAGTGAAGTTTGGGGTTTTGTCTGTTACAATGGGCTGGACACATTAATTCCTGAAGGTAATTGAAGGATTTTGTTTAATTCTCTCAACAGCCCTAAAAAGGTTGTAGCTCTTCAGATTATATCCAAGAAGCAGTGGAGAAAGAGGTCCCAGAGAGAGTGTAGGAAAAAACAAGAGAGAGGATGTAAGTTATTTTCTGCTTGCAGAGTTCAACTGGTTTACTAACTGTTACAACCTGTTCACTGAATGTTACAGTAACCCCAAGCTCTGGCTGGCTCTAGAGGAGGGAGGGGGCTTGGCTTTTGCTTAATACTTTCAACACATCTACATTGTCTGAATGCTGTACAAAGTGTACAAATCACAGAAATCAAAGAGGATTGAAATAGTGAAGACACTTGCCTATGTAGGGAAGGTGGGGACATTGATAAGCCACCCAGCCCTGTGAGGCCTCTGCAGCAGGGTTTCCCAACTTGGACCAAATACTTCTTTGTTGCCAGGTCTGTCCTTTGCATTGCTAGGGCAATGGTGGGGAGTGTTTAGCAGCATCCCTGGCCTTTACTTATTAGGTGGCAGGAGCACATCCCTCACTCTAAATTGTGACAACCCAATTTTCCAGATATTGCCAAATGTTGCCCAGGAGGCAAAAATCACCTCCAGTGGAGAAAAACTGCTCCTGAGGGATTTTCAGAATACACAGGTGTCTCTGGGCCTGGTGGCTCCATTAAGCCCCTCTCCTACCCTACCTGGCTCTAGGCCAGCACCTCTCAGTCCTCCACTGGTCCTTGAGTCAGGAGATGTGGCTTCTGGTTTTGGTTTTGGTTTTGGTTTTGGTTCTGTCACATGCTAGCTCTGATCTTGGGCCTTCCTGAGCCTCACCTTCCTCAACCCTAAAATGAGATCAATAATGATAACATGCCTCAAGGCCAGTCAGATTTGCTTCTGCAGCTGGGTCTGGTCTTTCCCAATGAAGGCTTTTAACTGCCTCTTACTGAAGTCAACAAATCAACCACCTTTCTGGACTCCACTTCCTTCTCCAGCTGCTGGCCTACCTCTCTCTTCTGAATTCCCAGCCACACTTCTTCTTTTTTTTTTTTTTTTTTGGTACCAGGGATCGAACTTGGGTCTTTGTGCTTGCAAGGCAGGTGGCCCAACCACTGAGCTGAATCCCCGGCCCAGCCAGCCGTACTTCTTCAAAGCACCATCTCATGTGCACAGCATTTCACACTCAGCCTGTCCTAAACTGATCACACGGTGTCTGACCTCAAACCTGCTGCCTTCTCCCTTTCCTTGACATGGTAAAGGCCCTTCTTATATGTGGTTACACAGGCCCCAAGGCTGAGGGAGCCATTCTCAGCAGCAACCACATTACCAACCCCATAGACCTTCCTGCTCATTTTACCTCCTAAGTAACTTTGGCCATGAAAATAATTGTTTCTGGGATCAAGGTGTAGCTCAGCAGTAAAGCTCTTCTGGCATGCACAGGGTCCTGGGTTCCATCCCCAGCACTTCAAGAAATTATTTATTTCTAATAAGCAATACACTGAAAAATCAAAAAAAATACAATAGGATTTAGTGAGGAGTCTCATTCCAGCTCCATTAATTTCCATACCCTCCCCCTAACACACAGACACACACACACACAAACACACAAACACACACCACACAGTCCTGGGGATTGAACCCAGGGTCTTTGCACTGAGCTACATCCACAGTCCTTTTAATTTTTAAAAAATTTTAAATTTTGAATAGGATCTTTCTAAGTCACTCAGTTGCCCTGGCTGGGCTCAGACTTTCAGCCCTCTTACCTCAGCCTCCCAGAGTGCTGCGATTATAGGCATGTGCCACCACAGCCAGCTAACATGATGTATATTTTTATTTCTCCCTTTCTTCCACAAAACATGATACTGAATTCACTGGTAACCTTGCATTTTCCCCATAACAGTGTATCATGTTAATTTCTCTGCTTAGTACTTAGAAGCCTTCTTCTCTGTTTTTATACATGGTATTCTCCTGGGTGTATCTGCCATCATTTATTTTTACCAGTCCCTTACTTACGAGCACTAGTTATATATACCCTTTTGCTGTTGTAAGCAGTACCTGAACAGTTTTTAATCCACCCATTTTGTGCCCTCTCTAGTATAAACTACTGTTCCCTTTCACTGAACTCAGTCAAACTGCTTCCTAGACGCACTGCCTAGACCATCTCTTGCCCCCTGCACTAGGCAGCCAGAGAGGTATTTCCAAAACACAACTGTGATCATGACACTTCCCTGCTCACACCCTTCTGCGGCCTGCCCCCGCTTTTAGAGCCTGAGGAAGCTCCTCATTATGGGTCATAGCCAAAGAAGCCTTGCCTAGCTTCCCCGCCTGCTTCCTGCTACCCTGACCTGGTCCACTCCTCCTCTTCCCCACACTGCTACTGCTGCCCATGCTTTTTAATTCTTTTGCCTGTGTTGTTCTTTCTGCATAAAACATTCTGCCCTGCTCTGGCCTCCTTGTTCATTTCACTGTGTCCTTCTGATCTCAGGTTCCTTACCATTCCTGAGGAAGACCCCCAATTCCCCTGCTGAGCCAAAGCCCTCAATTATAGGTTCTCAAGAGCACCATATGCCTCTCTGTCATAATCCCAGTCCCAGCTATAATTTCACATTTATATGGGAGATACTTTAATGTCTAGCTCTTCTTCCCCATGTAGACTGTGAGATCATGAAGGCGGGAGGCTTACCTGTCTGTTCTCACCATGAAGGCTGTTATAGCTTGTGTCTAGATGTCCCAGCAAAGCCTCATGCCATCATAGGTGGGGCTTTTCAGAGGTGGCTGGATCTAGAATGTGTGAGGTTTGGATTAAGGGTGTGTGATTACTAAATCAGTCTGCTGGTTAGGCATAGTTCTGAGTGTGGATAATGGGAAGGCCCATCCTGGGTGTGGGTGGCACCACCCAAGGGGAAGGTAGCCTGGATAGATATAAAGACACAGAAAGAGGCCAGGCTTGCTGCTGCTTCTTTGAGACTTCCCTGCTTTTCTGCTTTCTGCCTGCCATGAACTGTTTCTCCTCTGTGATGCCCCTGGGCCATGCCACCCTACCTTGGAGCCAGCCAAGTATGAACTGAAACCTCTATAAACTATGAGCTACAATAAATCTTTCCTCCTTTAACTTGGGTGTCAAGTATTTTGTCTCAGCAGTGAGAAAAGTAACAAAGGCCCTGCATCTAGGAAAATCATTGACTAAATTAATGCATTGATGAGGCATCTAGGCCCCAAAACAGCATGCCAGTTGTTCTACAAATGTTGCTTGTTCTACAAATGGTCACTCACCATCTGCTTTTTACTCTATAGCTCATGGCCAGTTGCCTAACATGTGTACCACTGAACAACACTGGTCTGTCTCTAACCATTAAACCTACAGCTCTGCTTGGGCCTTTCATTCCTTGATGTAACTCATTTGGTGGTTGATCATTCCTTCTTCTTGGAAATTCTCTCTCTTGCCATAGCTTGATGCCTCAAGGCTCCTACCCCAACTTCCTCTCTGCCCTCTCATCCTCCGTCCACCCTGAAATGTTGGGATTCCTCAAATTTCATCCCAAGCCCGTTTGCTTCACATTCTATCCACTCTCTCTTTGACCATGTCATCTATACCAGTGGCTTCTGTCACCATGTATATGCACACTTTGAGTCTCCTGCACAGGTTTCTATAGTACGCCTCAGGCCTCCACGTTAAATGGCAGCCTTTGCTTGTAGAATGTAAGCAGAGCCAGAGACCAGAGATTGTGTCTGCATGTGCTTAGTACAGTCCCCAGCCTCCAAAGCAGTGCTTGGAACATTGTAGTCACCTGACACATAGAGTCAAGAGCACAAATGGAAGGGCCCCATGTTAAGATGATGATAGCTACCTCTTTCAGGTAGAGCCTTCCTCTTGCAGCACAATGGAAAGAGGATTGGCTGCCAGGTGCCATGGCCTGGCTTCTCCTACCCTGGGCCTGGAGGATGCTTCATAGCTAGAAGAACAGGGAAAGATAAAATTCCAAGCAGGACTTGCATCCAGGACCTAGCACTCCTAAATCAGAAAACTGGCCTGTGAAGTTGTTGCTTCTCATTTGCAAACCACAAGGCAGCCCTTGAGAGGGCAGGCAGCTCATGGGAATGTATGAGAACATCATGTCCAGATGAGCAGCCTCCATGGGGCAACATCAGCTGGACACAACCTGTGGCAGAGTTGTAAGGGGGAGGGCACGAGATGGAGGCATCACCTGCCAGGCAGGACACTGCACTGAGGGTGAATAGTTCACCATCTATTGTTGTTGGGATCAGGCCACCCTACTCCCAAGCCCAGGGCCTTCCCAACAACAGCAAGGATAAAGGAGGCCAGGTTGAGGGCACAGAGAAATACTGTGGTAGCCCTGCCACTCTGCCTGTGGCTCAGCCTCCTAAAACAGACTGATCTGCCCAAAGGCCAGGACTCTGGGCTGTCTGCCATGAAAAAGGGAAGAAAAGTACAGTGCTCCAAGTCAGGACTGATAAGGCCCCAGTGCTACCACTTCATGGTTCTGGGGGAAACTGAGGCTCAGGTCAAGGCGGACATGGCCCTATAGTTACTAGCAGCAAATCAAGGCTTCCAGTTCATCTCTTGGCCAGTTATAAGGGCTGGCTCAGCTCTCCAGGGTTGACTGGCCCTTTCCACTTTCATTTTAGAAGGGAGAAGGAACCCACATTTTAAAAGAAAAATGAAAGCTGGGTATGCTAATGCATGCCTCTAATCCCAGCACTCTGGGAGGCTGAAGCAGGAGGATCACAAGCTTGAGCTCAGCCTGGGCAATTTAGTAACAGTGATACTCTGTCTCAAAATTAAAAAAAAAAAGGGATGAGGATATAGCTCACTACAAAGGCCCTGGGTTCAATCCCCAGGATCACAGAAAGAAAGAAAGAAAGAAAGAAAGAAAGAAAGAAAGAAAGAAAGAAAGAAAGAAAGAAAGAAAGAAAAAGAAAGAACATGTATGTGAAATATGTAGCATGAAGCAGAGAACAGTAGAGGAGGCTTGAGAATGGTAGGTTTGGGATTTTTGACAGCATGGTCAGGGAAGGCCTCACCCATGGCAATTAAGGCAAAAGCTGAAGTTGGTGGAGTAGTGAGCCAGTGCTTTCTACACTGCATTGTGAGCACCCCAGAGTGGGCCACCACCTCCTTGCTGGCTTCCCTGGGGCCATGGTTGGGAGGACCTCCTAGGAGTTGTCCTGGAGATTTGAGCTTAACTACAGGGACAGAAATAAGCACGTCTTTTGAGACTGGGGCTGGACACAGAAACAAAGGCCTATGACACAGTGGGTCAAGTAATGATAATAACAGTAGTGATCAAGCTGAGCACAGTGTTGCACGCCTGTGATCCCAGCTACTCAGGAGGCTGAGGTAGGAGGATCCCAAGTTTAAGGCCAGCCTGGGAAACTTAGGGAGGTCCTATTTTAAAATAAAATAAAAAGAAGCTGGAAGTGTAGCTCAGTGGTAGAGCACTCCTGAATCCCATCTCCAGTACCACAGATAATATTAATAATAATAATAAAAGTAGTAACCATGACAATAATAGTAACATTTACTCAGCTTTGAGCACTTACCATACACTGACCACTCTTCCAAGCACATACATGTGTCAGCATATTCCATCCCCACAATGCACCTAAGAGGTAGGTGCTATTTTTATGCCTATTTCATAAATGAGAAAACAGAGGCTCTGAGTCATTGGCAGAAGGAGCCCAAAGTTACAAAGCTAATGAACAACTGAGTCCAGCTCTGACCCTAGGACTTTGGGCTCCAGGGCCCATGTTTTATGGCCAGGAGCAGGTTATAGCAGTTTGGGCTAAGACTGTTGTCTAAAGGCAGAGAACAAATGAGACAAACCCCTGGGTTTTCAGCTGTGGCTATAAAGGCTGCACTACCCAGAGGCAGTTGAAAGTGATGTCCAACATGGCAGTGAACATGGGGGTATGACTTCCCTGGGGCCTCTACAGAGGAGGTGGGCTTCATCTCACCAACTCTAGTGCAGCAGCTCTTCCCTTCCTCCCTCCTACCCAGCACTGGAAGCCAGACCCAGGCAAGCAGGGAAGAAGAGACTTGGAAGGATACAGATCTGTCGTGATCTTGGTTCCTCCACTTCTTACCTCAGAGAGGAAGACCTACCTCCCTGAGCCTAGTGTCATCCTGTGTAAACACAGGGATAGTCTCAGCCATCCCATAGAGCTGTTGTGGACCAAATGAAATCAGTCAGGGCAGGGATCTGGGTTCCAAGCAAGCTGGGAACAGGGAGAGGTGGTCAGAATAGTCCATGTGACAGCTCATCCTGTGCATTTTCATTTGCTTCTAGGCTGCCCTTCATCCTGCCCAACCATCTTGCTCAATAGCGCTATTATACCTGCTTCACTGATGAGACAATGTACTTGGAAATCATTTGCCAGCCAAGGGCATATAATCTGGAAGTCGCAAGGCAGGGATTTCAAGCTGGAAGGATGTAAACTCCAAGTGTGTGGGGAGCGCCCTTCTTCCTAGGGCCACATGCCTCTGTTCTCTTAATTGGATACGGGATGATGGTGGTGCTCCTACAATGGGCTGCTCCTCCTGATCATCTCTTCCAAAGCAAGGCTCAGTTGTGTGTGGAGGCTGGGCTGGGCCACAGCCTCCTGCGGAGCCTCCCCCAATCCCCTCACTCATAGCAGCAATGAAAAAGAGAAAATGGCTTGTCCACCTCAGAAGAGGGCAGCTGACTATAGTCACAGCAAAGAGTGGAAAGGGAACAGAGGTCTGAGGGATATGTAGGCAGTGCAGTAGCTCCAAGCTCTGGGAAGGGTGCGGGGGAGGTAAAGGAAAGAAAGGAAAGGAAAAAATATGAGAAAAGGAAAAAACAAACAAAGTCTTTGTAAATAGGGAAAGGTGGAGGGGTTGAAGGGAAGGCAGGGGAATGGGGAAAAAAAATAAGAACCAAGATATATCATGTAAAGTATAAATTCCCAATGATGAATGTTATTATATCATATACCTAACTATACCAATAAAATTAATGAATTTTAAAAAATAAAACTGTTTTGGCCATCTTTAGCCATGGCCCATGGGGCAAGGTACAACAATACCCTCCCCTATCATCATGGCACAACAGCCACAACCCTCACACCCCAGGCATGGCTCTACCTGGTGCTTTTCACTTGTTCCTTTGTAGTGTCTTCTCTGCTGTAACTATTTGATCGGCTGCTAGTGTTATACAAAGTATCGAGGTATAGACTTATTTTTATTTATTCTACTTTGTCCTTGGAGTATCCTTTCTCTCTGAGAACTCCCATCTTTCCATTCTCAGTGATTGCCTTGTTTCCATCCTCCCTATCCCCTTTATCTGTTTGGAACTTGTGTTAGACTTCATCGGGCACCTCTCAATGCCAACCTTTATGACTAGTCACTGCTCTTCCAAAGTTTGTCTCTATGCTACTGTGAATTCCCTCAATACTGGCTTCCAATTCATTAACTCTTTCTATGAATGTGTCCAGGTGAAAGCCATCCCATTTACTGAGCCTCCCTCCCTTTCCCCCTCCCTCCCCCTCCCCCTCCCTCCCCTCCTCCATCTCCCTCTCCCTCTCCCTCTCCCTCTCCCTCTCTCAGCAATGCTAGGAATGGAACCAGGCCCTTGTGCATGCTAAGCAAACTGAGCTACAATCCCAGCCAAGGTTTTCTTTTTATTTACTTCAATAACCATATTTTTAATTTCTAAGATTTTGAATTGATCTTCTTTTCATATTTCTCTTCCTGGCTTTGGGCAATCACATCTTGTTTATTTAAGGAACATCATTCCTTCATTAACTCTCTGTACCTCCTACACATGCTTACTTTCAAAATCTATCATGTGAAATAAATTTATAGGCTGATGTTAGGTTTATTGGCTCTCCCTGGGCATTAGATTTCTTTACATGTTTTGGAATTTGGATATGGAGAAAGAGAGCTACAGTGGTGTTTTATTGTCTGTTCTCTCTTCCTCTCTCCACCAGACCCTTCTCTGTCTGGTGGTCTTGTGGTGGCCTCCACTGGCCCCTCAATACCTTTCAACCCAGGACTAGGTCTTACAATGTCAGCTCAGTACTCCTTTTGGGGGTTGAGGTCAGGGGCTTTCTATTGCTTTAGCTCAGAACCTTTAGGGTTTGGGTCACTTCCTGGTCATGAGGCCTTGGAGTTGGAACTACCAACAGCAGCTGGGAGCTGTCTTCTCCAGCTCTTATGAGGAGAACTTTCTCTCCTCTCCCTGGCTTTAAATTGAGAGCCTGGCTTTGACTTTCCACCCTGCAATGGAGAATTGGTGGTGCCCTCAACAGCTGGGTCCTAGCCACTTCCACTGGGTCCTGATCCAGGAGCTACAGCTCCCAGGCTCTGTTCATTGCATTGCATTTCTCTGCAGGCTTTGCATCTCATTTTTGAGCCCAACTCTCTCTCTCTCTCTCTCTCTCTCTCTCTCTCTCTCTCTCTCTCTCTCTCTGTCTCTGATTCCTTCTCATTTTACCCCAGGGCAAATGTTCTCTCTCCCTCTCTGTCTCCCCCTTCTCTCTCTTTCAGATTTTCTCTCTCAAATTTTCTCTCAGATTCTCTCTCTCGTTCTCTCCCTCCCTCCCCCATACTGAGGGTTGAACTCAGGGCCTTTTCACTGAGCCACATTCTCAGCATTTTCTTAATTTTTTAGTTTGAGAGTTGGTCTCACTAAGTCACTAAATTGACCAGACTGGGCTCGAATTTGCAATTGTCCTGTCTCAGCCTCCCAAAGTGCTGGGATTACAGGCAGGTGCCACTACTTCAGGCAGGCTTTTCTTTTCACAATGTATCTATCAATAATCTGTCAGTGTGTTTAATACAGAAGAAGAGCTCTGTTACTATCTTAGGTGGAAATATATTCTTCTGTTGGATGTAGTCTATGAACCATAACCAGAAAATATTTAACCAATTCCCTATTGTTTAACTTTTAGGTTGTTTTCTATTTGGGGCTAATACAAACAAGAAAGCAGTGACATCCTTAATGCACTTGTCTAATTCCTAATGTGAAACTGCTGGGTCAGAGAGTGCAGCTGTGTATAAATGTGACACATGTTGCACTTCATAAATATGAAACTGTCACCATCACCACCACTACTACCACACCATCACCAGCATCTGGCTTGTTGAGCAAGGGAAGACCTGCAATAAATGTGACTCTGCTCTTATAAACTTTAACTTGGTGTCCACCGATTAGGCATTCTCGGGTCACTTCGTCCCTGTTCCCTGTTCTGTATCTCCAGCTCCTTCTCATAAGTTATTTCAGTGAATCTTCCTAACATTACCACAGGGTAGGGTGATATTAGCCTCAATTTGCAGAGGAGCAAGGCAATGCTCAGAGAGGTAAGATGACCACCTAAACTTCCTCTGAAAGCAGGAGTCATCCATATGAAGCCGGGGAGGAAAGCTGAGTGCTCCCTAGTCCATTGAGCTGCAGAAGGGTGGCTGTCTGGTCTCCTCCAACCTGTGAGTTTAAGAACTTGACCCCGCCCACGGGGCTATGGTATGCAGGGGCTGTGGGCAACTCTTTGACATCTGGATTCAGCCAGATCTCTGCCACTTGCCTGACCACTTGCTTGACCTTGGGCAAGCCACTTCACCTCTCTGAGTCTCAGTTTCCACATCTGTATAGTGGGGATGATAAGATCTCTGGTTAAGATGAAAGAAAAGTCAGTGTGGCTGGCATGTAGAAGAGATTCAGATAAAATCTATTTCCAACCATGAGGGTAAAAGGTCACTTATCTGAGCCTGCCCAGGCAATCAGCTAGGATGACACTTTGTCCTGACTCTGAGTTCTAATTTCTTCCTACTGTAAATATCCCAGCTTCCCTCAGTCACTAGTTTCTCTGTCCTTCTGTGCCACTATGTTTCTTCCTCCCAACCCCCCCCCCCCGCCGCCAATGATTCCAGGGAGCTGGAAGCTCTGGCCTCTGTGGTCCCCTCAGCCCTGTTGATTGGGGAGGCCCATGCTGAGGCAGCCTGGTTGGGCTGCCTGACACAAATACAAGCCGGGGAAGCTGTACATGTGTCCCTGGACCCCACCACAGGTGTGATCCCGGGAGCCTGGCTCCTCAAGATGCTACTTGCTGGGAGAGTGGGGAAGATAGGTTCACTAGGAGCTTGAGGCTCTGCTGGGACTCCAGCCTGGCGGCTCCCTGCTGAAAACTGGCCTGCAAGAGGTCTCCCTGCTCTCACAGCACTGCGGGAGGGCTGTTGGAAGATTGCAGAAAGCAAGAACTGGCTTTTCCTTTGCTGGCAGAGCCCACCTGGCCTCTGGAGGCAGTCAAGGCCTAGGCCCACCTTGGAAATTGCTGAGGGTACCCCAGACACTTCAAGGTCATGGGTACATCCATCCCTCTTGCCCTCGGGGAGAAGAGCAAGGGAACATGTCACAAACTCCACAGCCAGGGGGGCTGACTAGACCAGTCTCAGGCTCACAGTGGCCTAGGATGAAAGCCCTGTCCTGATGGAGTCTTCCTTTGCTCAGTGCTGTGGCCCACAGCGAGGTTTAATTGTGGCTTAATGGTAGTGAATGGGGTGCTGGAGAGCAGAGATGAAGCAGGGACATATGGAGCCCCAAATGCCTACAGCTATCATGGTTTAAAATCTGGAACTCAGTTGGGTATCATGGTGGACACCTATAGCCCCACCTATTCAGGAAGCTGAGGCAGGAGGATGACAAGTTCAAGGCCAGCCTAAGCTACATTAGCAAGACATGGCTCATAAAATAAAACCACCGGGAGCTCAAGACTGCCCAAAGGTCTCTGTCACAAGAAGGTAGACAGTGGGAACTAGTAAGATGAGAACTGCAGACCACTGGCACACTCCTGACAGAGCCCTTGGCTGATTCCTGGCAGGTCGCTGCTCTCCAGCTCTTCGCTCTTGTCTTCTCACCCTCATATACTTCCTGTGTGACCTCACCCACCACAGATTCCAGCCACTATCTCTGAGTTGATGATAAGAGGAACTAAAAGGAGTCAGGCATGGTGGCACATGCCTATAATCTCAGCTACTTGTGAAGCTGAGGCAGGAAGATCACAAGTTACAGGCCAGATGACAATTTAGTGAGACCATGTTTCAAAATATAAATTTAAAAAGGCTGGAGTGTATAGCTCAATTAAATAAAAAATAAAAAGGGCTGAGCATTCCATCTTGGTATTAGAAAAAGAAGAAGGAGAAGAAGGAGAAGGAGGAGAAGGGGAGGAGGAGGGGAAGGAGAAGGGGGAGAGGGAGAAGGAGGAAAAGAAGGAGAAGAAAGAGGAAGAGGAGGAAGAGGAGAGGAGAAGGAAGAAGAAAAGAAAGAGGAAGAAGGAGAAGGAGGAGAGGGATGAGGAAGAGGAAGAGAAAGAGGAGGAGGAGGTGCTCAGATAGACGAATTGCTGACTCTACCAGGCACTGTCCTAAGCATCTCACGTGTATTAGTTCACAGCGACCCAGTGAGGTTGACACTACTGTTATTCCATTGTACAAATGAAGAAACTGAGGTCTGAGTAGTTCGGGATCTTGCCCTTGGTTGCCAGCTAGGCACAGGGAATGGGGTATGAACTCTGGACACAGAAAACTTGTTCTTAAACCTGGACACTTTGTTCCTGGAGCTACTACCAGGCTTATTAGCCTTGTCCAAAGACTGATGGATCATTTCTGGGTTTGAACATACAATCTGTACTTGTCTCTATCTTCCTCTTCCAGCCTGATGCAGCTCAACCTTGGACTTCACTTCCCCTGCTATGGTCACCCTAGGTTTGGGAGCATGGCCACGGGGGATAGAGTGCTGGGGCTACCTGACTGAGCACAAGACAAAGTATCTGCATCCCTCAGACGTGAACAGTAGGCATCCATCACAAATCACATCCTCCATGCAGAGACTCACAAAGGACAGTGCCATCTATACCAGTCCCTCACATCATAGCTGAGCAGACTGTGATCCAGACAAGGCAAGGGACTGCTTCAAGATCAGCAAGACAGCAGAAGAGCCCAGGCCTCCGGACTCGAAGCCCAGGACCCCTTCTGAGGAACCAGTGGAAACTGGTGAGAGAAGATGGGAGTGAGTGCTGCAGGAGGCAGGGGCTGGAAAGGGCGACTGTGGGACTGGAAAGTGGCTGGAAAGCAAAATCCCCAGTGCTGAGTGATGGCCCGCCCTGGGCCCTGGAGACATTGGCCTAGCTATCACACTGCTCCCAGTGCTGCAGATTAGCACAAACATCCCCCAGCTGCAGCCCTCCCTGCTGGCCAGCTGTGCAGGCTTTGGGTGGCATGCCCCAGATGCAGGAGGCCCTAGGCTGGAGGCTGGACTTTCTCTCTAATGACGTTGTGTTCTCCCCCAGCATCCAGGGGGCATGGGCCAGCCTCTGGCTCATCTCTGCTGTCAGGCCCAGTGAAGGACAGTCAACACTCCTGGCTGATCAAAGGCGGTCCCACCCTTTGGTCCCAGGAGTTGGGGCTGAAGGGGAATAGGGAAAGCCCAGATGCCATCCTGCCATGCTTTGAAGTCCTAATGCATTCTGGGAAGTAACTAGCTCTGGAATGGGACCTCTGGAACACAAATTTAAAAAATTCCTGACATGTGGTATGATGGAGGCAAGAGAGCTGAGTCCTGCCACCTCTGGCCAGTCCTTTTACCTCTCTGAGCCTTGGCCTTTTCACCTGGGCCAGGAAGGCATTGGACTTGGCAAGGGGCAGGCCAGCTCTGCCATGTCATGACTCTATGATTTCCTCTTCCTTCTCTCAGGGGCCAGGTCGTAGGGAGGTCCAAGATTGGCTGATGATCAGGGGTGGGTGTTGTCTGGCACTGATAGCAGGGTGGGTGGGTGGGATAGCTGGGAATGGGGACAATTCACTCATTCACTCATTCGTTCATCTATTTATGGAGCAGCCACTGAATTCCTTAGCCTGTGGACTTGGAAGTAAGGCACCCTAATGTATTGCTCCCCTCCCCCAAGGGACCTAGATTCTGAGCTGGCCAACCCCTCATTGTACACTGACTGTTCTAGAGCTAGGGTGAGCATGCTGATTTCTAACTTTCAGCCAGCAGGGATTTGGCTGAATCTAACTCTAGCTAAGTTAAACCAAAAAGGATTTACTAAAAAGCTTTGCAATGGCTCAGAGTCTTGTTGGGGAAGGTAGAGAACCAACTCAGAGAAAAGGGCAGGCATGCAGCAAGGCAAGGAAGCATGTCACAGAGTCTAGGGACAATTAGGTTGGTATACAACTTCTGGCACCTTTCCCTACCACCACCAGCTGATAGAATAATTTCTTTCTTTTATTTTTTTTCCTTGCAGTGCTAGGAATGGAACTGAGGGCCTTCTACATGCTAGGCAAGCCCTCTAGCCCTGTGAGCTACACCCCCAGCCCTGGGAATCATTTCATAAATGTTATCTTTATCTGGGGAGCAACTGATTAGCAGTTAGAAGGCTGGGGGAGAGAACTCTGTGAGCTGCCGGCCTTCTCCCCTCACAGAGCCCTCCCTCCCTGCCCCTCACCAGCTACTGCAGCGTGGGCCCAGGCTGCTATAGTTTTCTGGTGACCATGTCCTTGGGCCTCTCCAGATGGCCTAACAACAATGTCCAAAGCCTCCTGAACTTGCTATGTCATCTCCAAACCATGTCCTTTTGCGTCTCACAACTGGAGGGGCTCATGTAGCCATCTCCCTCATTGGTCCTGATTGCTTTGTGCTTGCCCCTAGCCTAATTCAAAGCACTGGGAACTAGCCCGTGACCTTACTTTAGGATCAATTTCCTCAGGAGAATTAGTCAGAGGGGACTCGTGGGCTCACAGTGGCTGTGAAGGAGCCAGGCTATGCAAGGGGCCAGCTAGTGTAGGGGGCCAGGTAGGCTGGGCGTAGGAACTATGCTGGGCACCTGCTGGCGCTGACCCCTCTCCCAGCCAATGTGAATCTTCCCATCAGACACAAAGAGGCTTCCTTATTCTCCACAAGGCCCGCTGAGATGCCATTGTCCTACCCAGATGGGGGTAGTATGAGGAAAGCAGAGCTGCCCTGGGGACATCAAGGACATTCCGAGACTTGCACAGAACATCAAGGTTCTATGGATGATAACAAGGAGAGGTGGAACTCACAGATCTTTAGTCAGCAACAAAGTGCTCTAGTGAAGACCACATTGTACTCACTCCCCCAGACAGCTTTCAGGCCTCCTCTCCCCGGCTCAGCTCCTGCCTTGGGCAGGCCTGAACTCCCTTGGCTCGAGCCACAGTGTGTCGCAGCCCGGAGAGACCTGAGGTCAGCAGCCCAGCCCTCCCTTAATGCACGCGCACACACATGCACATGCAATCACGCACACACATGTGTGAAGGCAAGGCTTGAGGAATGAAAGGAGAATGGCAAAGCTGGAAAAGCAGGGGGATGGGTCTAGAAGGCAGATCTTTGGTACAAGCTTGGTGACATTCCTTTGATCTTTTCTTGTAACTGGGCATAGTAGCTGTTACCGCTTGCTTCCCTCTTCCTGGACCTCAAGCTCTGTATCTCTCTATTCAGGGTCAGCCTCCTGTCTGAGAGCCCCTCCCTTTGCCTGAGTACAGAGCACACAGATCAGCCACTTCCCCCCCCTGCAGCTACCCCCAGTGGAGAAGCCAGCTCACTTCAGAGCTGCATTCATATTCTCTCTCTCTCTCTCTCTCTCTCTCTCTCTCTAATCATTACTGGGTATTGAACCCAGGGCCTCAACCATGTTAAGCAAGTGCTCTACTGCTGAACTACATCCCCAGCCCATTTGATGTGTGTGTGTGTGTGTGTGTGTGTGGTGGTAGTGGTATTGGGGATTGAACCCAGAACATTCACACTGAGCTATGTCTTCAGTTTTTGTTGTTGTTGTTGTTTTGACAAATATATTTTGAGACAGCGTCTCTCTCCAAGTCATTAAGTTGCCCAGGCCGGGCTCCAACTTGTGATCCTCCTGCCTCAGCTTCCCAAATGCTGGGATTACAAATGTGAGCCACTATGCCTCGTTTGGTCTGTATTTCTATAATCCACTTCAGCACAGGTGGAGTTGTCTTGTCACATATTTAATGTTAGGCTCTGGACTAACTCAGCCCTGCGATGGCAATGGCAAGGGATGCTAGGATTCACCCATCTAGGAGATGCCTTAGAAATCATCTGGACCAAACTCTTCATAGTATAGATGGAAAAGTGGAGCCTGGAAAGAAAAGAGACTGCCCCCAAGGTTACAAAACAAGTCAGGGGACAGAGCCAAGACTAGGGGCCATGGTGAGCTTCATAGGACATTCAGCAACACTTCTGGCCTCTTCTCACTCGATGCAGGTAACAAGCTGGAATCGAGGGCTCTAGAGCAGAGCTAACCACACCCAGGCAGACCCGGGGCGGGGAGCATTTGCCTGCCCACTGGGGATGCCTGGAGGAGCCTGAGGCTCAGTTGAGGTGACCTGAAAAGGCCTCCTAAAGCTGGGGCCTTGGAGCTGGGCATTAGGTGGCCCAAATGAAGCCAGACAAAGTTGCCAAGGTCGGGAATCTCACAAACCAAAAGCAGGATGCTGCTGTGGTCCAAGAACTGCAGACATGCATGGGTGTCCCCGCGTAGCACAAGTCCCAGCAGACACCTCACCCCAGAGCTCCTGTTGCCTGTCTTTCTCAGGAGGAAGGACCAGAGGCAATGGCACCTTCCTCATCCTCACAAACACAAAAGGGGAGCTCACAACAAATGAGCCAGGCTCAGTGCTAAGTGTTCGTTAGTGTGAGTTGTCTCATTTGACCTTGTGACAACCCTGTGAGGTGGGACCTGTTATTAGCTGCCTTTTAAAGATGAGAAGACTGAAGCACCTGGGGGTTAAGTGACTTGATTGAGGTGGCGCAGAGGATTTGAACATAGAGAGTCTGATTCTAGGGTCTGTGCATTTAACCACTACATTATAATAACATTAATGACAGCTGTAATAATGAGCTAATATCTATTGAGTATAGTCATCCCTTGGTGTCCTCCAGGGATCATTTCCAGGACCCCTGGTGGATTGCAGATTCTACAGATGTTCACATCCCTTATACAAAATGACATATTGTTTGCATATAACCTACACCTACCCTCTTGTATATTTTAAATCATCTTTAGATGACTTGCAATACTTAATACAATATAAATGCTATGTAAATAGTTCTGATAGTATATTGTTTAGGGAATAAGGACATGGGAAAAAAGTCTGCACATGTTCAGTACAGACTCAAAATTTTTCCCCCAAATCTTTCTGATCTGTGGTTGGCTGAGTTTTCAGATGCAGAACCTGCTCTCGCAGAGGCTGACTGGATTTGCATTGAGCCAACCACTGTTCAAAATGTTTCATGGGGAATAGCTTGTTTAGTCTTCCCCACAGCTTTATGGGGTCACCCCCAGCTTACAGATGAGAAAGCCAAGGCACTGAGAGGTGAAGGAAAGGGCTAGTATTTCTCCTACAAAGCCTCAACAATTAGAAAAAGAAGCCAAGCATGGTGGCTATCATTTCAGCATTCTGGGAGGCTGAGGCAGAAGGATTGGAGGTTGGAGCCCAGCCTGGGCAACTTAGTGAGAACCTATTTCAAAATAAAAACAAACAAACAAAGGATGGAGATGTAGCTCAGTGTGAAGGCCCTGGTTCAATCACCAGCCCTACAAAACAAACAAAAATAAAATAGAGAGAGAGTTAGTTTCCCACCCAGAGGGAACACAATGGGCACAAAGACTATAGGAGGGCTGGCAAAAGACAGCCACCAAGAGAGGATGTGAGGATGGCAGTATTTGCCCCTTGCCCCCCGAGGGAGTATTTTGCAATGGCCTCCGTGAGAAGAAATGATGGGTTCCTCTAGTCAATGAGGGCTTGGTACTAGTCTGTTAAGAATGCTCCCTCAGAGCCCTACCTGCCTCAATAAGTCCTGCAGGGCCAGAGTAGTGAAAGGTAGAGAGAGTAAAGTGTCCAGGACTTCGGCTGTGGCTCCCAAGGGAAAGCAAGGCCAGGGGATGTCTCCACAGCAGTTCTTTTTCCTCTTCCTCAGGAGCAGGGCAGGCCTGGGGAGTTAGGTCATCTGAGACCTAGAGAATGTCAAGGTTACGAGAAGGGTTCCCAGGATGACCATCCAGTCCCACACTCTTCAGGCAGCAGTGGAAAAGCTGAGGCTCAGACGAGTGGACAAACTCATCCTGTATCACAATCTGGGGAATGGTGGGGCTGTGGTTCAACTTGGAGTCCCCCGAGTTCCTGCCACACCCCAGCCTGCCTCCTTTTTGAGCAGCACCTTGGAGCCAGAAGAAACTATGTGTGAGTAGGGGTGGATTTCACATCAGGGAGACCAGAAGGAAGTGTCTGGGTTTTTTGTTTGTTTGGTTGGTTTTTGGGTTTTGGTGTTTTTTTGTTTTGTTTTTTTGGTACAAGGGATCGAACTTGGGACCTTGTGCTTGCTAGGCAGGTGCCAGAACCACTGAACTAAATCCCTGGCCTTGTTTTGTTTTGTTTTTAATGCCAGAACAAGCCCGACATGGTGGTGCAGACTTGTAATCCCAGCACTCAAGAGGCAGAGGCAGGAGGATTGCTGTGAATTAGAGGGCAGCCTGGATTACATAGTGAGTTCAAGGCCAGCCTGAACTACCTGGCAAGACCCTGTCTCAAAAAAAAAAAAAAAAGAACCATCAATCCAGAACTCAATATCCAGTGAAAATATCACTCAGTAATGAAGTAGAAGTAAAAAGTAAAGACATTCTCAGATGAAGAAAATTTGTTGCCAGCAGATCTGCTTAAAAAGAAAAGCTAAAGAATGGTCTTCATGAGGGAAAACTGGAAGAAGTTTGGATTTGGCCTCTTTTGGTCACGTTGGCCCTAAGCACCCTCCCTCATCTCCTACCCTGTCCTATTACAATCCCTCCCAATTTGTATGCCCTATGCCCCAGAGATCCAGGAGCCTTGGCCTTGGATCTATCAGCAAGGCAGAAATCTAAAGGAAATGCGAGTGGGATGTGGAATCCTGGATTGCATAATTTCACCTAACACCACTACTGACTCTCTGGGCAACCTCAGGGAGCTTCCTTGTCCTCTCTGAGCCTCCATTTGATCAAGAGGAATAATTCCCAAACTGTGTGGTTGAGACAAGAGAAGGGGTGGAAAGCCAGTTAGTGGTGTGTGAAAGGGCATCCAGATGGGAGGGATGGTTATTATCATTCCTCAGCAAGCCCTCCTCCTCTCCAGCCAGCCAGGCAGCTGCAGGGGGCTGGGGGCAGGCCACTTAGCAAGTCAGCTTCCTCTTACTTCCTCCCTGGGGCCTTTGTAGTTTTGGATTCCAGGGCTTTGATGGAAGAGGTTAGCTGAAGCCTGTGCTGCTGGGCCTGAGCCCACTTCTTGGCTTGGAATCTTTCTACTATTAACAGCTTCTTCCTCACACAAGCTATAGAAAGAGAAAGAAGTGGCCAAGGCTGCTGGAACTTGCCTGTAATCCCAGCACTCTGGGAAACTGAGGCAGGAAGATTGCAAATTTGAGCCCAACCTGGGCAGTTTAGTAAGACCCCATTTCAAAATAAAAAATAAAAAGGGCTGGAGTTGTAGTTCAGTGGTAGAGCGCCCCTAGAGTCCATCCCAAGTACTGCAAAAGAAGGAAAGGAGAGAAAGAGAGAGCAAGGAGAAAACAACGGGAGGCAAATGCCCCCACCGCCAGCCTTTGCCATCCCTGGATGCCTAGTGTCCTGATCTCTGAGCCTTAGGGCTTAATGGCAGAGCCTAGCTGCTGCCGTCGGGACCAGGAATGCTCCTGGGTTTTTTGGTCCTCTCAGTCAGAAGGTCGGAGGCTCTCATTCAGCACTCCCTGCCCGGAGCTGGCCAGCCCTGTGCAGCAACACCACAGGCAGCAAAGGCTCCTCGACCCCCTGTGCTAGCAACGACCATGGAGGTGGCTGCTGCTGCTGCTGTTATGAGGCTCAGCTGGATGAGGCAACACTAGAAAGGCACAGACAGTCCCCCTGCACACACCAGGACCACAGGGACTGTCCCCATAGGCTTAGCCTGAGAAGAAGTGGGACAGTGGAGACCACAGTGCAGGGCCACTGGACTGCAAGGGAAGGGCCAGCTGTTTTCCATCTTCACTGAGGGCCCAGGGAGAGGAAACAGGCAGGAAAAACAGCCAGAAGGGCTAAGGTTTCAAAAGTCCAGCCTTCTACACTCAGCACACTGTGCAGACATGACTGGACCTCTAGCCATCCCCCTGCGGTGAGCCTTCCCCACTACCACCAGAGGCACCTTGCCAGCAAAGACTTGATTAGGGGGCCGGGAATTTAGCTCAGTGGTTCCGTTCCGCTGCCTGCCTTGCAGGCGCAAGGACCTGAGTTCGATCCCTGGCACCAATAAATAAATAAATAAAATAAGCAATTTCTCTTTGGGCCAGAGATTTAGCTCAGTGGTTCCGGCGCCTGCCTCTCAAGCGCAAGGTCCCGAGTTCGATCCCTGGTACCAAAAAAAAAGGCGTGATTAGATTATTTCTTTAATTCAAACATTTCACTGGCTCCCTATTGCCTAGAGGGGAAAATCCAGCCTTCCATTCTAGGAGCTAAGGCCTTTCACAATGTGACCCCCTACCTTTCTGCGCTCTCCCGATGCCTCTCCCACACCAGACATCCTGCAATAGGCCACTCCAGCTGCTCCGTCGCCCCCAGACCTCCTATGCTCTTTCATGCCTCTGGGTGGAAAATCCTTTCTCTCTTGTCACAGTGTCGAACTCCTCCTTATCATTGATGCTCCATCTCAAATATCCCCGATTCTGATAAAAATTGTTTCCTCTTTTGTGTTTCCACAGTGTTACCTTCAGACCTTTATTCAGGATAGTCAGGACTTATTGAGCAACTGCTGTATACTGACCCCTGTTCTAAGCACCATGGATATGCTGATAAAAATCAATAAGCCACCAGCCCTGCCATCATGGAGCTTCATGCAGGTGGACAGATTGCAAAGAAGTAAACAAGTCAGACATGGTGGTGCATTCCTGTGATCCCAGTACTCTGGGAGGCTGAGTGAGGAGAATCACAAGTTTGATCCCAGCCTGGGCAATTTAGCAACTTAGCAAGGCCCTGTCTCAAAATAAAAAAATAAAAAGAGGGCTGGAAATGTAGCTCAGTTCAAAGGTTCTGGGTTCAATCCTCAGTACAGAAAAATAGTAAACAAATATCTAAAATCATTTTAAATAGTGGATGTGGACAGGGCATGCTGACAGTTAACCACTGGCTCTGGGGCAGGGGTTTCTGGAACATCTGCTGATTTATGTGGTGGAAATATTCCCATCTTGGCTAAGCTCAAGCTACCAACGTGAGGTCACTGCATATAGTGTGGGAGAAACCCACTAGCACCAGCTCCAGCACATTGGCACACACCAAAACCAAAACAGAAACAAGTTAGTAGACTAGAGAGCAACTGGGGTACAGAGAGGGAGGTTAATAAATTAAATGAGTGGGGAGGCAAGGAAAGTCCTTTCTGATGGAGGGGGGGATGTAGAAAGGCCTCTTTGAAGAGGTGACAGAGTATGACTTGAATGCCAAGGAGCCAGTCATATACAGATCTGTCAGAAGCTCTTGAAACTTTGAGTTTTTAAAAACACCTTTGCTAGCCAGGCATGTGGCCTACTCCTGGGTGGCTGAAGCAGGAGGATAGCAAGTTCAAGCTCAGCCTGGGAAAATTAATGAGACTCTGTCTCAAGATAAAAATTTTAAAAAGGGATGGGGATGTAGCTCAGTATGAGACCCTGGGTTCAATCCCCAGTAATGCAAAAATGAACAAATAAATAAATAATTTAAAAATTTTAAATAACACTTTTTCTATTGGGGTCTAATTCATACTATAGTCAAGAGCACTGGCCTGAATGTACAGCTCCATAAATTTCTTCATGTGTGTCAGCTTGTGCAAGCACCACCTAGATAGAGATATCAGGCATTCCCAGAACCCCAGAAGACTCCCATGTGCTTCTCCTGATCAGTAACTCCATTGTGCTCCAAGGGTAACTACTACCCTGGCTTACATCCCCATGGGTTTATTCTGCCTGCTCTTGAAGTTCATGTACATGGAACATGAATGGAGCATGCCAGAGTAACAAGGCATCTGGAGGAAGGTGTTCCCTTCTCTGAATAAGGCATTCCCTTTTCTTTTTTTCTTCCAGTACTGGCAATTGAACTCATGGACTGTGAACTGAGCTACATCCCTAGTTTTTTGGGGGAGGGAGAAGGAGACAGGGTATCACTAAATTGCCCAAGCAGGCCTTGAACTTGCAATTTTCCTGCCTCAACCTCCAGAATAGCTGAAATTACAGGTGTAAGCCACCACACCAAACTCCCTTCATGCACAGAGTTGGGGGTGGGGGGACATCAGCCAGCAGGCTCTGAATGGAAGCTCTGGTCTGCTTTGGGTGCCTCCTCTTCCTTAGCCAGTGCATCTACAGAGCAGGAAGAGAAGGTGGAGTGTGTGCCTGTATGTGCATGTGGGTAGAGATAGTGATCCACCATGTAGCTGTGTTGTTGGTCATTAAAAGGAGACTGAGATTGCTTTGGGGTTGCTGGCATGAGGAAGAGTTTTGAGAAGCCTTCAAGGCACTATGATTGCAGAGGGTATCTGACATTTCAGCTGCCACAAAAGGGTTTTGAGTGTCTCTCCTAGACTGGGCCAGGATGCACACAAGGACAGAAAGAGTTCTTGACCTCGGACACTGCCCACACGAAGGCAGGAGCACAGGGCATTTATTGGTGGGATCTCTGCTCCCACTGCACTTTGCTTGAGGGGAGGCAGATCAGGGGTCATGTGGTCTGATATATATCTGTGGAAATCCAGGCTCAGAGGAGTAAGTTGCTCAAGTCTGCAACGCTTAGTAAGTCCTGTGGGACAGATTCAAACCTAGGGGTGTTCCACTCTAAGCCAGTGAATGGATTACAGGCTCCTTGGGAGACCTGCTGGGGCTTCCCCCACATCAGAGAGGAAGAGTAGCTGGCCGAGCATACTGGTGATCTATCCTGGAGGAAAGCCTTGGGCCTGCTACCACTCACTATGGAGGGGGTTAGCTGGGGAGCTCCTGCCAAACATGCCTATGCACTGGCTTCTTCCAGACATCACATTCTCTTTCTTTTCCCTCTGTCCCTGCCCCCAGGGGAGGCTAATGGAAAACATGTGTCTTCCACATTCCAGTTGAGCTTCCTGCCTGCCTGCTCCCTTGCCCCAACCCCCTACTGCCTCACCAACTCCTGCCACAAGGGACCTTGTCCTTGGTGCTGCCACCTCTGACCCTCCACCAGCTCCAGTTTGACCCCAGGACACTTGAAGGCTCTTCTCCCTCATTTACTCATTACCTCTGTCTTGCCCTGGCCCTTGGTTGTCTCTGACCAGGAAGGGGGACCAAGGGGTGGGGGGAGTACGAGAATGTGCAGCTCTCAATCCTGGTTCTATCACAGGTTCCCTGAGTGTCATTGGGCTGGTCCTTTCTCTTTTCTGACCACTTTCCCTATTTGTTCAATGGGCTGATCTCTAAGGGCCTTGTCAGCTCTGGGGTCTTCAGCAGGGGGCAAAGGACCATTGTCCAAACAGAGATGCAGGGCTGACTCCAGCTACGGATCAGAAGCAGAGACCTTGAAGGAGAGAGGGGGCTGGTTGGCCTCTGTTTTTGACTGAGAATTGACAGGGCAACAGGGTCTAAGGCTGGGACCTGGTCATCTGGACATTTTAAACTTCATCCAACAAATCACCATGGTGCAGTAGCTGGGAACCCGGCCATGAGCTTGGTGTTCAAGATACACCTGTGGGCAAGGTAGACATGATACCTACTCATTAGGCAGTTCCTTCAATTAAATGACAATGACAATACAACATATC
>NW_004624891.1:1019417-1042766 GCF_000247695.1 Heterocephalus glaber | reverse complement strand
ATTAATATGAGAAAATGAAAAATGGAAACAAAGTCTTTGTAAATAGGGAGGACTGGAGGGGCTGAAGGGAGGGCAGGGGACGGGGGAAAAATAAGAACCAAGAGAGATTATGTAAGGGTGCAAATTTCCAATGATGAATGTCATTATATTGTACACCTAAAATGTACCATTAAAATAAAATTTTAAAAAAAATAAAGCCTAGAAATTGGTAAAAGAAGCAGAAACTGGTCAGGACCGGGCCTGCTGGGAAGCTGCCTCTCTTGGATGCCCACAAGCAAGACTCGTGGCTCCCCTCCTCTGCACCCTTGTAGCATTTTCCTTTCTTGTGCAGGCACAGTGGGGGCCCCAATCCCCCAATTCATTACTTATTTATGTGCCTATCTCTGGAGTGGGGGTTCCTTGAGAGCACAGCTGGCTTCTTCTCCATCTCTGTATCTCCTGAGCCTGGGGCAGGCAGCTCTGGAGAAGTGACTGGAGCTTGTGGCATGAGGTTGCCTGTGTTGCTCACTGTAGGCACTTTCTTCCAAGGTGGCTTGGGTTCACCTTGGGCTTCTGTCTCTTCCCGACCCCAACTTTGAGCCTATGACTTCATCTTCCTGTGCCTTGCTGCCTTATTGGCAAAATAGCAGTGAGTAGGGCCGGGGATTTAGCTCAGTGGTTCTGGCGCCCGCCTCGAAAGCACAAGGTCCCAAGTTCAATCCCCGCTACCGAAAAAAAAAAAAAAATAGCAGTGACTGGAGTACTTACTTCATGGGTTGCTATAATGGGCCCTGAACAGTGTCTCATACACAATAAGTGGGTCATATGCAGGAATACTGCTGCTATCACCACTGCTGCTGCCATCTTAGTTAAGGGTGTGCAATGCTCTTTGTTGTATAGGCTCCCAGAAGCGGATATTCTTCAGTCAGCCCCACCTGTCCTTAGGTTCTGCATTCAGGATTCTGCATCTGCAGATCAGAAATATTCAAAAGAAAATTACGTCCATACTAAACATAGACTGACATTTTTTTCTTGTCACAATTCCTTAAACAACACAGTGTAACAACTATTTACATAGCATTCACATTGTCTTAGGTATTATAAATAATCTAAAAATGATTTATATGGGAGGATGTGGATAGGTTATATGCAAACAATATGCAGTTTTTTATATAAAGGACTTGAGCATCAGCAGATTTCCTCTTGAATCATAGGACCTGATGTGTCAGTCTGAAGGCTGTTTGTTATAAAAGCTCTTCTCAAACTTTATCATGCATAGGATCTTATTAAATTAAAATTCTGACTCACAGGTTTGGTATAAACTGGAGATAAGTTCCCAGGTGAGGGACCCACACTTTGAGTAGCTCTTGCCAGTATGAACAACCAAGAGTAGCTACTGCCTCTAGAAAATGTAGTGTCAGGCCCCATACCAAGTGCTCCAAATCCATTATCTTCCTAGGGCCTTGCAACAGCCCAGGAGGCCACACATATTGTTCTCCCTGTTTTACAGATGAGAAAATGGAGGCTCGGAGAAATCAAGTGACTTTCCCAAGGTTGCATAACCTAGAAGTGGCAGAGGCAAGGATTTGAACTCAGGCTAGGCTGACTCCCAACCCCTCATCCTTCCTCATTCTGGCAAATAGCCTTCCTGTGACCTGGTATCACCCAGGAAACATCTGTCCCAGTGAAAGAAGACTGAAACACAGCATTGAAAGTGATAGCAAAAGCCAACCCCTGGGAAGTATTGGGAATTAAACCCAGGGACTTGCACATACTAGGCAAGTGCTCTACCACTGAGCTATACCCTTCAGCCCTTTTTATTTTTATTTTTTTATTTTGAAATAGTGTCTCACCAAGTTGCACAAGGCTGGGCTTGAACTTGCTATTCTCCTGTGTCATCCTCCCAAGTAGCTGGAATGGGCATAGTTCTTTACCATGTCCAAAGTATTTGCCTGCTCACCACTGGCCTGGAGAGCAGGCAGGGCAGGCACTTAGATCCCCAATGAAGCTGTGAAGCCTAAGAGAGCTGTTGGAGTGTGGTGAAGAGGGGCTGGCTGGAGGGCAGAGGATGGCCCACTGGTGCCCAGGCCTGGTTTCCCAAGGGATGGCCCCAGGAGCTGTTCCTCCTCCCAGCAGGCCCAAGACCACTAAGTGCCACTGGCTCAAAGCCCAAGATGCTGAGGTCTCAGCAGATGTCCCATCTACACTCGGGTGGTCACTGGCTCTTTACCATCAGGTCATCCCACAGCTATGGTGCTTCTGCTAGCTCTATGGTTCAGGCCATTCCTGTTCCTGACTTGGCTCATGGCAACCCATGCCAATGAACATGCACTAACTTTTGGATGTCTGGCTCTAGATCTTTCCTAGGCCTCCTAACTTGGGATGATGGATCTTGAGGGATCGATTTCTGGAGTCTGAGAAACTTCTAGCAGTGTAGGCCAAACTATGTGTGGATGTGACGTTTTACGGGCTGGCTATCCAGAGCTTTTACTGTTCTTTTGCTCATTAGCAAATGATTGAATGTCCACTTTTTGCAGGACACTGAGCTGGATATCAGGAGTACAGGGATGAGTTAAACAGAGTCCTCTGTTTCCAGGGAGCTTCCAGTCCAAGGGGGAGTCCATGAATAAGTAAGCCAAATATCTACACACATGGACAGATAGTGATGCTGGGGCCCAGGGTTCTGTCACTAACTTCATAAATAGGCATTGATAATACTTTTGAAGGGGTGATTGAGTGAAGCCCAGGGGCCTCCCCAACAATACAGAGAATCAGGATCAGAACCCAAAGCAGAACCCCAGGCTGAGCTCTCAGTGTGGGTCACTGACCAGCAGCGCACCAAGTGTTTAAGTGGACATGGAGCCAATCTAAGGAGCTGCAGACAATGATTTTGGGCTTTGGATCTCAGGACCTGGCATGGTTTTTGAGAGCCAACAAAGCCACCCCCACCTCCACCCCCCATTTTTAGTTCATCCATTTCCAGCCCAGATTGCCTATCAGGGAGCCTTACTCCATACCCTTCTCATCCAACAGGCAGCTGTTCTCCTTCTAGCCTGCTGGGTGGGCTCTGGACCTTCCTGGGGCCTCTTTTCCTGAGAAGGTCCAGCTGGCAGGCCCAGCTGGGGGTTTAAAAGAGGATGGGGCCCATCTGGTGGGGGACTGGAGTGAGCCAGAGGGGCCAGCAGGGAGGGAGAGTCCCCTGGGAACTGAAGCCTGAGCTGGGGGAACTCAGAATGGTGCAAAGAAGGAAAGGACAAGCCAGGTATCTGGGTTGCCATCCCAAGAGTCTTCAGAGGCCTGAGAGAACTTTGAGAGGTCATTTCCACTCACCCCATCTCTGTTCAGGATGCATTTCAACCAGTTTTGAATTCATGTGAATCTGCAGTTTCTAAAGGCTCTGGGCTGGCAACTGAACACCCTCCCTGCCCACCAGTCCTTAGCACCTTTCTCTTCTCTGGTGGTTAGTGGGGCCAGGTTAGGTCAAGGAAAAGGTGAAGAGTAGACCCATGGTTGGAGAAGTCTTCCCTTTGCTCTGAAGTCTTGTGATCTCTTGGGGGTAGGTGGGGGACAAACCTAAATAATGTGATAATTTGGTCTAACACTGTTGCTTGATTTTTTTAAAAAAAATTATTTTATTTTTTGTACTAAGGATGGAATCTCCAGCTGTTGAACTACAGCCCCAGACTTTTTTATTTTTTATTTTAAGACAAGGACTTGATAAGTTGCCCAGGCTGGCCTCAAACTTTCAATCCTCCTGCCTCAGCCTTCCTAGTACCTGGGATTATAGGTGTGCAGCATCATGCCCGGCTGCTTTGGCCTCTCAAGGAAGGACAGAATAGGTCTGTAGGGGGTGACAAAGGACTCCCAGAGGAGGGATAGAGATTCAGAAAAAGGGAGGAAAGCCTTTCCTAGCCTCCAAGGGGCTAGGCTGGTCAAACCCCATTGGGAAGCTCAAGTCCTTTCTACCATGTTTCAGCCAAGTGTTTGACGAGCCTTTTTCCTACTTCGTGAGGCAGGAGCCTCATTTCCTCCCAAGAGAAAGATCACCTCAGGATAGCATAACTTCCAGATAGTTCTTTCTGGAATTGGGCCGAATCTCGTCTCTGTGTGTCTTCTACTACAGATCCCAGCACTGCCTCCGAGAACCACTCAGATTCTGTCCTCTCCCCTATTCTGTTCAACACTGTCCTTTGGAGGTCAAAAACATGACCATCATCACTATCACTCCTTAGTCTTCTCCAAGCTGCGTGGTCAGGTACCTTCCACTCTTCCTCATGAGACTAGGGTTCCCCCTGCCTCCCCAGTCTGCTTCTGCCTTCCTGGTCGCATTCCAGTGTGACTGTGGTACCCTTATTATGTGGTGCCCATAGCTGGCACCATATTCCAGGACAGCTTGTCACCTCCTTATTCTAGAAACTTCCACTTTTACACTCTACAGATTCAGCCTAAGACTCGGTGGCTTATTTGGTCAGAGCATACATATTACATGCCCACTCAACTTTCTCCCCGTTGCCAACCTACATTCAAGGACTGGGTTTTAAGATCCAAGAGAAAGACCTAAGATTTCTCTCTGTCATGTTTACTTTATAAGCTTCAGACCCTCATCCTTGTCTTTCAGGAATATTCTGGCAGTGACATTCTGAAAGCCAGTAACATCGGCTCCATGCTGGGGATTTAGCTCAGTGGCACAGTGCCTGCCTGAGTCCAATCCCTGGTACCAAAAAAAAAAAAAAGAGCAGCTCCTCAGGCCTACAGTTTGATCAATGAGCAGCCAAGTCTGCACACGTGCCGTGAGGTACTTGTCTCTGCCAATTCATCCTGAGTGGCCATGTTAAGATGCTAGGATGTCAGAAGTCCGCTTCCTCCATGCTACATGGGACCTCAAGATCCTAAAGGAAGCACCAAGTATGTCCAGGGGCTGCTGATCAGTCCATGGGGAAGAGGGCAACATGCTAATTACATAGTCAACCAGCCTTTCCCAAAGTGTGTTGGAGGCTCTGAGTAAAATGAGAGTGCTGCAGGGAATATTTGGGGATATCAGCCATGGCCTCTGACCTCTGGGAGCTTCCAATTTTTCAAAGAAGACCAAGGGGCCTCTTTAGGTAATATAGGAGACTTCAGATGGCCCCCAAAGGCATCAGGTCCTCATCCTTGGAACCCAGAAATGTTACCTCACTTGAAAGAGTCCTTGCAGACTTTTTGGTTTTAAGATGAGATTGTCTTGAATTTTATCTGGGTGGGCCCTAAATTTGATCACATAAGAAGCAGGTATCCTTATGACAGGGAGGCCAAGGGAGAGTCACATCGAGAGAAAAACAGAAGGCCATGTGACTGTGGTGGCAGAGCTGGAAGAAGCAGGGACAGAATTCTCTCCTGGAGCTTCCAGAGGGCACATGGCCCAGCAGACACCTTGGCCTCTCATACGTGATTCTGAATGTGGACTACTGGTCTTCAGATCTGTGAGAGGTTCAATTTCTGTTCCTTTGAGGCACCAAGTCTAGTTGGATTCAGCAGCCATGGGAAACTGACACAGGACATAAGAGAGGTCAGCAGGCAGGTGAGGACCCAGCCTAGCCCAAGGAAGGCTGGCAAACTGATAGCTGCCAACTTCAGGAAGAGCTAGGCCTGAGCTGGGACCGCTGTGTGATGGGAGGAGGGGACTGGGCAGACAGAAGAGGCAAAGCTCTCTAGGCTGTGGAAATCGGGCATATCCTGCCAAGTTGCTACTTCATCATGTTCCCGGGGTAGGGGTGGGAATAAGCAGCACCTTGTGTTGTTAGGGGATGGCTCTTTGCCATGCTGCAAATGTCTGAGATGTGGGGTTGAACAGACTGGTCTAGGCCCAGCACTACCACATACCAGTTCCCGCTCCCTCCTTGAGCCACAGTCTCCCAGTTGGTAAAATGAAGACACTGGTAGTGGGGTAGTTTCCCGGGACATATTGTCATCTGCCTTTCACTTGTGGCCTCATTTCATTTATAGATGATCATAGGCAGGGACAGGCTGCTTCTCTTCAATAAATGGGTGTGAGGGGAGTGGGAATGCAGGACCCACCTCCAGGGCGTTGGGGGGTGGGCCAGAAGAAAGCAGGCTGCTGTGATGCTGTGCAGATGCTCGGGCTGGGCTGGAGGGCTGCTCTCCCTCCACAGCTCCTTCCTCCTGACCCCTGCCAGCCCAGCTCCTGCAGAGCAGTGAGGGAAAATGTGGAGGAGAGCCGGGCTCAGCTATTTATAACATAAGATGTGATAAACACTTCCAAGAGATATTCCCCCATAGACACAATTCGACAGAGATTACATAAGCAATTAGATTTTCTGCCTATATTTGTGCACTGAGGTCGCCAAAAGCATGTGCGAGCAAGTCTTGCTTTATAGTCAGACATTTATGCTTTGCAAGGACATCACTGAAACGTTTCAGGTGGGCAACTACCCTCCCCCGCTTCCCTCCCCAATCTACAATCCATGGGCTCCCCCTAGCCCCAGTGTGTTAGGTTAGGGACCTTGGGGCCTCATCACAACTAATTGTGGGCTCCCAGGTAAGCTCCTGCCCCTCTCTGGACAAACACGGGACTAAACAAGCTGGCATCTGGAAGGATTGTGAGAGATCTGGAGGCTTCCGTGCCAGGAGCTTAAGCCTAGACTGGAGCCTTACTGTCCTACTGTTTTGCTGAATGAGCTCAGGCAAGTCTCTTGCCCTCTCTGTGCCCTGGTTTCCTTCTTTATTTTTTAAATTTTTATTAAATTTAATGTGGGTTTTTTTGTTGTTTCTTGTAGTACTGGGGATTGAACCCAGAGCCTTCACACTAAGCTACATCCCTGAGCCTTTTTTATTTTGAAATAGGGTCTTGCCAAGTCACTGAGTTGCCCAGGTTGGTCTCGAATTTGAGATCTTCCTTTCTTAGCCTCCCAGACCGCTGAGACTGCAGGTATGTGCCCCTAGGCCTGCCTTTGGTTTCCTTCTGTTTAATGAGGAGAACAAAAGCTAGCCCTCAGCACTGCCCAGAGAATTCTGTGAGAAGCTGTACCGAAGGCTCCCAGCCTGACCTATGCTAGCTACTTGAGGCATGTTTGATCCCAAGATCCCTTTCCCCAGTGGGCAGAGAAGAGGACCAGGAAGGAGTCTGGCCCAGTTTCACACAGCCCACTCTTCCTCATCTCACCTCCATGAATACCGCCTGCTTCTCCCCAAGTGCCAGTGCTTGAGTTCCCATTTATCAGGCTGCTGATGGGATGATCAGTATAACCATCTCTTGCCAAAGGTGAAAGCAATCAGCCCTCCACAGGTTCATGCTTCTCCCTTCTTCCTGTCCTCCTGCCATCTCCTGTGCCGGGACCCAAGTTGATCCTCACTGCTGGCTCTTTGCCAACATGGTAGGCTCTTCTGTCTGTCCAAATGCCCAAGATAACTCTCCCAAAGCCTTAGAGGTGGTGGCTCCTGGAGCCTCGTGCTCACCATGCTGCCTGTCAGAACCAGCACACAGCAGCCCATCAGACCTGCCTGCCCGCTTTGATGGGGAAGGACTGAGAGGTATAGATGCTGACTGCAGTTGCAGGTGGCTGAGAGCCTCCATTGTCCTCTGCCTCCTCAACTCCTGTCACACATAGAGGCTTACTCGGCTCTTCTTGTTGCCAGGCCTTTGCCTGAGCTATTCCTTCACCCTCTGCTCCAGCTCCATGTCATGAGTCACCATGCATTGTTCAGGAGCCAGTCTATGCATAGCCTACTCTGAAAGGAAATCCTGTCCAAGGCCTGCACTCACAGGACTGTAGTGTGTTGCCCATCCTAGGATGCAAGGGAGCTGAGGATCCATGCTCTCTCTGCAGTCCCTGTGGCTGGCCTGCGGTCCTGGGGAACTGCAGCCCATTGAATAGGAAGGAACATAACATCAGAATGGTCAGTGTGGGGGACAGTGAGATAGGTGGATCTCCTCCCCCAGGACCAGACAGAAACTGGCCAGGGAGGATGTGTTCACAGGGAACAAGCTAGGAGACAACTTGAAGGGTGCTATGAGGAATGTGTTTCCCAAGGCTGGGGCTGTAGCTCAGTGTTTCAGCATTTGCTGAGCGTGTGGAAGGCCCCAGGTTTTGTCTCCAGAACCACAACAAAAATAAACCAACAAAAGAGTGTGTCCCCAGGAGAGGGGCCCAGTGGGAGGTGTTGGGGGTGTGGGGGCTCCACCCTTAAAAGTGGATTAATGCTGTCTTGTGGGAATGAGTCAGGAGACTGGATTAATTACTGAGGAGCTGGCTGTGATGAATCAGGGCTGCCCCTCCGGTTGGGTTTTTGCCTCTCTTTCTTTGCCATTTTTACTTTACACTGTGAGCTGAGGCAGCATGAGGCTCTCACCAGAAACTAAGCAGATGACAGCACTGTGTTCTTCAATGCCCCAGTCTCCAGAATTATGAGCCAACATAAGCCTTTTCCTTATAAATTTCCCAGTCTCGGGTATTCTATTTTAGCAACAGAAAATGGACTAAGACAAAGAACATTCAGCAAGTACTCAAAAAGTCTTAGGGTGGGCCCCCTGGGAATGCTTCTGCTGTGCGTATGGCAGGGGATCTGTTCTAATGTGGAGGATAGAAAGTGGGCTCTGCAATCAGAAGACCACCATGCAACCAGCTATGTGATCTTGGCCGGGTTACCTGTTCTCTTTCAGCATGTTTCTTCATCTGTACAATAGGGACAGGATTCCCTACCTCATGGGGCTGTTGTGGGAAGCAAATGATATAATGTGAAATTAAGTAACAGCATATGGGTGCAAGTGCTTGGTCCTTAGACACTCAAATAATCTACTTTTATTGGAGGGAGCTCTTAATCTGGGAGAACTATCCTACAGAGCCTAAGTAGATTCCTGAGTACTGAGGGCCTTGAAATGGAGCAATGCATTATTAAAGGGACATCTTATGAGGAGAAAGCTCCAAGGAATAAAGCTAAATGACTGTAGCAGAGCTGTGGTTAGACATCAGGAATTCACAGATGATAAGGACTTAGAACCAGGAAAACTTGAGATTGGAAGGATGTTCTGAGGAATTGACATCTGTGCTGAGATCTGTATGACATGCAGGAAGTGACCATGAGAAGAACTGGAAGAAATGTGTTCCAGACAGAGGAGAAACCAAGTGTAAAGGCCCTGAGGTGGGAACAAGTTCATGGGCTCAAGGGACAGATGAACATAATTGGAACAGAGCAAGGGAAAATACAGTGATCCCAGATGAAGCCAGAAGAATCAGCAGGGCCTACACAGTGGACAACCTTACCTATGGGTAAGAAGGCCACAGTTTATTCTGAGGGACATGGCAAGCCCTCAGCAGTGGAGTGCTATGACAGAGGGTTGTAATACATTGCTCCTCTTTACTTGCATAGTAGTTGGAAAGAGACAAGCCTAGAAGCAGGGAGACTAGGAGGACATCTGCAGGCAGGAAGAGAGGCCCGGCCTAGGCTAGCAGCCATGCAGATGTGGGGAGGTGGTAGAATCTGGGATTTATTTACAGATGAAGCTTGCGGGACTTGTTAATGCACTAGAATAAGAAAAAACACTCATTGGCCTCTATTATACATGTACACATCATCTCATCGACTCTTCCTGAGTGCCTTCTAAGATCAAGTTCATTTATCTCCATTGCACTGAGGAGGAAACTTAAGCTCTGAGAGGCAAGTGGCTTGCCCATAGTCACACAGCAAGGAAGTGGCTGACTAGAAACAAGAGCCAGGTCTGTGTGACCCAACATTTATGCACTTTCCTTGACACTGTTAGCTGTACCATGAGCTAGGTCAGGTCTCTGGGTTCCACTTTCCCAAAGATCAGTTCTCTGAAGAGAAGAACACTGCCACTTATAATGTTCTAAATCCAGCCTTGCCCCCTACCCTGACAGCCTCATTTGTATTCCTTACTCCTGAGACCAGCTACCCTGAAACCTTAGTATGTTCATCTGTAAAATGCAGGAATGGCCCATTGCCTGGACAGTGATGTGCACATGCGGACGGAATGAGACAATGAGAGGAGGTCTCCCAAGCTCCCTGCTCAGAGCCTGGTGTATTCCCTCCCCTCTTTCCTGCTAGCTGCAGGAGCCACCTGGGGACCACATGCCCAGCAGGATGCCCTTAGCCAGTCACCCTGGAGCTCCCTTCCCCTCTCCATTCCACCCGTCCAGAAGCCAGCAGCCCTAGGCAGGGCCCAATCACGCTGGCTCCCACTTCTACTCCTGCAGTCCCTTCGTCAGGGCTCAGGCAGATGGGATGTGTCCTGTCATGCAAGAAAGATGCAGGAGAAAGAAGAAAAGCTCATTTCCTCTGGCGTGATGTTTTTTATTCCCACCCAAAACAAACACAACTGACAGTCACGGGGGGGGGGGGGGGCTGCCAGCACCTCTGGGAAGGCAGAGGGGGAGCCAAGTATCTGTCCCCTCCTCCCTACTCCCAACACCGCACAAGGCTCAGAAATGCTCCAAACCGCAAGGAGGCCTGGGCTAGCTCTTGCACAGAATACTCGGCTGGGGGTGGGCTGGGGGACTGAGGCTCAGGAAGAGGGGACTTGGCCAAGGGCACATAGTGATGAGATTCTGGTCTTCATGCCCAGAAGTGTGCCTTTGCTGCTAGCAGTGACTACACCACAGCCGGCTGGCTCCCACATGGCATGTGAGTGCATGTGCCCCCCACCAAGCTCCGAAGCTCTAGGCAAGGAAGGGCCCAGGCAAGGAGGCTTGGCAGGGTTTGTGCTCAGAATCTCTTGCCAGGCCCTCACCCACTTTCCCTGTTTCCAGGACACCATGGGCCACTCCAAAGGAAGGGCTCCTTCCCCACACTGCACTGGCCTAGAGCCCAGGAATGCACACCACCTGGTCTTGCCTTGACCACTCCCGGGTCTCAAGAGACTGGCTTTGGCCTGGGTTACTGGGCACCCATTCTGCCCCCTCCTGGCTGCATCATCTTTGACCTCAACCTGGGCCCCCTCCCACTGCAGCCAGGAAAAGCGGAGGGCACGCAGAGGCCTCGAAGGAACTTGTGCTGAACTGGCCCTTAGGGACCTCACATTGGTGAGCAAGAAAGGGGCCATGGCCTCTGGGGATGAGGGAGCCAGCTCAGGATTATGGGCTCCTCGCTTGGAAATGATTGGTCGTGACAAGCTCACTGCAGGAACAAAGCCATGTGAAATTGACCTCATCACCAGCGATCAGATCAGATTGTTTAGTGCGAGGGGAATGTGAGGGGGATGTTCAGCTGGGCTATGACCTAGTTAGAGCCTTAAAGAGGCAGAGCAGCTGCCTCACGTGGGGAAGGAGGAGGCCCCCACCAAGCTGCAGGTGGAGGAAGCATCTTCAGGGGACATCTGAGCTCCAGGGAGTAGGCTTGGGCACCAGGGGACTGAGGGACAGTGCTAGGGGGAGCCAGGGTAGGAACCAGGAAGAGTTCCCGCACCTGGCCAGGGTGAACAATGAGACAGAGCCAAAACACGGAAATGTGGAGGGTAGGAGTTGGTCGGGGAAACTCTAGGGGACAGGAGCTGAATTTAATTAATGATGAGTTGTTTATTTACTCCGGCACTCCTCTGCATATTTTACATAGTAAGTCAGACAGCCCTGCAAAGGGCTAATGAGGTAGACACTATTATGATACCCTTTTCACAGATAAGGCAAACTGAGACTCGCTAAGCTGCTGGGTGGCCTAGCCCAGGCCATCTGGCTGTGGAGTCTGTGCCGGAAATGGCAGCTTGCTACTGCTTCCCTTCTCTTGACAGGGTTGACCAAATGTAGCAGGCCAAATAAAGACACAACTAAGAGGAGGGGGCTAGTGCCTTTGAGGCCTTTCTTTCCCATCAGGCCCCAGAGCCACCAAGGGGCCCAGGGGCTGGGGTAGGAAAGAGGGGCTGTCCAGGACTTCAGGAACAGGTGCTGCTTTCCCCCTTGGGTCCTGTTTCCTGACACTTGCATGAGAAATGGAGAGGAGAGGGGGAAGGGACACGTGGCCAGCTGGGCAGAGCAGGCCCCTTTCTGCCAAGTGCTGCCTTGGGGAATATGACTTGTGCTGCCTGAGGGGTATAGGGGGATGCCAGAAAGGAGGCAGGGCTAATGATGAGGCGCATGGTGTTAACTCTTTCATCAGCAATGTGTATGCAAACAGCTAAGCCCAGAGCCTGGCATGGAGTAAGGCGCTTGCAAGATGTGCAGCAACCAGCAAAATCTACTGAATTTAGGGTCAGAGCAACAGCTGCAGCAGGAAAGATCCTAGTTGGTTTCTGGGAATCATTCCAGGGAAGCCTGTAATCTCTCCTTGAGGACTTGAAGCATAAGAGACCCCCTCTGTCACTCCAAGAACTTCGGGAATACCTGAAGCCAGGACGGGGCGGGGGGGCGGGGGGGGGGGGGGGGCACAGGCATACCAGCTCCAACAGAAGCTGAGGAGCAGATGCAGGCTGGGCCAGTCCAGGGCCTTTCCTGGTTCAGTCAGGCTGAGGAGCCTCAGCTGGCATGACGTCAAGACCTCATGCCCACTTCACAAGGGGTGTGTGGCTGATGTGAACCCTTGGTGCTCCCAGGCTGAGGGGCTGACTGTTTTATGCTTCTTTCTAGAAGGCAGCCTGTCTTAAATGTACCCCAGCCGGCCTCTCTGCTGTCTGGCTCCTCTCTGTTCCCCCAGGCACCTGGGTCTCATGTCAAGGGCTTCGGGTCTGGTCCAGCCCACTTTCCAGCTTTCTTCCTGTTTTCCCTGTCTCCTCAGGTTCAGCCAATTTCCCTTCCCTACCTGTATTAGTCTGAGCTACTCGGACTTGACCTGGTAAACAGTGGTCTCTTTGTGGAATATCTCAGATGCTCCGTCCCAGTTTGGTCTGGGTAGTAGGGCTGTCTCTTAGCACACACTACAATCACTCCAAGCTAGAGGGCTTCTCCTTCTCTCCTGACAGCCTGCATGGAGAAGATGCAGCCAGAAAAGGGCTGTACTTCTTTGGGGAGACCTCTGAAGGACTGTCAAAGGGCAGAGGAGCTGGAGTGACCTAAGTGATCTCAAGGACCACAGTCAGGAGCTGTGGGTGGAAGATACAGGGATAGAAATCTCCTTCAATTCGCTTCAGGGTAAGCCTTCCAATTGTTTTTAGCTGTTCTGCAACTCAGAGCTGTGTCAGGGAAGAATGAGACCCCATGCCCAGAGGTGTGTAGGGAGAGACCGGGTGAATGACCTTGAGTGATGCTGTGAGCAGGTCAGTGAAAGAAGGACAGGGCTATTCTATCTTTCTCTATGTTTATCTCTTGGTTGCAGTCACTACAGCCGCACAAGATATTCGATCTCTGATCAGCTTCCCTTACTAGAACATTCATAGAAGTTCTCAAAGCTAAAGACAGAAACACAAAGGTCAAGAGAAAATCCAAAACAAGGTTAAAAGTAGGAAAGAGACAAAGAGAAAAGAGGGAGAAAGAGACACACAGACATAGGGGAGTGAGAACAATGAGAGACAAAGAAAGGGAGAGACAGATAAATAGAAAAATAAGAAACAGGCATGGACAGGGATACAAAAAGAGAGACAAAAGCAAGAGAAAGGGGGAGCCAGAAAAAAGAGAGTCAGAGACAAGCTAGAGGCAGGGAAGAAGCTGAAGACAGGGAAGTGTGCCTCAGACTCCATTCTTCTTTGTCTCTGCCTCATCAGCTTGGGTTTTCTGGGAGCCTCCTCCCTAGCTAACCCTAAGCCTCCTCATCGCTTCAAAGACAAGGGACTGGCCCCCAAGGGCAGCCATGCCAGCTGCATGGTCCAGGGCTTGACACAAAGCTGAGGCCAAGAGGGGCCCTGGGTAAGGCTTGGCCCAGGACTCCAGGCCTCTCTTGTGCTGCACCTCTGGGCAGAGAGAGGTAACCTGTCCCCCTTGGGGCCACTGAGGCACCTGGGCATGAAGAGCTGGGAGAAGACTCTGGGGTTGGTGATTTTTGCCTTCACATCTCTAAAGACCCATCACTGGGCATAGGAAGATGCCTGGGCTCCGGTGGTCCTGGGGTGGAAGCTCCCCAGGGGCAGCATTCAAGGAAGAGCTTGATAGTGGGCAGAGAGCCTCTACAGAGGGCCTGGTGGCTAGAGGCAGGAGACAGGAGCTGAGCATCTGTGGGTGGTGGTGGGACGCCAGTGTCACCTGGGAGTGAAACCCGAGGAAGCTACAGGACCTGGCAGAGGAGCTACTTCTCATTCCTGGGTCCTCAGTGACACATCTTTCCAGCCCAAAGGGGAAAATCCTGCTGTGGTGCTTTAAATAGCCATGCTTTCTAACAAGGCTTTGATTCACACTTTCACATCAGATTTTTTTTCTATCTGAAGAATTTTTATGTATCTATGTGGTAATCTCTATGGCTCTGGAACTATAAATCTGGATTTATGGATCCATATGTATCTATCTATGCATCTCTGTACCTCTATATTTAAGTAAACTACTCATCGGGCTGGGGGTATAGTTTAGTGTAAGCACTCGCTTACTCAGCATGCACAGGCCTTGGATTCTATCCTAGCACTGCACACAAATGTGCATACACACATACACACAGACAGAGGCTAAGTAACTGTACATCTATGTATTTATGTCTCTCTACTATGTACTGCACCTATGTAGCTCTGCATCTACGTCTGTGTGTCTCTCTCCTTACAAGTGTGGCTGATGGGTTGGAGCTCCCTACTTCCCAAGCTGCCTCTCTCCATGGCCACACTTGCCTTCATGCCAGTTCTCTGGTACCTGCACTCCCAGCTCCCTTCCTGACAGGACAGTGGCCACCCTGGGTTTGGGCAAAGAGGTTACTGGGAGGATCCTGGCCAAAGTCTGGAAGGCCACTCTGCAAGCCAGAAGCAGCTGCTCAGCCTGCATCTGTGGGGGTGAGGAAGACAGGAAAGCAGGAAGAGCACTAGGGAGGGGGAGCAGGTAGGTGAGAGGAGGGATGGAAGATAGGGATGACAGAGCAACTGAGAAGTTGTGAATTTTAATTATAGGAGGATTAGTAGCCCAGCACTGCCATTCACCTGCTGTGTGATCTAGGACAAAATCCTCCCCTCTCTGGCCTTCAGTGCTCCCACCTATGAGGTCTTTAAGGGTCCTTCCAGAGCTGATGCCCTTACAGGGCAAGAGTAGCCAAACTTTATATCATGGACTCATCACTGGAGCATTTTGAGCACACCAACCCAAAATACTCAGAGATTTCTTCACATCAAATGCAGTGATTCTGAACACAGGCTCTGGGGCCAGCCTCGGGGAGTTTGCATCTTGGCTTTTCCCCTGGGCAGGTGACTTACCTGTGCTTAGATGGCACCTATAGACAGTAGAGGTAGTAATACTCCTTACTGCCATAAGGTGTTGCGCACATCTGGTGAGTTAATACACGTGGTGTCTGGGACAGAGTGCATGTGTATGTGCTGCTGTCACTATTTGTGCATTACCTTACTGGTTGATTATGTTGTTGATTATACAGCAAAAGATATGTTGCAGCAGGGCAGGATGGTTGCCCAGCCTCGGTAACTTAGCAAGGCCTTGTCTCAAAAAAAAAAGAAAAAAATTAAATTTTAAATGGATAGGGATGCAGCTCAGTGCAAAGGCCCTGGCTTTCATTCCCAGTATGAAAAAAAAAAATCAAATGTCAACATTACTAAAGGAGGAAGTAAAAATGAATAAAATAAAATAGATAGCTACTGGAATACTTTCTTCTCCCTCCGCAGATGGGTTGCTTAGTGCCCTTGGATTTGGAGGTGAGCGCGAAAGTTTGGATAGGAATCTTTCTCTGGCCTTTGCATCTACCAGAGAGACTCCAGTTTGAGGCTGAGTGCCCCTAAGCAGAGCAAGATGCCCGCAGCACACAGCCACCAGCAGCAGCAACGCTTCAGGCGTCCCCTCTCCTGGCTGAAGACCAGAGGGAGCCCCATTCCCCAGATTCTGAGGGCCAGCAGGCTCTGGTGTCCATGCCCCAGGCCTATTTCTTCTCAGACCAGAGCCTGGGATCCAGGTGGAGCCCCTTCTTCCTCGCCTCAGGGCAGCCACCTCACAGGGTGGGACGCAAACCTTTGCACCACAGAGTCCAGGGCTCACAGGCGACCCAGTCCCAACCAAAGGAAGCAATGATAGGGGCTCACCACTGTGGAGGGTTTCTCTTGCACCTTCCTCAGCACCTACCTGTTGCTGTCTCGGGGTTTGTTTGTTTTCCGGTGCTGGAGATGGGACTCCGGGACTGTGGCTCGCTCAGCACATGCTCAACTGTGAAGCCCACCCTCTATACCTTGTGTCCTCTCTGAACCTTCTGGACAGGGCAGCCAGACGCTCTCACTCCTACTAGACTAGGGCTCGCCAGCACTTTGTTAATGAGAGAGGAAGCCAGACAGCGAACTTCCAGCCGTGTGACCGGGGCCAGCCCCTGCATCCCCTTGTGATATGCAGTGAGCTCCCCTTTACATTGTCCCAAGGCACCTGCTGTGCTTCCTTAATTCTGGGCTTACTCTGACCCCCAGCCAACCCCTGAACTTCCCCACCGCCTTTCTCCGGATCTCCAGGTCTGCGCCCCACCCTGCCCCGCAGGACATCCCTCGCGGACCCCGCCCCGTCTACACCGCAGCAGGTAACCCCGCCCCCGCCCCCGCCCCGCCCCCTGCAATTCGCCCAGCCTGGGATCCCCGAGCCGAGCGTGCGGGACGCCTGGCCTCTCCCTCCGGCTCCCTCGCGCCCTCCCCGCTCGGCTCCCACGTGGGGAGCCCGGCTCCCTGGGCCGCCCCATTCACAGCGCTCTCCTCCATTGTCCTCGGACTGTCACTCACGCGGGGCATTAGCATTTCTAAAGCTCACTTCTCGCCGCCGCTTTGGCCCAGCCAAAAAGGGGCTCTTTTGAACCCTAAGTTTTGGGAAAGGGTGCTTCCTAGGCCGCTAGGACAGTTTAGCTTTAGGCCCTCAACGCTCCGAGCCTGAGCCTCAGTCTGTGCGCTGTTGAGCCGGGGAGAACGGTTCTCTTTTATCTCTAGGCTCAGGACACCTGGAGCTTCTTAGCTCCAGGAGTGGTGGAGAAAAGGGGTCCCCAGTGGCCCTCATATAACTGCCTCTTCCTTCCACTGGGTCTCTTGAGTCCTGCCAATCTGAACCCTCCATTTCCCACCCATGTGCCAGAGGAGACAAGGAGTTTGGTGAAAACTGGTTCTCCCTGCCCTAGCCTAAGAGGCCTTTTGTTAAGGCCCTGGCAGGATGGGGCATGAATGAGAGTGACTTCTTTGCCCTGGTATCTGAAACCCTCCTGAACAACTTGGGTGGAGAGACAGCGCCACCCAGTGGCTGCCTGGGTTCCATACCAATATTCCCTGGGGTGGGTCCAGGCCGTACCTGGCTTCTGGGCCCTCGGTGGAGCCTTCACCAGAGAGAAGCTCTACATCTGCGAAATTTTATTTGCATTAGTTTGGCCGCTTCAGATCAAAAGTTAAAGAGTTGGTGGGTGGAGTCCCAACCGGCTCCACTCAGCTTGCCCCTCCTCCCGCTCACCTTTCCCTCACTCTCACCCCAGGGCTCCCTCCACAAGGCTGCCAGGTTCCTTTGCCACTGGCCAGGCCTTTTTCCCTCTCTACGACTCATTTTTCTCAGTCTGGAAAATGGCAGATTATTCCTCAGTCACCCCCTGCTCCTCGTGATGGGCTGGGGAAATGAGAAGTAGCTTTTGGTGGGCTGGAAAGAGGGTGTAGGTTTGGGGACCAGGTCCCCTCGGGCCCTGAGACCACTAGGCTCTGGCCCCATCTGTCCACTTCAGAATTCATCCCTGGCGTTCAGCCACAGAAGCCTCGGACCAGCCCCTTTGAATACCAAGAAAACGGGGCCGCCCCTACCCCACGCTGCTTCCCTTGGTTTCTACCCTTGCTTTTCTGCTCTTCCTACCTCCTACCTTCTCCTTTTGCTTGTTTAGTGTGTCCTCCAAGCTGTCTGCCTTTCTCTTGAAGCTGGGTAGGGAGCAAAGTGAGGCATGGGTAACCCCTGTCTCTAATTAAAGTCCCCTTTCCACACTGTTCCCTTCTGGGGCCCCTTTTGAACCTACTCTGGCTGAAGCAAACAAGAAGGGAAAGGGAATCAGCCCCGGGAATCTGGAGGGCTCAGTCTGGGTCCTCTGCAACCTCCTGCCCCTCCTCCTACCCCTCCACAGGTGGATCCTCCCTCTGTGTGGGAGGAGGCAAAAAGGCTCTGAGCTCCCTTGGCTTGGGGAGAGAGGGAAGCAGCTGGGCCTGGAGTCTCTTCTGTCTGGACTCTGCTTAGGTCTCCAGAAATACTGGACTGCTGGAGAGAACAGGGAGAGGAAGAGGCTTGGGCTGGGGAGGAGGGAAAGAGGGTGCTCAGCTCCCCAGGTCCTACCCAAAGGGCTGAAAACAGTGACAGCAACTTGGGTCTGCAGCACCAAGGGCAGGGCCCTGCTGATCTTCAGCCTTTCTTGTTCTGCTCAGAGGAATTCAGAGGGGCTCTAGGACCATTGGGTATAGGTGTGGGTACTGAGTTCAAGGGGAGAGCCCATCCCAGAGCAGCTCTATTCCTTCTGTTATTTTTACTGGAGTTCTACATGAGATTTTGCCCAGAGGAAGTATTCTGCTACTAAAAATATGAAGTTTAAAAGGCACTGATTTAAGCCATCCATACATTTTACCAAGGGGGAAGGTGAGGACTAGAAAGGTAATTCAAGGTGGCCCTGGCACCTACATTGGACTCTGCACCCACAGTCCTCAATAAACACTTATAAAAAGAGTAATTGACATTCTGGGAAGCTGAAGCAGGAGGATTGCAAGTTCAAGTCCAGCAACTAAGCAAGACCCTGTTTCAAAAGTTTAAAAGGGTTGAGGATGTAGCTCAGTGTAAAAGTCCTGGGTTCAATCCTCAGAACTGAAAGAAAAAAAGCAACTGAATGACATGAAATTTTCACATGACCTTATAACTTCAAAAACTGAATTCACCATCAGTTTATTATGACCATCTACAAAACCTGCCATCCTTTTAAGCTATCTAAGATGTCACACCAGCAAGGACAAAGAAAGTTGGAACTTACTGACATGTTAGGAATTACCTAAAATCATAGTGAGCTCTCTTAACTGAGGCATAAGCAAAGGAGTTCATAAAATCAGCTGATTGTCTTTGCCTGCTGTTCAACCCAAGATGTATATATTTTCTTGTGTAAAGTTTTGGTTACTTTCCACCATGGGTTCAACACTAGCATGATTAATGTTTGACATGAAGAAACAAAACAAAAACAACAAAAAAGGAAGTCTGTTGTTTTGAAGGTGAAATGTACAAGACGCAGTCATGAACACAAAGGTCCATTTACATCTCAAGAGGGTGATTTGGCCCACTGATCTCCTCATTGTCCCCAGACTCCTAGCAGGCCCTCCGTGGACCATGTGTGGATGCAGTCTGGTGTGGGTTCTTGTTCCTCCTCAAGTAGATTGTCCCTAGAAAAGACACAATCCTGGGCTACTTTCTCTCCCAATGCTGATGGGCTACTGGGAAAATCATCTAATGTTAGGAACAGCTTGAATAGGACATAACGATCAAAAGAAATCATCTACAAAAACTGAAATCATGCATTCCAAAGGCAAATAGAAATAATTGGTGGGATAAGCTCTGGTTTGAATTATCCATGCCCGCTGCTGCTGTGCCCCGCCCTCCCAGCCCACCTCCCTAGCCCCCTAGTATGGGTGAGTAGAAAGCTTTCTGCTACTGACTCTCACTGAATGTGCTTCAGGCAAACCCAAACCCCTTTCCTCTTCATCTATACAAAGGTGGGTAAGAGTGAACTATAGCCTAGTGTAGTGGTTGTGCATGCTTGTAGTCCCAGATACTCAGGAGGCAAGGGGATCACAAATTTGAGGCCAGCCTGAGCAACACAACGAGACCCTGTCTCAAAATAAAATTACCAAACAAAAAATGAAAAGGGCTGGAGATATAGTTCAGTAGTAGAGTGCCCCTGGGCTCTACCTCAAGTACCTGGGATGGGGGAAGAGTGAATTGAAGATCAAGAGAATGGACAACTCACAGAATGGGAGAAAATATCTGCCAATCATATATCTGATAAGGCTCTAGTGTCCAGAATGTATAAAGCACGGTTATTTTTTTTCCTTGTGGTACTGAGGAGTGAACCCCAGGGTCTTTGCACTGAGCTTGTCTCCAGGCCTTTTTTAAAGTTTTGAGACTGGGTCTCACTACGTCACTCAGTTACCCAGGCTGGGCTTGAATTTGCAATCCTTCTGCTTCAGCCTTCCAGAATGCTGGGATTACAAATATGTGCCACCACACTGGGCCATAAAACACTCTTACAACTCAAGAATAAAAAGACAAATCCAAGCACTCTGGCAGGCTGAGGTGGAAATAGTAAATTTGAGCCCAGCCTGGGTGATTCAGTGAGACCTTGTCTCTTAAATTTAAAAAAACAAAAACAAAAAGGGGCTAAGATGTAGCGCAGTGTGAAGGCCCTGGGTCAAAATCCTAGTATTAAAAAAAAAAGTAAAAAGACAAATAACCCAACTTGTAAAAGTGAGCAAGAGAAATTTAGAGAAATAGACATTTTGCCACAGAAGATATGCAAATTTACATTAACACATGAAAAGATGCTCAACATCATAGTCATTAAGGAAATGCAAATCAAAACCACAATGAGATACCGCTTCACACCCACTGAGAGGGCTAGAATCTTTTAAAACTCAGAAAATAACAAGTGTTGCTGCACACTTGGAGAAAATGGAAGCCCTCATGCATTGGTGGTGGAAATACAGAGTGCTGCAGCCTCTGTGGAGAACAGTCTGGCCATTCCTCGAATGCTAAACATAGAACACCATATGATCCAACAATCCTGGTGCTAGGTATGTGCCCAAGAGGAATGAAAGCATACAACCATGTCAAAACATGTATGTGATAAAATAAAAATTTTAAAATTAAAAAAAAAGTCTATGAGAAGGTTTGTGGCAATATTTTTTATAATAGTTAATAGGTACAAATGACCCAGAGGTCTCACCAACAAAATACTGTATATCCATACAGTGGAATACTACTCAGCAATAAAAAGGAATGAAGTATGAATTCAGGCTATAACGTGGATAAACTGTGAAACCAGGTACGAAAGGGTACATATTATATGACTCCATTAATATGAAGTGCCTAGAATACGCAAATCCGTAAAGACAGAAAACAGATTATTGGTCAATGGGAGCTGAGGGCAAAATGGGTGGAGTTTCTTTTGGGGGTAATAAAGACACCCTGAAATTAAATACCAATAATGGTTACACCTAGTAAATATCATGAAACTGTACACTTTTTAAAAATTTTTGTTGGTACTAAGGATAGAATCCTGGGCCTTTGCACTGAGCTACACACCCAGCCCTTTAAAATTTATTATTATTACTATTGAGGAAGGGTCTCATTAAGTTGCTAAATTGCTTGAACTTGTGGGCTTGAACTTGTGACCTTCCTGCCTCACCCTCCCAGAATGCTGGGATTACAGGCATGTGCTGCCACATCCAGCTGGAACTGTACATTTTTGTTTTTGTTTTTGGTACTGGGGATCAAACTCGGGACCTTGCACTTGCGAGGCAGGCACTGGAAACACTGAGCTAAATCCCCGGCCCTGGAACTGTACATTTTTAACGGGTAGATTTTGGGCTGAGCATGGTGGTGCACACCTATAATCCCAGCACTCTGGAGGCTGAGGCAGGAGGATCTCAAGTTTGAGGCCAGCCTGAACTGTATAGCTAGACCCTGTATCAAAAAACCAAGTATCAATCAATCCATCAAAGGTAAATTTTACTGTAAGTGAATCATATCTCAATTTTTTTGAGAGTTAACTATGGCAACATTTTACCAATTTGGAACAATCACAACTCCTCCAAACTACCCCTCCCTCTCCCTGGTGATTCTGGGCCTGAAAGTCTATATCTTTAACATGCCTCTTGGGGGGATTAAGATGCAGCCAGGTTTGGGAGCCCCAGTGAGCTCTACCGTTCATTCGAGGGCCCTGCTTGTGTCTCTAATGAGAGGTTCCTGTAAACAGTTGCACACAGACCCCTTCTCTGCAGGAGCCAGCCCCTCTCAGGCTCTGTGTGCCTTCAAACAGCCAGACCTCACACCCCAGAAGGACCTGTTGCATTAGCCACAGAAACAGACCCCTCTTGTGCTTCTGGGGCCGTGGGGGGTTTCCAATCTCTGAAGGGCCTGCTGATGTTGACCTCCCCAGATGTGGGGGCCTCCTTGCCCCTCCCCCACCTCCTTCCTCTCACGGCAGGGCCTGTACTCCATTGCCCTTTGCTCAGCTGCTCCTGTGCCAGGCATGTCTAGTGGGCCATGTGGTAGAGGGACTCAAACCCCACTGGGGATTGGGCAGGAGTTCGGGCCAGAGGATGACCCTCAGGTGCCTGGGAAACTCCACGCCTGGGCAGCCAGGGGCTGGTGCCTGGTCCAGACTCTGAGGAGGCAGCGCTTAGAGAAGTGAGCCAGGCCTGGCCCTCTGCAGGAGCTAGTGAGCCCCCCAAGAGTGCTTCTAGTCCCCTGGGGTGGGAGTGAGCAGGGCCTCTTAAAGCCCCAGGCCTTACTCCTTAGCTCCAGCCACAGAGCTGGGCCCTGGGAGAACTTGGCAGCCTTGGGCATCTGAGGCTCGCACCACCCTCTTCCCTCAGAATAGCTCCAGTAATAACAATGCCCCCACCACGGACTCTGCTCCAGCTATATGTCTGGCTCTATGTAACATGCTTAGAGATAAACTTCATCTAATCTTCACCATGGCCTGTTTTGTTTTGACAAGGTCTCGCTATGTAGTCCAGACCGGCTCTAAACTCACTTTATAGCCCAGGCTGGCCTCAAACTCCAGATCCTCCCGAGTAGTTGGGATTACAGGTGTGTGCCACCATGCCCAGCCCTTAACTAGTATGTATTGAGCACTTATGCACCAGGCACTCTGCTAGGAGCTGAGAATACAGAAATGAGTGAGATTCAGCCACTGTCTTGGAGATGACATTCTGTCCCTTAGCAGAGAAGGAACTTTCTAGAAAGAGGCTGGGCTAGAATAGCAAGCCAAATTCACTTGAGTTCACAAGTCCTCCTCCCTCAGCTATCTCACCCCACCATGTACAGATCCCCCCCAAGAAAGGCTCCCACAGCTGGGCGTGGTGGCACATTCCTGTAATCCCAGCACTCTGGGAGGCTGAGTTGGGAGGATCACAGATTGAAGCCCACACTGGACAATTTAGTGAGACTTTGTCTCAAAATACAAAATAAAAAAAGGTCTGGTGATGTAGCTCATTGCAAAGGCCCTGGGTTCAATCTCCAGCACCACAAAAGCAGAAGAGAAGGAAGGAAGGAAGGATGGAAGGAAGGAAGGAAGGAAGGAAGGAAGGAAGGAAGGAGAAGGGAAGGGAAGGGAAGGGGGAGG
>NW_004624891.1:969190-1019294 GCF_000247695.1 Heterocephalus glaber | reverse complement strand
CTAGGGGGCTCTGGGATTGGGAGAAGAGTGCAGAGCTCTGCCCACATGGCAGTTATTCACATCCCAACCTCATGGCTTTCACCATAGTCTTGCTATCCTTGTTTCATTATTCAGCTGCTGGTTTATTTTCTTTAAATAGACTGTTTTCTTGGTGGGTGGGGGGTGCCTTTAATACCTTGGTGTCACACTAAGCAATGAAATAATTTGGGGTATGCTGATTCCATTTTTTCCTAATAAACCTTAAAATAAATATATCACTATTAACTAATAAATTACCATTTATGTGCCACTTAAAATTCTGTCAATAGCAGCAGTCTGAGCACCATATTTTGGGAATAGGTTGGGATAGAAAGAAAATATGGCTCCCTTAGCTACTTGAAGAGAACTGTGTGAAAATCACCACCTTTTGTCTAGGAGTGGTTTTGGTAATTGGCTTTGGATTAGGTTCTTGAAGCCTTGTGTGTTTCTTCAGGGAGGCTAGGAGGAAGGAAGGAGGAAGAGCAAGTAGCCAGATGGTGGAAGAGCGTCTCACACTGCTGAGAGAACCCTTCTTCTGACACCCCCCACCTGCCCAATCATCAGTCAGTCACTCCCCCCACCCCTCACAGAAGTCTTAAGGCTCTCTGGGCAGACTGAAGAAGGCAAATTACACGCAACAAACAGTGCAATTACAGAAACTCGGGAATCTTTGGTATTCTCTCAAGGTTCAGATCAAGTCTATCCACATTCAGTAAGGGGAAGGATCCTGCATCACAATGGCTGGATGGCCCTCATCCAGTGACTTCATTGAGCCTCAGTTTCCTCTTTTTTATATAAAAGGTGAAGAGGGCCTTCCTTACACAGTGGTTATGAGGAGTCACTGAGACAAAATGTGTATGGTTTTGGTAAAGGCTCATCCAAATATTGTCATTTTATTATCATGACTATTCAATAAATTCAGTAAACATTCTTTGGTTCCTTTGGTGCACTAGGCAGTATTCCAGGCACTGAGGTGCAGGACCAGTGAGATGGCAGGGTGGAGGGGTATGCAGAGATGAGTACAATACAGCCCTTCCAGTCTAGGAGCAGAGGCAGACGAACTATTTGGGCTGAACCAAATGAAATTGCCAATGTTCAACCATTTTTGGCCCACAATCCAGAACCGCTCTGACATCAGGCATAGCAAAGTAAACACGAGATAAAACTGGAGTAGGGAATTATTTTCTCCAACTGGAAGAATTAGAGGCTTCACAGAGGAAGTCTGGGAAGATGGTTTGGACTGCAGTAGGCTGAAAACTAGCAAGAGACCTTTCGGGCTGGAAAGTGTGAACAATGTAAATGAAGGGGCAAAGCTGGGGTCTGCAGAGTCTCTTTGGGACCCAAGGGTGGCCTGTGATTCGAAAGGCACGTGGTACCTAAGCGATGCGCTGCAGAGATAGGTGCAACTCTGGTAATAAGCCTCAGCTGCTGAGGTTGGAGTTGATCTTCGGGAGTTGGCAGCTACCCTTCAGCAAACAGAAGCTGCTGTGATTTCTCCCTACTAGAGGGGCAAGGAATAACTGGGCCAGTAGCATTCCTGTTTTGCCACAAAAGGCTAAAATGGCAGCAGGAGAAATTGCAATCAACCAGAAGAAAGAACTGAGAGAAAGTGCTGTAGAATGATAAGGGAAGGCTGAGGTCTTCCCCTGGAGACCTTGAAAGCAGGGAAGATCCTCCTGTGTCTGGTTCCATTACAATCCTGCCCAGAGGCAGGGGGCTGGGCCAGATGACCTATTTGGGTTCTTTCCAGTCTGCGGCCTTGATGATCTCATTGTTCCCTCTTGATGGGGCAGCCTCGCCCACCCAGCTCAGACTCACTGGGATTATTTCTGTCATTAGGGATCACAGGCCTCTACAGCCACAGCTCTTCTGGTTGGTGATTCAGAATTTTGTCAGCAAAATCACCCCAGCATCTAGCCTCTATCCTTCTTGCTGTCGGCTTGAGTAAGCTAGCCTTCTCCTTCTGGCTTCCCTTGGACAGGGGAAGGCATAGGCTGCTATTCTTATACAGATGAGCCCTCTCTGAGTCAGCCTCACCCTCAGCCTCTCTTTCACCTCTGGAGAGAGGACGCCATAGATAAAATGGGTTTTTGAGTCAAAGGACCAGGGTTGAGTTTTGACAAGTCCGACCTTGGGCAAGTCATTTCCAGGCCCGGATTTAGTGAACAGACATGTGTGGAGCACTGACAGGTGTTCAATGACAACTTGTTGAATGAGTCCAACATAGGCATTCTCATTTTCTGGAGAGGAAAAGTGAGTGAGGCTCCAGAGGCTGAGCCTCTTGCTCGCACATGACTAGAAGTAGTCGAGCCTGGATTGGAACTCAGCTGGCAGATTCCAAAGGCAGTGCTTTCTCCAGCTTATGGTGTGACCTGCTGCTTCGCTGTTCAACCTAAGTTTCTGCCCTCTGTAAAATGGAGCTAAGACTCTCTGGCCCAGAGGGAGTGGGATTACTAAACATGTAAACGCTGTGTGAAATGTGTGTGAAAGTGAAAATGATGTGTAAGTCAAAAGGTTCTGGGCAGACCCTACAAATCATAACCTCTGGAGCCCTTGTCAGTGCTCTGGGCTTCTGGCCACATCCTTGAGAAGCTGTCTAGGAGGGCAGCAGGCCAAATGGACCTGTCCCTTCCTTCTTTCAAACTTCTCTTGCACGCCAGCTCTCATTGCCCTGGATTGCAATTCTTTCTTTAGCATGTTTCCCTCCCTAACTCAACTGGGAGCGTCTCCAGGGCCCAGAGCCAGCCACATGCTAGCATTCATGAGCACCGCTTGAATGAATGAATGAATGACGCAGAGATTTTCCTTCACAGACCTGCTTCCTCTCTCAAGAGTTTCCAGCAGCCTCCAGATCTCTCCTTCTTCCTCAGACTGTAGGCCAACTTTTTACAAGGGTTGCCCATGCTAGCCTCCTGTATGACCATTCCTGTGGTTGCATGACAACCTCAGCCAGCTGGCCTTCAGTCTTCAGCATCTGGCCCCACCATGCTGATCCAGGCCCTCCCACAACTCTACTGCCCTCACACTGCCAGGGTACCAGCCAAATGGCATGCTCAGTTTCCCAAACATGCTGTACACTTCCTACTTTTGTACCTCTGCTCACAGCATTTCTTCGAAAGAAATGTCTTTCTCCACCTGATGTCCTCTGTCAAAGCCCATCTTTCCTCTTTTGTGAAGTTTTTTCTGACCATTTCCCCACTCTGCAGCTAAAGGTGATTGAATCTTCCCCTAAGTCCCCACTACATACAGTGGATACCCTTTGCTGGGCTCCTTAATATCTCAGGGAGTCACCACTTGTACCTTGTTCTGTGATCCTAGGCAAGCCCCTATCTCAGTCTCCAATCTACATGGATGTGTTCAAGACCCTCCCAGCACTGCTCTCCTGTGACCTGGGTTCTCTTGCGGCCAGGAGGGACAAGACACTGAAGAGCCCAAAGTGGGGCCTTCCAATCTTTAGAGCAAATGCTCAGTGGCCAGGGCTGAAAAACAGCCCTCTCTGATATTTCATGCTAATTTTCTTGGTTAATAAAGGGATAAATAAGTAACCACTTAACATGACTACTGTCAGAGGCCTGAGCTATGGAGCCTTTCCATCCTTGGGGTTTTAATGCAGGAGAAGCTAATTAACTCTAATTAGGAAACTCCCAAGTGTTTTTAATAGAGAGTGAGTGGGGGAGAAGAGGTGACAGGGAGCAAAAGGCAGGTGGGGAAAGGGCAGGATAGATGCCCACTTCTTCACTGGACTCTCTCATGTGCTGACCTCCAGGACTGGGCTTGGGGATACCCTAGGAAACTCAAGCTCAGACACATTTCAGCCACTGGATTTTAACTCCTCACCCATCTGGAATGGTGGAAGGAAGCATCTAGAGAACCTACTGTGTGCCAGGTACTGTGCCAAGTATGTTCTCTGAGTGACCTCATGGGCCCCTCACAAGGACCTGCATAATAAGGAACTACTCACTGCCCCATTTCACAGGTAGGGAAACTGAGATGCACAGAAGTCTAGCACCTTGTCTGAGCTCTTGGCACAGGGGAGCAGCGGAGCTTGGCTGGCTCTGATTGCAAGGCCAGGGTTGCCGCCCCTGCCTTTGGCTGACCCTCTGTGGGATTCTGTGCTGCTTGGAAAGGGGCTTGGATAAGCGGTGGCTTCCCTGTGCTTTGGTGAAGCTTAGGGCTACCCAACCAAGAGGGTTTTCAGTGTGAACCAATCAGCACACAGCCAGAGCTGGCAAAGAGGCTGGGAAGGGACTCTTCCCCCCATGAGTCAAGGCTCCAGGCTAGAAATCCTGGATGACTCAGACCCCTGTCCTCAAGGAGCTCATGTTCCCATGGCAGTCTGTGGACATTTGAGTAGCCAATCATCTAAGAGCTAAACGTATACAAGACATATGTCATAGTTATTTTTCTTGTTGCTGAGACAAAATACTCGACACTCAAAGTTAAAGAAGGAGAGGTTTATTTATCTCATAGTTTGTAGAGATTTCAATCCATAATTGGCTGGCTCCAAGGCAGGGTGGGATGGCAGAGGGGCATCACAGAGGGGAAACAGTTCAATGGCAGGCAGAAGGTAGCAAAACAAGCAAGTGACAAGCAACAATAGCAGCTTCTTTCTGCCCCTTTTATATTCTATCTACGCTACCTGGTTTAGGGTAGGTGCCAAACCAGTCAGTGGATTAATTTAGTAATCACACACCCTCAATCCCAGCACTACACACTCTGGATCCAGCTACTCTGAAAAAGCCCCACCTATCACTGCATAAAGCTTTGGGGGACATCTAGACACAAGCCATAACAACATACATTGTTCTTCCATTGTGTCATACTCTGCTTAGAAATATTTCCTAGGTTTTGGGATATTAAATTAACAAAGTTGGATTTCTTTCCACGAGACTTGGGGACACGGACAGGAGTATGAACTGGAATCCAGGCTCTGCCATTTATTAATTGTGTAATCTTGGGCATGCCCCTCTTTCCCTCTTGCTGTATTTACCACCACCACTCTAGACATCACAAATCTTACCTGAACACACAATCTCTTTACTGGCTTTGCTAGCCACTGTCCTGCTCCTCTGTAATCCACTCTTCACACTGTAGTCAGAATGAGCTGAGTAAACATGAGGTAGCACATGTGATAATCTCAGGCTACATCCCTCAAAGTCCTCACCCCAGAGGCCTGAGCTACAGACCCTCTCCATCAAGACTGGCACAATGGGACTCCCGTTTACCTCTCTGACCTCATTTTAGGACACATTCCCTCACTCCTCAAGTTCTAACATGTTGCCCTCCTTAGTGTTGCTTGAAACAAATGGAGCTCATATCTGCCTCAGGGTCTTTGGACTTGCAGTTCCTACAACTTCAGGGCTCTGACTCCAGCCATTTTTATTGCTGGCTCCTTCTTCTTATTAAATATCACCTCCCCAGAGGCATATTTCCTGGCCACCCTATCTTACATAGTAGTATCCCTTTTGTTCTCAACTCAGTACTTGCTTGATTTCCTTCCAAATACCACAATTCGTAATTATTTTTCATTCCTTTGAAAAATGTGTTTATTGTCTGTTTCCTTCCCCTCAGATAGAAGCACTATGAGGGTAGTGGCTCTGTTTTCATCACTACTGTGCCTCAGACTGTTTGGCACATAGTAGGTCCTCAGTACAGGCTTATTAGGTGAATAGATGGATAATGGATGGATGGATGGTTGGAACAGAGAGTGAATGCACACTTCTTGAAGCTATTGTGAGGATTAACTGAGCCAATGTATGTTAAATGTCTGGCATGGAGCACAGCTCAATAGCTAATAATTCAATCTGCATGTGATCCACCGGCTGGCACCCAGCTGCTCCCTGAGGCCACCTCATCTTGGCCTCCCTGACGCCCTGCTCCCCATGATGACCAGCTCCTACTGCTCTGGAAACAACCTGTTCTTACCCACAGGCCACAGGGTGCTAGAGCTGAGAGCCAGTTGTTAGATATCCAGAAATTTTGCAAGGTTGTTATACTGTTAGTGCATTAAGAATAGCTATGGTGGGAGTGTTTACACCATGGAAATTGGCCAATGATATATATCAGAGCTTTCCATTCCCCCTGCCCCACAAAGAGCCACCAGTGCACAACTACTAGCATTTACCCCTGCTTTACCCCTTCCTCTCAGTGTGCCCTACCCTGTGTTTTCTGTTTACATCCAGCCTTGAAGGTCCAGATCCACTACTGAGTCCTCAGAAAGCCATGCAGGCCTTCCTGAGCTCAGACCTGCTAGTTATCATTTTTACACACTGTTTTTTTGTTGTTGTTGTTTGTTTGCTTGCTTTTGGTTTTTGCAGTGCTTGAACCCAAGGCTTTTGCTCTGAGCTATATCGCTAGCCCATTTTTTACTTTTAAAATTTGAGACAGGGTCTCACTAAGTCATTAAGTTACCCAGGCTGAGCTCCATCTTGTGACTCTCCTGCCTTTCAGAGTGCTGGGATTATGGGTGTGCAACATCACACCTGGCTATAGATTTTTTGTTGTTGTTTTTGAAGCAGAGCCTTGCTACGTAGTTCAGGCTGGACTTAAACTCACTATGTAGCCCAGGCTGGCCTTGAACTCATGGGAATCCTCCTGCCTTAGCCTCCTAAGTGCTGGGATTACAAGTGTGTGCCACCACACCCAATTTTGTATTGATTTATGTATTGATTTTGGTCTTCTCTTTCTCCAGAGGAACTTGATATTCTTGTCCAGGAAGTTACTTTAAAACTGTGAAGGGAGCCAGGCATGGTGGTGCACACCTGTAATCCCAGCACTGGGGAGGCTGAGGCAGGAGGATTGCCATGAGTTCAAGGCCAGCCTGAAGTACATAGCAAGACCCTGTCTCCAAAAAAATGAAAGAGAATACAAGAAAAGGAAAATGACATCCTTTTAGGTCCATTCACCACAACAGAAGACTTTGAAAGGCCATTAAGAAGACTTGTTCTACAGATCTTTACGGTTAGGATTTACTTGAGCATTTATTATGTGCCAGGTACTAATTTAAACATGGATTAACTAATTTAACCTTCACAACACTGGTAAAAGGTAGGTAGTATTATCAATGTCCATTTTACAAATAAAAAATTAAGGTTTAAAGGACTGAAACAACTTGTCCAGGTTACAGTAGGGCAGTAGTAGAATTGAGACTTGAATTTAGCAGCCTGACTCTAAATTCCCATGTGATAACCATTATGCTGTACTACCTTGTTTGGTTTCTCAGAGGCAGTGAGTGCCTCTTGGAGACCCTGACAGCACCAGGCACATGGCCAGCTGGCTTCCCACCCGCACCTCAACCAGTCCCACTGCAGTCCAAACTTTACCAATAAGCAGAAGGGCTTAAAATGAATATAACATCTTGGATCCTCCATATCCTAGCTACATGATCTTGGGCATTGGTTTCACACAGAGGCTATGAGGATTAAGAGAGGAAGGAAATGAGCACATATTGAATACCTGTGTGTGTACAGGTACACATTGCCTTAAATTACCTCCTTCAATTCTCCCATTTTATAGAAGTGGAAATATGCTGAGGGTAATGACTTCCTTAAAGCCACATAATCAAGAGGGGGGTAGAAATGGAATTTGAACCCAAGACTTCATGCCGTTTTTCTTTAAACATTTTAAACTTTTAGAACAGCTTAAAATTTACAGAAAAATTGAAAAGAGTACAATAGTCCTCCCTTATCTATAAGGGATACATTCCAAGACCCAGTGGAAATCAGAAAGGCCAGCAGTACTGAACCCTATGTATGCATTGAGAACTTTTCACCTTTTCACTTATATGACACACTTGGTGGCTTCTCTTTGGCACACACAAATTGCTAGCACTACCACTCTTGCACTTCAGGGCCACTGGTGAGTAAAATAAGAGTGACTTGAACACAAGCACAATGATACCACACAGCCAATCTAATAACAGAGACAGATCCTAAGTGGATTAATGGGAGGGGGTGAGCATGTGGAGCATAGATACACAGGACAAAGGACAAATTCATGTTCTGGGTGGAACAGAGCAGAAGGCCTCAAGATTCTATCATGCTCCTCAGAACAGTGCATGATTTAAAACCTATGAATTGTTTATTCCTAGAATTTTCCATTTAATATTTTCATGCCAGGGATGACTGTGGATAACTGAAAGCTCAGAAAATGAAACCATGTATAAGGGAGGACTGCAGTAGAGAGTGCACATATACCTTGCACCTACTTTCTTTCTTTTTTTTTTAGATTTGAAATAGTCTTGCTATGTAGTTCAGTCTGGCTTTGAAGTCACTATGTAGCCCAGGCTGGCCTCAAACCCACAGTGATCTCGCCCTAGCCTCCTAAGTGCTGGGATTACAGGCATGTGCCACCATGCCCAGTCCAGTTTCCCTTATTCTTTTTATAAAATTAATTTTATTGGTATACTTTTGACATACATAATGATCACATTCCTCATAGGGAATTTGTACCTGTGCATTATATATCTTAATCTTTTTTTCCCACTTCCCTCCCTTCCCGTCAATCCTTCTTCCTCTCTTCCTTTAAAAAACTTTGTTTCTGACTGGGGATTTAGCTCAGTAGCACTGTGCCTGCCTCAAAAGCGCAAGGTCCTGAGTTCGAAAACTTTGCTTCTATTGTTTCTTCCATTAAAAAAAAATTTTTTTTAAATCCCTATCCCCTTCCTTCTCTTCCCTCTCCACCCTCCTTTGTTTCTTTCATATTTGAACATTTTCTTCCTACTTCCAAATATCTATTATCCATTTTGATCCTTATTTACCCTTTGGGTTTCTCATATAAAAGAAACAATGTGATATTTAAATATGTATTCAATTTATTTCACTTAAAATTATGTTCTCAAGGTACATCCATTTACCCAAAAAGTCTCAAGTTTAGCCTTCTTTATGGCAGTATAGTACTACATTGTGCATAAATACCACATTTTGTTTATCCATTCATCTGTTGATGGGCATCTGGGTTGTTTCCAAGATTTAGCTATTATAAATTGTGCTGCTATAAACATGGATGAGCATATGCCACTTTGGTATGATGCTTTTAACTCTTTCAGGAAGAGACCTAGAAGGGGAATAGCTGGGTCAAATGAAACCACTAGTTTTAGTTTTTTGAGGAATCTTTATGCTGATTTCTATATTGGTTGTACAATTTACACTCACACAAACAATGGAAAGAGGTTCTTTTTTCCCCACAGACTCACCAGCATTTGTTATTGGTTGATTTCTTGATAATAGTCATTCTTTCTGGAGTGAGATAGAATCTCGGTGTTGTTTTAATTTGCATTTCTCAAATGACCAGTGATGGTGAGCATTTTTTCATGTATTTATTTGTTGCTTGTACTTCTTTATCTGAGAAATGTCCATTCATTTTAGATGCCCATTTTTGGATTGGATTTTTAAATTGGGGGGGTCTAATTTTTCTGAGTTCCTTTTATCTTCTAGATAGTAGTCCTATGCCTGAGGAGTAGCTGGTAAAAGAAAATTTCCCATTCTGTGGGTTGTCTTTTCACTTTGTTGCTGGTTTCTCTTGCTGTGCAAAAGCTTTTTAATATGATGTAATCCCAGTTGTTGTTGATTCTTTGTAATATTTCCTGTGCAAATGAGGTTTTGTTAAGAAAGTCTTTACCTACACCTATGTTTTCAAGAGTTTTACCTATTCTATCTTCCAGCACATTAAATGTTTCTGTTTTAATATTTAGATCTTTGATCCATTTTGATTTTAGTTTAGTGCATGGTGAGAGATATGGGTCTAGGTTTAATTTTCAGCACGTGGAAAGCCAGTTTTTCCAGAACCAGTTATTAAAGAGTCTATCTTTCTTCTAGTAAAGGTCTTTGGGCCCATTGACAAAGATGAGGTGGCTGAGTGTACTTGGAGTTGTTTCTCCATCTTCTATTCTCTTCCACTGATGCTCAGGTCTGTTTTGTTTTGTTTTTGTCAGCACCATGCTGTTTTTGAATCACAGTACCTTTGTAGTATAATTTCCATTTGGGGACTGTTACGCTCCCTGCCTTGCTCCTGTTGCCCAGAACTGCTTTTGCAATTCTAGGTCTCTTCTGGTTCCAAATGAATTTTAGGATTGTTCTCTCTAGTTCTGTGAGGTATGCTATTGGTATTTTGATTGGGATTGCATTAAATCTGTATAACAGTTTTGGAAGTTTAGCCATTTTTACTATATTGGTTCTTCCTCCTCAAGAACAAAGGATACCTTTCCATTTTCTGATATTCTCTTCTATCTCCTTTTCAGACTACTGTAGTTTTTAATGTAAAGGTCTTCCTTCATTAGATTGATTCCTAAGTACTTCATTTTTCTTGATGCTATTATGGAAGGTGTTGTTTCCCTAATTTCCCTTTCAGTGAGTTTGTTATTTGTGCACAGGAATGCTATTGATTTTTCAGTGTTGACTTTGTATTCTACTATGCTACTGAATTTGGTTATTAAATTTAGGAGTCTTTTGGTGGAGTTTTGGGTCTTCTATGTCGAGTATCTTGTCTTCTGTAAATAATGATAGTTTGACTTCATCCTTTCCTATCTTTGTTCCTTTTATTTCTTTCTCTTGTCTGATTGCTCTGGACAATGTATCCAGAACTGTATTGAGCAGAAGTGGTGATAGTGAGCGTCCTTGTCTTGTTCCTGATTTTAGAGTGATATCTTGCACTATCTTTAGCATGATATTTGCTATTGGTTTGTGATAGATGGCTTTTATCAGATTGAGATAAAGACTTTTTATTCTAATTTTCTGTAGGTTTTTTTTTATCATAAATGGATGTTGGACTTTGTCAAATGCTTTTTCTGTGTCTATTGAGATGATCATGTGGTTTTTGTCTTTGCTTCTGTTAATGTGGTGTGTTACATTTATTGACTCACATATGTTGAACCATCCTTGCATCCCTGAGATGAATCCTATGTGGTCATGCTATATAAACTTCTTGATAATTTGCTGCATTCTGTTTGCCAGCACCTTATTGAGGATTTTTGCCTCTATGTTCATTAGAGAGATTGGCTTGTAGTTCTCTTTTTTTGTTGGATCTTTCTCTTGTTTTGATATCCAGGTAATGCTTGCTTCCAGGAATGAGTTTAGGAGTATTGCTTCCCTTTCAATTTTGTTAAAGAGTTTAAGGAGTAGCGGCATTAGATATTCTCTAAATTTCTTGTAGAATTCAGCAGTGAAGCTGTCAGGACCTGGGCTTTTCTTTGTTAGTAGTACTTAAATTACTTTTTCAATTTCATTGACTGACATTGGGTTATTTAAAATTTTTATATCTTCTTGATTCAGCTTTGGTAATTCATGTGTATCTAGGAATCTGTCCATTTCTTTGGAGTTTTCCATCTTATTAGAGTACAGGTTCTCAAAGTAGGTATTGATGATCGGCAGGATACATTATGATTTTACCTTTTTCATTCCTAATTGCATGGATTTGAGTCTTTTCTTTCCCTTTTTTGATAAGGTTGGCTAAGGGCTTGTCTATTTTACTTAATCTTTCAGATAACCAACTCTTTGCTTCATTGATTCTTTCTATTGTTTTCTTGTCTCAATTGCATTAATATCTGCTCTGATCTTTGTAATTTCCTCCTTCGTATGCACTTTGGGTTTAATTTGCTCTTCTTTTTCTGGAGGGTTGAGGTTCAACATTTGGTTATTTATTTGAACTAACTCTGTTTTTCTGATGTGGGAATTCACCACTATAAATTTTTCTTATAGGACTGCTTTCTTTGCATACCATAAGTTTTGATATTTTGTATTGGCATTATCATTTAAGTTTAGAAACTGTCTCATTTCTTCTATAATTTCATCTGTGACCCATTGGTTGTTTGGGAGGGTATTTAATTTCCATGTGTTTATAAAATTTTTGTAGTTTCTTTTCCCATTGATTTCTAATTTCATTGCACTATGATCTGATAATATACATGGGATAATTTCAATTTCTTTTCATTTACTTAAGCTTGTTCTAAGGGCTACTATGTGGTCTATTTTGGATAAAGTTCCGTGTGCTGCTGAAAAAAATGTGTATTTTGTTGTTGTGGGGTGGAACACTCTGTAGATATCTATTCAGTCCATTTGTTCAAAGGTTTGGTTCAGCTGTGATATTTCTTTGTTGATTTTTTTTTTGTCTAGTTCATCTGTCTATTTGTGATAGTGTGGTATTGAGGTCACACATTACAATTATATTAGTGCTTATCTGATTTTTCATATCCATTAATGTTTGTTTCACATGGCTGGGTGAGCTAGTATTTGGTGCATATATATTCATGATTGTTATCTCTTCTTCTTGAATTGTTCCCTTAACAAGTGACTTTCTTTTTCTCTTCTAATCAGTCTTGGCTTAAAGTTCACTTTATCCATGAATAGAATAGCTACCTCTTTTTTTTATGGGTTCCTGTTGCATGGAGTATTGTTTTCCACCCTTTGACTTTCAGTCAATGAATCTCTTTTTGAGTTAAATGTGTGACTTGTACGCAACATATTGTTGAATCTTGTTTCTTCATCCATTCTGCCAATCTGTTTCTTTTGATTGGTCAATTAAGACCATTTACATTGATGGTTATAACTGATTGTATTGATTTCTCCTTAGCATATTATTTTCTTGTTGTTGGTTCCCATTCTTTCCCCTCTGCTTAATTGTTTGCCTTGCCTGGTGGATTCATTCTATGGGGATTGATGGAATTGTTGTCTTCTTTGTCTTTTTCTAGAATATCCTTCAGAACCTTTTGCAATGCTGGTTTGGTGGTCATGAATTTCTTCAGGTGTTCTTTATTATGGAAATATCTTATTTCTCCATCGATTTTGAGTGATTTTTTTTCAGGATACATCAATCTGGGTTTGAGGTTGTTTTCTTTTAGGGCTTAAAGTACTTCACTCTAAGCTCTTCTTGACTTAAGGGTTGTGTTGAGAAGTCCACTGTGATTCTAATGGGTTTTCCTTTATAGGTGATTTGTTTCTTTTCTCTAATGGATTTTAATATTCTGTTCTTGTGTTGAATTTCTGGAATCTTGACTACTGTCTTGTTTTGTTTTTGGTTTTGCTTTTTGCAACAGAGTCTCACTATATGGTTCAGGTTAGCTTTGATCTCACTATGTAGCCTAGGCTGGTCTCAAACTCGTGGCAATGCTCCTGCCTCAGTCTCCTGAGTGCTGAGATTACAGAGGTGAGCCATCACACCCAGCTAGAATCTTGACTGTTACATCCCTTGGTGTAGATTTTTTCTGATCATCACTAATTGGAGTTCTAGATACTGCTCTTATCTGTATGTCAAATTCTTTTTTCCCATGCTTGGGAAGTTTTCTGTTATTACTTCTCTGAACAGGTTTTGAATGTCTTTTGTTTTATATTCTGATTTTTCATTGATTCTGATTAATCTTATGTTATTCTTGTTTGCATCATCAAGCAACTACTGGATAGATTTTTCATGGTTTCTTGCTATTTTTAAGAAGTCTTTCATTTGATGATCACTAACCACAAACCTGCCTTCTAGATCTGATATTCATTTCATTTCACATTATTTGATTCTGTTGTGTATACTTACAATAGAATTTTTAATCACCTGGATATCTGTTTGAGTCTGTTTTATGAAATCCAGTTCTTTTCTATGTTGGGCATTCATAGTTTCCATCACTTTCCTAAGATCCTTTATTTTTTATTTTATTTTTTACCTGTGTTTACTCTAGATTCACTAACCATGTGGTTCATTATAGTCTTTATCTCTTTAATAATCTGTGTAATTATTTCTAATTTTTTCTCTAGAGACTCATTCATCTGCTTTGTTCCTTTCACTGCTACCATTTGAGAAAGTTCGGCTATGTGGCTTTTGATTTCTTCCACCTCAAGGCTCCTAAATTTGCCTTGGGGGAGCTGGAGAACTGTGGTTGCATCTTTTTTCCATGTTTTGTCATTTTCTATTTTTCAAGTTATTTTCTGCCTTGATGCTTGTAAATTGCTTATGGTAGGTAGCTTTATTACTAGTTTTGAGACTTCTTTAGGAAATGACTACTTTTCAAAAATGTCTTCTAGGGATAGCTGGCTTTTGGCTTTTGAGTCTTTCCCAAGATCCTGCCTCTTCAATTTATTAGGATTGAGAGGCTGCTGCCTGTTTGTTCTAGTACTCAGTTCTTTGGTAGTGGACTGTGGTATTGTTTATGACCCCCTCAGACAACCTTGGTATTGGCATATAAGGAAGAACAACTAATCACAACAACTATGTCACCTTGGCTAAAGTAGTATAATCAGTGATAACAATAGCATCAAGCACAGACTAGAAAATGACAAACTGTGATAACTGTTAATTTGTCACCTTTAGCTATAGGTATAAGACTTATGTAACAAAATCTAGAAAACCCCAGAAAATTATATACAATAAATATCCACTGAATAGAGTGATTTTACCCTCAAGGGAAAAAAAATTAAAGGGATAAGATGCAAAAACATAGAAATAAAAGGAGAGGAAGAGATTAGAAGCAAGGCTGAAGGACAAAGGAAGATAACCCAAGTTTCAGGAAACTGGTGAAGAAGACATAAGGGAAAGAAAGAAAAAACAAAAACAAGAACAAAACAAAATACAAAAAACTAAAAACAATGTTCACACTCATGAAAAAACAAAAACAATCAAGAAAAAAGCAAAGGAAAAAAAAAGATTTTTCTGTGATTTCAAGCCTGTGGTTATCTTCTGGGGTCTACAGTTGTTTCGTGGTAGTGTCCAATTCAGGGCGTGTCTTTGCTGTCACTGGTAGACAAAGGAGGCAGATAGAGCCCAGATCCATGCTGGATGATCCTGCCAAGCCTGCAGTAGGATTAGGGCATGCTGATTCTGGTGCTTTCAACTCCACAGAAGTTCAGGCTGATCCTGGCCTCTGGCTGTGGTGCTGGGACTTGATTTATTCAGCCTATGACATTCTGGGTGTCTCTTACCAGCCTGACCTCTGCTTCTTCACCCTGGATGTCTTCTCCAGTTGTGCTTACCCAATCACCAAGGGATTTCAACACTGGAAGCCCTGAGATGAAGCCAATCCGTGGCTACTCTGAGTCTCAGGTTCAGTTGGCCACTTCCTAAAATGGTGTCTGACCAGGCACCCTTTCCAAGGCACATGACAGTTGCTTGGACTGGAGTTATTCATCAGCTGTTATAGCCTATGGCATTCACTGCTCTGCTCCACTGGTGCATTTCTCCCTGGTGGCTTTTGGTGTCACCCACCCTCACTGTGTCTCTGTAGATTTGATCCTCCTCTCTCACCTGGGAGCTGGGAGCTGGGGAGATTGCCCTCTCCCTTTTCTGCATTGAGGTCTGTCTCTTCATTTTCCCTGTTGGCTGCAATTTTCCTTTCAGATCCTTCCTAGGTCCCAAGGATCCACCTGCCTCCTCCTTTTCTTCTTCAAATTGTTATTTTCCAGTGCCTGGATTCTGAATCCTGGACAGGTTGATTTGTTGCTGTTTACTGCTCAGACATCTTCCCAGGAGTCAATTTCCTTTTTTTTTTTCTAGTACTGGGGATGGAACTCAGGACCTTACACTTATGAGGCTGCCACGGTGCCACTGAGCTAAGTCCCCAGCCCTGTTTCCCTTATTCTTAACATTTTATATTAGCATGGTACATTTGTTATGGCCAGTGAACCAAAATTTATACATTAATAATTAAAGTCATATTTTGCTGGATGTGGTTGCACACACCTATATTCCCAGCTACTTTGGAAGTCTGAGGCAGGAGGATTATAAATTTGAGCCCAGCGTGGGCATCTTAGTGACTTCACAAGTCCTTGTGTCAAAATAAAATATTTTAAAAAGGGATGTATGGCTGGGGATTTAGCTCAGTGGTTCCACCACCTGCCTCGCAAGGGCAAGGTCCTGAGTTCGATCCCCAGTATCCCCCCCCCCAAAAAAAAGGATGTAGCTCAGTGTGAAGTCCCTAGGTTCAGTCCTTGGTACCAAAAATAAAATAATTTTAAAAGAGCTGGGGATGTATCTCAGTGCAAAGGCCTTGGGTTCAATCCCCAGCACTGAAAAAAAGAAGTCATATTTCCTTGGTTTTACCCTAATGTCCTTTATCTCTTCCTGAAGCCATCCAGAATACCACATTACCTTTAGTCATCATGTTTCCTCTTGGCAGTGGCAGTTTCTCAGATTTTCCTTGTTTTTGATGGCCTTGACAGTTTTTGAGGAGTATTGCTCAAGTATTTTATGGAATGTTCTTCTATTGGAATTTGTCTGACATTTTCCTCGTGATTACACTGAGGTTGTGAATTTTAGGAAGAAGATCATAGAAGTAAAGTGCCATTCTTACTACATTATATCAAAGTACATACAGTACTATTGATATGACTTATCACTGTTGACATTGACCTTGATCACCTGGCAGAGGTGATATTATATTTTGTCAGGTTTCTCTACTTAGTTACTCTTCATCTTTTTTTTTTTTTTCTTTTTTGGTACCGGGGATCGAACTTGGGTCCTTCTGCTTGTATATAGTTACTCTTTATTTCTCCCTTTTCATTTACACCCTTTGAAAGGAATTCACTAGGCACACCCCACACTTTAAAAAATCAGAATGTAGCCAGTGTGGTGGCATACACCTGTAATCCCAGCACTTGGGAAACTGTGGCAGGATGAGTACCATGAGTTCAAGGCCAGCCTGGGCTACATAAGTAAGTTTACGGCCAGCCTGAACTGCATAGTGAAACCTTGTCTCAAAACACCAAAAAAAAAAAATCATAATGAGGAGACATACACCCCTCCTTGTGGGAGAAGGATCTGCATAAACTATTTGCAATTCTTTTACTGGGAGATTGGCCTCTTCTCCTCCATTTATTTATTTATTTATTTATTTATTTAATCATTTATTTATATCACTATAGATTCATGGACATTTGTTTTATACTTTGGTTACTAACAAATACTACATTATTTATTTTGTTGTTCAAATGGTTCCAATTTTGGCTACTGGGAGTTCTGTCAGCTGGTTCCTATTTCCTTTTGACATATCCCTATCACTGTGGGTTTTATTTTCTCAGCACTTCCTTCCTTTCTGGCACCTGAGGTACTCCAGGCTCATCTTGTATATTCCCTGCTCCAGCCCTGGGATCAACCACTTCTGCAAGGATCCTGGCTCCCTGCATTGGGAATGGCATTAGTACCCAAGCTCTGGGCCCTGGGTGTTCATTGCTACTGGCCATCTTGGAGATGAATGTGTATATACTAGCTAGCATTTATACTCATACACATATCTGTAAATATTTCTCTGTGCAACCATCTGTACCTGTATTAAGCTAAATACAAGTTCATACTGATGTCTCTCGCTCTAATCCTTTGCCACATGCACCATCCCAGCTTCCCCCTTCTCTGTATATTCCACTTTAACAGCAAGCAACCTGGCTCCTGCCACTTGCCATACAACTTCATGCTCTTTTCATAGTCCTTACTCCCTCACTCCTGCCAAGTTGCCAAGGCTTACATGACAGCCACCCCTGGGAGGAGTTGTGCTCATATTTCCAGGGCTCTAGGTGGTCCTCGGTAGCTGGCTGTGATTTTTTTGAGTGGGGAATCTTCTTTGATTTGGTTTCCACAGGGTGTCCTGGAAGCCACTGCCCCCAGTCCTTCAGAAGGCCCCACATAGTCCACCCAAGAGCTTATCTTTGGGTGACGGGAGCCATGGGACACACAAAAACTCCTAGCTCTCAGCCTGGTGTGTTGGACCTACTGCTCCATCCCACCATCTTTCACCTTTGCCATCCACAATGTCTCTTGCTCAGGCTGTTGGGCCCAGCACTCCCAGGCTAGCAGGCAAGGCTGGGGTGTGGTGGAGGTCACAGATGGAATTAAAATCCCAGGCATGAAGGCCCAGGGCTCCCTTGGCCAGAATTTACATAAGGTGGGCTCAGTGGCTATCACCTTGGAGTGGTGCGCTCCAAAGAAAGCCCCACCGAAGCAGGGCCCTGCTAGCCTGTGCTTCAGGGTCTGTGTGCTTTGGAGACCTTCCTCCAAATGTCCCCATCTCTCCACTGGTGGCTAGTACCTGTCAGAGTCCACAGTGTCCCATCACCCAGGTGGCATACTTGGAACCTAATCATTGACCCTGGTCAATGGCCCTGGTCTCAGTTTCTCTTCTATGGGGCCATCTTTGACCTGTATGTGTGGGGCCAACCAAGTGCTTTGAGGAGTTCCAGGACTCACATCTATGGCATCTTCCTGGGACTCCAGGGCCAGGCCCAGTTCCAGGAAGATATCTCTCAGGCAACTTGCTCCTGCAGGCAGGCAGAATGCCTTTTCTGTCAGATAAGAGGTGAGGTTGCCAGAATGGTGCTAACACACTGACTGAGGGTGACTGAATTGCTTCTATGGAAAGGGGCCCGAGACACATACACTTTAGGTACAGTTACTTTTGGTATTTATAGAATAATAATACAGTGTCCAAGCTGCAAAGGACTGGGGTTTTGGGGGGGGTTTGTTTTGTCTTTTTAGACAGGGTCTTGGTAAGTTGCCCAGGCTGGTCACAAACTCAAAATCCTCCTGCCTTAGCTTTCCCAAGTGGCTGGGATTACAGTATCCTGCCATTGCACAGGTTTTGAAGACATTTAGCTCAAGGTATTCCTGGTATGTATTTGTCAACCTCTCCATACCACCCTTACCCCAGAATCTGCCTTGGGCCTGGCTGAATCCTGGAGCTTCAGAGGATGGAGAGAGAAATAAATGTTGGTCCCTGCCCTCTAGGGCCTCCCAGTCTAAAGAGGACATGGGCACAGAAATAGTTACTTACTATAATGTAGTGAAAAGAACAACAGTAATAGTAATAGAGATCCCACTTACTGAGCTCATACTATGTCCCAGGGGCTGTGCTGCATGCTCTGCCTGCCTCATTTGCTCTCACTGAGCTCCAGAGTGGGGACTACTACTATTGTTCTTACAAACAAGGCAACTGAGGCTGAGCAATGTGAAATGGCTGAAGGGAGAGAGCCAAGAGGGCCCCTCAGATCTGTCCAGCTCCACAGCCTGAGTTCTTTCACACTCACAGGCCTCAAGCCCAAAGCCATGGAGGCCAAGTGGGGTAAGGCGACTTGCCCAGAAAGAAAGGAGTTAGATACAGTGCCCTCTGCCCTCAGCCCTGCAGGGAAGCTATAGTGCCTTGCAAGGAAGACAGTGGCATGTGTTCATGAGCCTGTCTCTCTTCTGCTGTGGTCTCATCTCCTGGCCTGCTCCCAGCTGTAGCCTGAACTGGGCAGGCCATGTGGCTAGCACATCTCCCTCGCAGCGCAGCCAGGCCCGCAGCTGGCCCACCCCTTCCATGCCCCCTCCAGTGCCCAGCTCCTTTTCCTCAGCCAACCATGCAGCCCTCCTTCCGTTCAGCATTTCTGCCAGCTGGTGTGTGAGCCCTGTGAGAGGAAGCAAGGTTGCCATGGTAGCCGTGGAAGGCTAGCAGGGAGGGGGGCCGTCCTGGTGTAGAGCTCCTGACCTACCTGGGAAGGGAGACTGTGGCCCCAGGCCTGGTGAGAGCTTCAGCAGGTCACCTCAGAAAGCCTGACCCCACTCCCCACTGGCCCTCTGCCCACACTGCCTGTGCTTTAAGAGCATTTACTACACAGAGAAAGGGAAGAGTTAGGGAGGAAAAATGCCCAGGCCCTTCAGAGCTCAGGCCCAATATAGCAGAACTAATTTGAAATGTCACTTAGGGCAGTCTCACTCCCAGCCAGCAAAAAGCTGGTTTATTTACATAGTCGGCTGTGGCAGGAAGCCAGGAACCCTGCCAGGCCAAGGCGTAGGGGATGGGTGGCTGGGAGCCCCTATTGTGGCCCCTTGACCTGGAACCTTGCTGAGAAGCACCATCTGGAAACCCCTGTAGTCAGAAAGGTCCCCACACATGCTTTTCCTTCACACCAGTCAGCATCCCCCAGACTCAGGCCCCCAGGGTAAGGCAGGGAACTACTAATGACTGTCTTGGTACCAGTCCTGTGCCAGGCACTATGCATGCTTGACATCGTTGTCTCACTGAGCCCTTGCCAAGCTCTGAGAGGATGGGTTGTAACCACTGTGTCACAAAGTGAGGAAACTGAGGCCAGGAATGTATGACTCTGCTGGGGTTAGGCAGCCAGTAAGAAAGTGGCAATTGGGATTCAAATCCAGATCCACCTGGCTCTTGAGCCTAAGAGAGCAAGCATCTGGAGAGAATGCTCTGAGCAGACATAGCCACTGGTCCTGGTGGGTGGGAAAGGGGGCTGGAAGTCCTTTAGAACCCAGGCCATGTGGAGGGTCAGGAGACCCTGGTCCACCCTCCACTTTCCTATATGCCTTCAAGTGACTCAGTTAGCCTTTCTGGAATTTTCCAAAGCAGCTCAGAGGGGAACAGAGAGTCATCAGTGGCAATAAAAGCTAAATGTCTGGGGCCGGGGATTTAGCTCAGTGGTTTCGTCACCTGCTGCACAAGCGCAAGGACCCAAGTTCGATCCCTGGTACAAAAAAAAAAAAAAAAAACGCTAAATGTCCCCTCCCTTCCCAAAGAGCCCACAGCCATAGATTCCCTCAGCAGAAAGGAGAGCACAGATCCTGGTTTTGCAAGTGCTGGAAGCTTTGGAGAATTCTCTCTGGTGTTTCTTGACCTAGAAACCCATGGCAGGGCAGGCTGGGGAACGGCTGCAGCATGGGTAGGAGGCCAGGCCTAGCTCCTGAGGCAGCTGGCTCAGAACTGGCACCCAGGCTGCCAAGAGGAAAAAGGATAGCACTAGATGGCATGCTGAAGGAAAGCTGCTGACCCCAGGGACCTGATTTGAGGAAAGGGCAGCTCAGTTCCTACCTGAGCCCAGCCAGAACTGCAATGAGTTCCACTGAGCAGGAAGACCACGGGGCATGTCATCAGACACCACTGAGAACTGGAAAAGCGCCATGGGAAACAGCTTGGTCTCTGGGTTCCTCTAACTTCCCTGGCTGGTTCAGGATCCCAATGACCTCTAAGGATCCATGAGATTGGCACCCTTCAGTCTATGCACAGACCCTGCAGCACCTCAGCTAGCCTTTAGCTAAAGGTGACCAGCAAAAGGAATAAGATGTCTTGGGGATCCAGAGCCTTAGTGAGCCAAGAGTGGCTGGCAGAATGTGGCTGGAGTGACCTTCAAGGATTCGAGAAATGTCGTTTAGTTGTCTTCAAAGCTTCGGGATGAAATTTTCCCTGTCTCCTTGGATTGTACTCTGCTAACCCTGCCAGTGGACCTCTTTCCTCAAGATCCTTCAATGATTCTCCACTCTCCCCAAGGCTTCCCCACTCTGCCATTCTCTCCTGTCACCTGTCTGTGTACAAAGTCCTCTAGTTCCAGGTTTCAGAATAGCTGCAACGAAGTGCGTTTTCCATCCCATCCAAGCTCCATGCTCTTTTGTCCCCAGAGTAGGCAGCCAGGAGCCAACTTTGCCCCTGTGAACCCTGTATGGACAGGACATATATGTTCCAATAGGGTTTCCTTAGCAGAGGGATGTCAACTTGGGCTGCTGGAGGGAAATAAGCAGGGAAGAAAAAGGCCAATGGGAAGAACAAAGCTGCTTAGCTGCACCTCAGCTCCCAGCAGCCTTAGCAACAAGCCTCAGGCCTACCAAGGCACACCTGAAAAAGCACAGGAGTGCAGAGCAGGGAGCTGCCAGCACAGTCTGGCAGGCAGGTGGCTTGGACCTCACCTTCCCTGTAGAGTCCTCATTTAATCTTACCACCAGCCCTCTGAGAGATATACCTTTTTTTGGTGGTACTGAGGATTGAACTCAGGGGCAGGGGCACTCTACCACTGAGATACATCCTTAGCCCTTTTAATTTTAATTATTTATTTATGCTTTTGGACCTTCCACTTGAGAGGCAGGCGGCAGAGCCACTGAGGTAAATCCCCGGCCCAGCCCTTTTTATTTTTATTTTTATTTTTATTTTAGGGTCTCACTAAGTAGCCCAGGTGGGACTTAAACTTACAATCCTCCTGCCTCAGCCTCCTAAGTAGCTAAGATTACAAGCAAGGGCCACACAGCTGGCTGAGATGTATTATTTTTATTGACTCCAGATGAAGAGTCAATATTTTTATTGTACAGATGAGGGAAAAATGAGGCCCAGAGGAGTGAAGTCTTTTGCCCGATGGCATTCAAACTCATGCAGTCTGATCCCAGAGCCACACATGGAATCACCAATACCTGTTAGCCCTGTCCCTGGATGCTGCACACTGTCTCCTTGCCTTTCCACCTCTCTCTCACACTGGCTGCCAGAGTGACTGCTTCAAAGCCTGGCTCAAAGTCTGTTCCATTCCTGGCCCGGCGCTCCATTTAAGCTTCCACCCAGTCCGGTCACTGTCATTGCCCTAGTCCAGGTTGCCAGCATCTTTTTTCTCTCAGTTTCTCCATTCAACTCTCAGTTCCGTGAGAGCACTGGCTGCACCTGTCCAGTTCACCAGCAAAATGCCCATTACACAGATGTACTGGCTAAGTATTTGCTGAGCCAAAAAAAGGAAGAACAGACATCAGGCATCCTGTCTTCCCCCATCTAACATCTCCTCACTACTATGAAAAAGATCTTTCTAAGCACAGCCCTGAGCAGTACTTTTTTGCTAGAAACCCATCAGTGACAAATGTAACCCATAGATTCTACTTCTAGACATTTATCCTACAGATACACATGTGCACAAGGAGGATGACATGCACCCCAATTATTTATCACCAAATTGTAATAGCAAATTACAGGAAATGTCCTAAATGAAACCTAAATGTCCCTAGTTGGAGCTTGCTTGACTAAGACAATAGGCTACTGTATACTATGAAGGAAGAATGAGGAAGCACTTCATGTACTGATATGGAGCAATCTCTCTATGTAATACTTGGTGATAAAGCCAATTACTACACTTGATCTTAGCCAAAAGGCCAAGAAGAGATGAAAAAGCCAATAACTGTGCAAAACATTGGCTATAAAATGATACCATTTAAGTATGAAATAAAGGAAAGCAAGTGCATACAAATGCGTTTGCTGAATATGTTAACCTTCTTGCCTCACTTACTTTTAAATTTTTGATCTATGTGAATATATTATTAAGTGAAAAATGTAAACTTTAGTATTTAAAATCTAGTAATGTGGGCTGGGGGTGGAGTTCAGTGGTAGGGTGCTTCCCTAGCACACGGAAGGTCCTGGGTTCCACCCATAGTACGCCCATGCATGTGCCCACACACACACAGTAATAATGTAAACTATAGTTTTTATTAAATAAGATAGGGCCTCCCCGTCAATTACATACCCACCTTTGTCCATGCTGTTTCCTCAACCCAAATTGCCTTTCCTTCTTCGCTTCTCTGAATATCCCCATCTGCACTGTCCACTGTGGCAGTTCCTAGTTGCACGTGAAGGTACTGCACTGGAAATGTGACTAGTGCAAACTGAGATGTACTGTCAGTATAAAACATGCTAGAATTTGAAGATTAAGTATGAAAAAATAATGTCAAATATCTTCACAATTTCTGTATACTGATTCCATGTTGAAATGATAAGATTTGAGATGTATTGAAATTAAGAAAAGATATGATTAACATTTACTTCACCCACTTAATTTAGTTATTTTTGTACTGGGTATCGAAATCAGAGCCTCGTGCAGGCCAAACAAGCTCTCTACCACTGAACTACACCCTAGCCCTATTTTCTTTATTTTATTTTGTGATAGAATCTTGCTAAGTTGCCCAGGCTGACCTTGAACTTATGATCCTCCTACTTCGACCTCCCAAGTAGCTGGTATTACAAGCATGTGTATGTGTTCAACTTTTTATTTGTTTGTTTGTTTGTTTGTTAGTTTGTTTAGAGGTACTGGGAATTGAACCCAGGGCCTTAGCACTGAACTACATCTGCAGCCCATTTTTAATTTTTAAATTTTGAGACAGCCTCCTTAAGTCACTAAGTTGCCCAGAGTGGGTTCAAACTTGGTCTTCCTGCCTCAGCCTCCCAAAGTGCAGAGATTATAGGCATGTGCCACCTTTTTACTTGGCTCCTTTTACTTTTAGTGTAACTATGTGGCTTGTAGGATATTTCTACTGGACAGCACTGGTCTAATTTCTCAGAGCCCCCCCACACCCCCCATACACAGTGGTGATACTTTCTCTCTGAAACTCTCAAATCCCTACTTGGAACTCCTTTTGCTGCCACCTGCCTGAGCATGGGAGAACTTGCCAGTTGTGTGTCCATGTTGCCCAGTAGCCTGTGTGTAAAGCCTGGAGGGAAAGGCCCATCAGCTTCTTCTCTGCATCCAGCCAGGCACAGAGCCGGGGACAGAAACACAGTTGAGCTGGTTCAACTTAGATGAGCTGAAGTGCAAACTGTAGTGGGTATTGGAGAGAGAGCAGGAGCGATCCAGAGGGCCACCCTGGGCCAGCAGACGCCAGAGGCTGAAGTCATTCCCTCCAGTCCTCTGCCTTAGGGCCCAAAGGCCTGGCTATGAGGAAGTAGTTCTACCCTGGAAAGGCAAGAAGATCTGGGACGTATCAGAGAAAGGCTGGGGTTTCTGTTGCACACAGAGAATAAAAGCCCCAAGGAAAGTGAACGGACTGTGAGTGGTTACAGCACAGAGGTTACAGAGGCAGGATCTGCAATCAGAGCACTGAGCTCAAACTCTAGCTCTATTCTCTGAAGAGACAGGTTGAGCAACCCTAGGCTGAAAATCCAAATCCAAATGCTCCAGAATCTGCCACTATGATACAAGTGAAAAATTCCACACGTGACCTCATGTGATGGGCTGCAATCAAAATGCAAGCACACTAAAAATAATGGACAAAATTATCTCCAGGCTATGTGTAAAAAGAGTATTTTCATATAAATTCATTAAATGAAGTTCATGTTTAGATTTAGGTCTCATTCCCAAGGTATCTCATTACATATATGCAAATGTCCCAAATTTTCAAAAATCTGAATCTGAAATACTTCTGTTCCAAGCATTACGGAGAAAGGTAATGCAATCCATTTTAAAGATTATTAAAGCCTGGTGTGATAGTGCATGCCTGTAATCCAGCTACTTCAGAGGCTGAGGCAAAAGGATCACAAGTTCTAGGCCAGCCTAGTCAATTTAGTGTGACTCTGTCTCAAAATGAAAACTGAAAAGGGCTGAGGATGTAGTTCAGTGGTAGAGTGCCCCTAGGTTGGTCCCCAGTATCAGAAAAAAAAATCATTGAGTTGTAAACATTAAATGGGTTCATGATATGTGAATTATATCTCAATAAAGCTATTGCATAAAACAAAGCCAGCCCTACTATTTAAAAGCCATAGAATCAGGAGCAAGTCACTTTACCTTTCTATGCCTTAGCTTTCAGACTGATGGAAGGAAGGATATGATAATAACACCTATCTCAGAGAGTGGCTATGAAAATTAAATGAGCCAATGCATATGAAGCATTTGTGGTATGCCACAGTAAGGGCATACTAAGTACTAGCTGCTGTCATTTTCAGATGTCAAGCACTGTGGTAGTCATGTAACATACAATATTTTACTCAGCTCTTACAATGATCATGTCATGGTGTGCATGTATTACCATCCCCATACAAAAGGTGCAGAAATTTAGTCCAGAGAGTCCCCACAGTGTAATAGGTGTCTATTGGCAGACCTAGGACCAGCACCTGCTGTTCCTGCTTCTCCACCCTTTCACTTGGCCTACTCCAAGGCAGAAGTCTCAGGCATGGCCTCCCTTAGGTACTGATGAGGTCTGAGGAGGTATGACAGGCCTTCCTCTAGGAGACATGCCTTTATGCCAGAGGCCAGGCCGCCAGAGGGCCTCCAGCCGGACCTTAGGAGTGGAGACTGCCAAAAAAACCAAAATAGGGCTGGGGATTTAGCTCAGTGGTTCCGCCACCTGCTTTGCAAGCTCAAGGTCCTGAGTTCAATCCCCACCACCACCACCAAAAAAAAAAAAAGAACAAAGAAAACCCCAAAATAAACAAAGCAAACAAAAGAAACAAAAAAGCCAGGTGTGGTGGCACACGCCTGTAATCCCAGGACTTGGTAGGCTGAGGCAAGAAGATCACCAAGAGTTGAACACTGGCCTGGACTATATAGTGAGTTCAAGGCTAGCCTGAACTAAATAGTGACACTCTATCTCAAAAAACAAAACAAAACAAAACAAAGGAATGGAGACTGGATCCAAGGCTCAGAGTGGATCCCAGAGTGAGGATCATAGAGACAATGGTCACTGGGCCATGTTGGCTGAAAGAACATACATTCCTGATGTCACTTCTCAGTTTACACAGCTGAGGATTTACCTGGTGTTTCCTGAGCATCTACAGGATCCCAGAAGCCGACTTTAGGCTTGTCTTAGTGAATCTTCTCTGATTTACAGAGAACCTGAAGCTCAGAGAGATGGCTCACCCAACTCAGAGCCAGGAATCAAACTCAGGCCCCATCCTCTCATCGATTCCATTCATTCGTATTTCTCATTCATTCATTCATTGCCTATTAGGTGCTGAGGATAACCGTATGAATTAATTTGTTATGGAAAAAATTCTGGGGGAGAACCAAGGAGGGAGAAACCCAATGACAGCTGGGAAGAGTATGCGTGTGAAGCGTGTGTATGGGGGGTGGGGTGTGGCTGGCAGGCAGTGAGTGTCTCCCAGACAAAGCGTTTCTTGAAGAATAAATATAATTTCACTAGGAGTGAAGAAGGGGGAAGGGAAGGAAGTTTTAGCAAAGGGAGCGACTTGAGCAGCCTGGCAGAATGTAGTGTTTTGGGTAGGTGGTGAGAGACAAGATGGCATGTGATGGGGCCCACAGAGGATGTGGGGAACAGGGTGGGAGGTAGGCCTGCATCCTGTGCCTTACAGCCTTGTGTGCCAGTCCAAGGGGTCTGGACTGGACTTGGTGGGCTCGGAGAAACAATGAGGGTTTTGAGCAAGATCAGTTTGGTTTTATAGAAAGATCCCTATGCCTGCAGGGTAAGGACAGATCTGAGTGGCTGACCTGGAGGCAGAGCCCAGACAGAAGATTTGGGTAAAGGTAATGAAAGGTAATAAAGATCAGGGAAAGGTAATGAAACTCAGTTGTTGCCCAGGGAAAGAGAAGATGTGTCTCCTGAGGCTTGTAGATGGCAACCAGAAAGAATTAAGTGCACAGGCTGGGTGGAGGATCAAGGCCCATTCCTCAGTTCTGCTTTGGGCAAGTGGGTGGATGAGGTGCCAGGCCCTGAGGCAGGACCACAGAGGAGGACCAGACATGGGGCACGCTGACTCAGGACACCCTGGTGGAGAACAACTACATTTGGAGCGCAGCAGCAAGGTCTGCCAGCCCTCCACAGGTTTCCTGATTTTAAGTCTTGTGCTCTTCCATCTATTGTGTCCAACTGACCTCAAATAGCTTCTGTAAATGGACAGTCAGTGATGCAGGACATGCCAATCCCACTGGATTTATGGTCTAAGGGCAGTCCCACCAGGAAGCATGGAGATTTTTGTAGGATGTGTGCAAATGCAGCAAGACTCAAAGAGCTGGACTGGAGAGAAGGCTGAGAGGTCACCCTATGGAGACCGATTCCAGGCGGGACTCAGGACTCTCGGGATTTCCATGGGGACCCTCCCCCTCCCCCTCCCCTCCCCTCCCCTCCCCTCCCCCATCTCACCCAGCCAGGAAAAGAGCTGGAAGAACGCTGGGTAGTGTTGGGAGAGGACTGACTGGAGCGTGATTTGCATATAATTTGCATAAGACAATCTGTTCTCTGGTAATTTTCAAGTGAAGATGTTATCATCACTCCCCGGAGGGTCACTGCACAATTTTTCTTTCCTTTGTTCTTTGGTACACACAGACCACCCCAGGTCTGCCCTCTAGGAAGCCCTAATAGAGAGAAAGGGGCAGAGGGGAACTGGGAAAGGAGGCTCCCAGCATCCTAGCCAGTGCTCAGGCTCTAGGGTTCCCTTCCCAGGGCACAGTGCAGACACAAGCTTCTGTTGACCCCTCTTCTCCAATTTAATATTCGGAGCCTCTGCTCCCCTCTCACCAGGCCTGGGCTGCTGCCTGCCTCCCCCTGACCCCTAGGCGCTGCCACTGCTATGCTGTGGGGGCTCCCTTGGGGTCCAGCTGCTAAGTCTGGCCCAGGCAACTCGCAGCACAGGCCTGGCTCAGGGGACTTTTTCTAATAGGTGGATAATTGCCTCTGTTAATTGCAATTTGATTTCAGCAATTTTTCTCTAAGAGCCTGCAGGCCTCATGCCCAGATATGAAGAAAGGGGTGTAGGGGTGGAGCCTCCAAGCCAGGGTCCAACCACTCTGAATTTATCACCTGCTGGTCATCTCCTAGGCTCTGCCCCTGCTACAGCCTGAGCTGCAGCTCACCCCACAGCCCCTACTCCTCCCTTGACAAAGATGGGCTGCAGATGACTTGCTCCCAGGGAGTGGTTTGGCAATGCCTCTGGAAGGGGTTAGCTGGCAGACACCCCAGGGTCAGAGCTGGAGCCCCATTACAAGGCCTGGAGGGCTTCCAGCTGGAGCTAGGAAGCTGCTGGAGTCTTCTTCCACAGCTATCCTTGTACTCCCGCCCTTTTCTTGGGTTGCCATATCTCCTCCTTTCTCAGCAACCCAGCCCTGTTTCCAGGGCCCCTCAGCGCATTGCTCTGGGAGACTGGCTGATTCATGGACCTAGGGCAGTCTCCTTTACGTGTCTCTGCTTCCTCCCCTCAGTCTGGAAGTCAGGAAGTCATATCTGGTGACAAGGTTGTGCTGAGGAGTGAAACAGTTAATGTCTCTGGGAAGGTAAAGCAGGAGATTCACATCAAGCCTGGTCTGAGCTACTTGGTGACTTACCAGGATCCTGACTCAAAAAATTTGTGAGTATGTAGCTCAATGCAAAGGCCCCATGTTTGATCCCTAGTACAAAAAAGAAAGAAAAGAAAAAAAAATCCGAGGGCATGGTGGTGCATACATGTAATCCCAGCACTCTGGGAGGCTGAGGCAGGAAGATTGCAGGTTTGAGCGCAGACTGGGTAACTTAGCAAGACCCTGTCTCAAAAAAAAGGTTGGAGACACAGATCATTGCAAAGGTCCTGGGTTGGATCCCTAGCACCAAAATAAAACAAACAAACAAAAACCAGTTAATGTGTGCAATTCGGCAGCACATATACTAAAAACCAGTGGATGTGCATCAAGTGGCACCTATTAAGTTCTCTACAAGGCTTTTTTTTTTTTTTATGGAACGCTTCACGAATTTGCGTGTCATCTTTGCGCAGGGGCCATGCTAATCTTCTCTGTTTTTTTTCAATTTTAGTATATGTGCTGCTGAAGCGAGCACCTCTGTAAGGCTTTTGCTGTTATCCACATCTCAGAGCACTCAGAGCTGGCCCCTAGTCCTACAGGTGATAGCCCTGGGGCTCCCTAGGGGCCAAGAAGAGAAGTGCCCTAAAATGAGGTCCAGGAGGAAGCAGGGTGTGCCTGGGGTGGGGCTGGGGACTGGAAGGGGAAATGCCTGTCATCAGAAATCTCTGGAAGTGGGAGCTATTCCCTTTGAGGCTGGGGCTCTGTAATGCAGACTAGACTATGACTGTTGCCTATCCACATTTTCCACTTCTGCTTCCATCCATACTGGTCACTCTCCCATATAGAGAGGGGCTTCTTGGAGGGAAGAGGCCTTCAGGGAAGAGAGAGGTGTGTGGAATCACACTGGTTCCTTACAAGGGCACTTGGAGAAAGATGGGCCTGGATTCCAATTCCTGGTCCTACTTGTTATCTGGGGGCCTGGCTCCTCTAACTCCATCCCACCCAACTCATTTTGCTTCTTTGTGCCCAGGGACCCATCCTGTCTCCCACATAGGGTGGCTATGGGGATTAGCTAGACTAACACATAGCAGCTTGTAAGTAGGTGCTTCCTAAATAGCCATTTCCTCCCCTGCCACCTCCCTTCCTTCACAGGTATGGGGAGCAATTCCCCCTGTGTTTTTGCATGTGCTGCCCGCCTCTCCCCACCCAATTCCTCAGCATGTAGGTGTCGCCCGCTGCCTTCCTTCCCACCACACACAGGCCTGCTCTGTTGCTGGCAAGGAGTCGGGAGGGGGAGAGGAAGGCAGGGGGAGGTTTGGGGCCCAGGGAGCGTGTCTGGGTGCCTGCCCAGCACCTCTGGCCAGCCAGCCGCTCCAGCAGCATGCTCATTAAGCCAGGAGGACCCACAGAACAGAATCGCAGGCGCGGCCTCACCCTAGCCCCCAGCGGCCTCGTGGGGAAAGGGCTGCACAGACAGGCCCTATGCTTGGGGGTGGGGGTGGAGCTGGGCTGGGCAGTGACCCAGATAGGAAACAGAGGAGGGCTTGGCAGGGGTCTGGGGGAGCCTGGCCCATTAGGCAGAGCAGGAACTGGGGGATTGAAGAGGAGGGCACAGTTTCTGCTCAGGCCTGGGCTGTGCTGGGCCTGGTGTGGCCGAGCCCTGCCTGTAAAGGAGGTGTTGACAGAATGATGGGGTGGGAGGTCCCCAGCGGGGGCACTGCAGGGCCAGCATGCTGGGAGGTGACTACCTGGTACCTTGTCCTGGGGCTCCTGGGCTCTGCCACCTACCATGGAGTTGATTTGTGTGATTTGGGCAAAGCCCCTTCACTCCCTCCAGCCTTGATTTCCTCCTTTCTGAAACGGAGTTCATAAGAAATATTCGGTAAAAGCATGCATGGAAATGGGGCACACTAGATTCAGGAAAGGGACTCCTCTGGGGAGGCAGGAGAGGAAGGAGAATGGGACCCTTATCTTTCTGGGTTGTTTTATTACTAAATCAAGATGAGAAGCAAATTGTGCAATTCTATGAAAAATTGACCAAGCTGGGTGATGGGAACACAGGTGTTTTCTACATATTTTCTTACGTGTGTCTTGCCTGCATGTCTGAAATGTTTCAGAATAAAATGGATGTTTAGTGACAGTGTCATAGGCAGGATTGGAAATGTGCTGAACCCCAGGCCTCTCTTTTAGGAGTGAGGCTGAGAGCCCTGAGAAAACTTTCCCATGCCGATGGAGACCCTGAAGCAGAGGTGTGTGGGAATCCATGCGTTTTAGGTTAAGCGGAAACCAATCTTGAAAGTCACATACTCTGACATATGCTTTCCAACAGGCAGGTGTGTGGAAGGAAGGAGGTGGTTACATGTTGTCAGTAGTGTCAGTGAGTAGGCACTGAATGGTGGCCCACATGGGACTGTCCCCTGCTTCCTTGTTGCCAGGTCCTGGAGCACGAGGCCACACCCATGTAGCGACCACCTCAGGACTGGCTCTCAGCTCTGCCTCAGCTTCACTCCTGAAGATGCTGGAGGATCAGCACATTTTCAATCCTGACTGTGACACTGTCTCAGCACATTAGCATCACCGTGAAACTTTTAAAACATATGAATGTCCAGGCCCCCCCTCCAGGAATTCTGACTTGATTGTCTATGGCAGGCTACCTGCCTCGTCTTGTAGGATGCTGCTACTTGACACTCCTAGAGCACCCAGGGCTCCTCTCTGGTTCCCAACAGTCTTTGTCTCTATGAGGTCAGGAAGTCATTTGTTTGGTAGGGCCAGGTAGAGAAGGGAAATGAGAGAAGTGAGCTGATTGGGGGTACAATCAAAAGTGGGTGGAGAATAGGAGTGGCATGCCTAGTTTAGAGGGGGCAAGTGACCCTCCTCAACTCCCACCATTGTGCCCATGCAGGAGTAACCGCCTATGTTAGTCTGTTTGGGCCACTAGAACAGAATACTGTACTTCTGACACTTGTAGAGGTTGGGAAGTCCAAGAGGGAATTGGCAGATTCTGAATCTGGTTCATAGATTCCTGTCTTCTCTGTGTCCTCCTGAGCAAAAGGGAGCAAAGCCTCTCCTGAATCTTGATGATAAGGGTACTAATCTCATTCAGGAGGGCTCTATTCCAGTGACCCAAACAGCCCCCAAAGGCCCCACCTTTAATATCACCATGTGTGTGGGGGAGTAGGATTTCAACATATGAATGGGGGCCACAAACATTCAGACTATATAGCAGACTCAAAGTTGCCAGATACTCCAATTTGTCCAGAGGCCCCAAATTTTAAATAAAATCTCTAGGTTTTTCAGATTTTTCAAATTTTGTTCTGGACATACGAAACACTGCTGTAACCAAGTGCTGCTCATTGTATCCACTCTTGCAATATCTGGACTCTCCCTACATCCACCCCTTTTGGGGGACCCTCCTCTTCCCCCCAGCTCCTGCCCCAAGCCTACTCAGTCCTCAAGGCCCAGTTGAGGTTCTACAGTCCACTCCAACTTCTGTGACCTTCAACCTTGGTATGCAGCTAGGATGCTTAGGGAAGCAGCAGAACACTGAGGTTAGAAGTATGCAATTGTAATTAGTCTGCCTGGATTTGAATATCAGCTTAGCTACTTATTAGCTGTGTGAACTTAGGCAAGTTTTTTACCTTCTCTGTGACCCAGTTTCTTTCTCAAGGGAGGTTGTTATAAGGATTAAACGGGATATCTGTAAGAAACACTTGAAATAGGACTGATTTGTAATGAACTCTCAATAAATGGTACTTGTTATTATCTGGCAACTGCTCACTGACCAAGGGGCATAGAAGCCAATACCTTTGTGTTATGGCTTGTGTTTAGATGTCTCTCCAAAGGCTCATGTGGTCATAGGTGGGGCTTTTTCAGAGGTGACTGGATCTAGAGTGTGTGACACTGGGATTGATTCATGGTGCAATGTTAGGCTCAAGGGCACTAGGATTAAGGATGCTACCCACCCTAAGTAGTCTGGATAAGATAGAAGAGACAGAAAGAGCTGTGGTAGTCCCTTGCTTGCTTTGCTACCTTCTGCCCACCATGAGCTGTTTCTCCTCTGCAATGCTTGTCTGCCACACTACTCTGCCTTGGAACCAGCCAATTAGGCACTGAAACCTCTACAAACTGTGAGCTAAATAAACCTTTCCTCCTTTAGCTTTGGGCATTGGGGATTTGTCTTGGCAACAAGAAAAGTAAGTTAAGACACTATGGCACTTAGGTTTTTGCAAAAAGAGAGAGCTGTATTGAGTGGCTGACCAGCAAAGAGGTCAAGAGTTATAAGCTCAAATCTGCCTCCCTCGTGGGTTGGTAGTAGGGGAATTTATGGGACGAGAGAAGGGGAAGTTGCTTGTTGATGAAGGCATGCCTCTTCACAAGTCACATGTTTCTTTTGCCTTTTCCTTTTTTGGAGGCAGCACTGACGATTAAACCCAGGGCCTTTGCATTGATTCACATCCCCAGCCTTTTGAAAAATTTTTTATTTGCCAGGCATAGTGGTACACACCTGTAATCCCAACACTCAGGAGGCTGAGGCAGGAGGATCACCACGAGTTCAAGACCAGACTGGGTTACATAGTTCAAGGCCAGTGTGAATTACAGACGCTGTCTCATAAATAAAATAAAATGAAATAAAATAAAAATTTTAATTTTAAAACAGAGTTTCGCCAAGTTGCTAAGTTGCTCGGGCTGGGTTTGAACTTGTGATCCTCCTGCCATAGCCTCCCAGATTGCTGGGATTACAGATATGTACCACCACACCCAGCACATGTTTCTTTGGGGGAAAGCTATATTCAGTGCAGGAGATTTTGAACTTGTGACACCATGACCAGGTGAGCTGGCTGCTTTTGCTCACGTCCAGTCTTGAAAAGCTAGTTCCAAACTGTAAGGATCATTAGTGAAATGCTTGGAAGCTTTTCCCGGGAGACAAGTTAAAGAATTTATATCTAGGTGTGTCCAGGCCTTAGCTGATTTCATTATTATCATTGTTGCTGCGGAGTATATACTCTGCTATTTATATGTTCAGATTTTACTTGTTGAACTGTAAGCCCAGAGAAGACAGGAATCATACCTTATAGCTTCTGTAGCTTCCCTCATCTGCACTCTTACTGCCAAACCCCTCAACAATGCCAAATTGGATGCATAGGAAAATGTTGTGGCAGCCTAAATTTAATCAACAAACAGACATTGCATGCCAACTCTGTATTAGGCAGTGTTATATGCCAGCAGCAAAACAGAGAGGAACCAAAACTGACACTAGAATCAGGCAACCCAGGCTGCTACTCCTGGGCAGCCCATCTCCAACCTTCAGTTCAGCCTCCATAGGATGCAATTTAGGGATGTTGGGGGCCTGAGGGGAGAGGTAGGAGGATCCCTGCTCAGGAGGGTTTTTTCTTTTTTTTTTTTTGGTACTGGGGATCGAACTCGGGACCTTGTGCTTGTGAGGCAGGCAGTGGAACCACTGAGCTAAATCCCCTGCCCTCAGGAGGGTTTTAAAAAATTCAAATTAGGGGCTGGGGATTTAGCTCAGTGGTTCTGCAGCCTGCCTTGCAAGTACAAGGTCCTGCAGGAAAGATGAATGCACCCCTCCCAATTTGAATCCACCTCCCAGCCTTCTCTGGCTGAGCCTGTGGCCCAGAGGTTCAGCTATGGATGGCCTCATTTCCTTGCCTGGGCCGTCTCCAGGCTCGAAGAACACACTCCTCCAGGGAGAGGTGGGTGTGCACATCTAGCTGACTGATGGCAAGCTGGAGGAGCTTACATCACAGAATCACAGGCAACCTTAAAAGTGAGTTTTATGTCCATCCTTTAGAAAGCTCCTGAGTGATTTTCACCATTTAGCTCTAACCTGCTTAGCCTACTCTTCACTCCCTACCCTTTGCTACCCTCCAGCAGCTAAATATATCTTCCTTTCCACCTGATACTGAGTAAATTCTCCTGCCCCTGCCCCAGCACAGCTCCAAGACTGCCTTTGCACTCCCCCAAACTCATTAACCTGCTCTACACAACACTAGACCACTTCCTTTCTTTCTCCCACTTTTCCTTTCTTTTCCCTACAGGGGAAGATAGCAATATAGAAATTATCCCCTATCTCCACCCATATGAATTTGCATTTAGCAAAGCTCCTGGTCCATAAAAATGTTCAGAGAATCAGGCATGGTGGCATATACCTGTAATCCCACCACTTTGGGAAACTGAGGCAGGAGGATCCCAGCCTGGGCATCTTAGAGACTTAGCGAGAGAGACCCTGTCTCAAAATAAGAAATAAAAAGGTTAGGGATGTAGCTCGGTGTGAAGGCTCTGGATTCCATCTCCAATGGAGGAGGGAGAGGAAGAAGGAGGAGGATGCTGAGGGGAGAAGGAGGAGAAGATTCACAGGAGAGATGTTATATGTGGTATTCACCCATACCCTCATCCCACTCTTTGGATTCTGAGACCAGAGAGGAAAGAGCTGTGATCCTGTCACCATGGGTGATAGGTTCCTGGGACGGGTTTCCAGGTTCTTGTGTGTGAGGAGCAAAGAACTGGACGCTGTCCACAATAGTACGGAAAAAGCTGCTGAGTTTAATAAAGTTTAAAGGGAAAGGTACACTCAGAACGATGGAAAAAAAAGAACGGTATGGGTGGAAAGGAAAAATGTCTCAGGCACTGGCTGTGCTGAAGGATTAGAAGTGGGTGCCAGGCCTAGGGCACCTCCCATTGGGTCTTACAGAGAGTGATTGACAGGGCGCTAAATTCGAGGGTTGGCCCCAGGAGTTGCCCAGGTTTGGGTGAGTAGAGGGGCAGTGGTCCCATGGCCCCAATCGTAAGGCGTATAATCCCAACTCTTCATCTCACCCCCCACCCCAGAAGCTCACAGTCCAAAGAGGGAGAGAAAGAGCCAGACACTTGAATCTGTGCTGTAATGGAGTAGAGTGGAGCAAAAGCCACCTAGCCTGGGGCCAGGGGAAATCATCTAATACCAAGTGCTATTTGTGGTGTGTCTCTAGGAATGAAAGAGGGCCAAAGGGAGCTGCACGGGGGAAGTAGAGAGGTAAGAGGTCTCCAGGGGTTCACAGTGGCAAAGGAGGGAGTGGGCTTAGGTGTAGGTGAGGGGAGCTAAGACAGAGTGGGGTCCGACTGTTACCCGCCTGGAAAGCCAGGTGAAAGAATTTGGACTTAATCCTGTAGGCAATAATGAGCCATCAGAGGTTTTGTTAAGTAGGGGAGTAATATGATCAGAGCTGTGTTTAAGGAAGATTAATTAAAAATAATGTATGGTGTGTTTAATTCATTGCTAGCCCTGGGCTTTGAAAGAGACAGGAGATGAGGAAAACAAGGCCCCAGTGAACAGGCAATTCGCAAAATAATGGCCAATAAACATATGAAAAGATGTTCAACCCCACTAGATCGCAAAGAAATGCAAATTAAAGCAACAATGAGATACCATATTTGGCCTATCAAATTAGCAGGGATTAAAAATGATAACACTTGATGTGGGGATGGTTTTGTGAGGCGGGCCCTTGCTCCCTGTGGAGTGGGGTTTGGGGCAGAGGCATACCGTCCTTTGGGGAGGCAGTTTGACAAGAGATACGAAAAGCTTTTTAAAGGGCACATTGTGTGACCCAGAAATCCCACTTCTAGGTGTTTGTCCTAAAGAAATCATTGTGGATGTGAGTAAAAATGTATGCCTCAAATGCCTGCGTATCCCGAGTGTTATTTATACAAGCAAATAACTACATTGAATGGGGGAAGTGTTCAAAACTGTGTGACCGTGACCTCTGAGACTAGACATTAACATTTTTGAATCCTCAAAGGCTGGAGGCAGGAGACAAAACCGATATTTCTTTTTTAAACTGCAGTGGTAGGTTGCCCAGATCTCTTAGGGGAGCCGCTGAAATTTGTCCTGAGGCCAGACGGTCCCTTTGTTCGGCTAGGGACACACAGGCAGGCCTCTTGGTCATGCAGATGTACCTCAAGTACCTATTCATTGTCCTGGGGTAGGCCCTGACTCCATATGCAGATGCTGTAAGCAGTGATGTTAGGCATTCTGTTTAATAATGTAAAAGCCCGGCTTCATTGTAGGCTGGCAGCATCTCCACAGAATCTCTTGTGATGTTAAATGATTTTCAGCTTGCTTTGGCCAGGCTTTGCAACGGCCAGGGGCAGGTGGGGCGGGGGTCCTTGACAGCCCTGGCATGGGAATAGAAAGGACCAAAGAAAAGAGCCTTGGGCTTGAGGAGCATAGGTTTCCAGCAATGAGGCAGCAGTCTGGATTAAAGACCATGACTGCCAGCAGTGAGCCCTGGGAAAGGGCAAGAGACGTTCAGAGCAAACGGGGCCGCTATCAATTGTAATTCCCTGTATCAGTGTTGCCCCCAAAGGCAGTTCTGTACACCAGAGGGTTTTAGGTGGTCGTGGAGGGAAAACAGAAGACTTTCTTGGAATGAAGCTAGGGTTTAATAAAAGGAGAGGGAGAGTATTACAGAAAGGCACTGTTAGAGTATGTACTAGGACAGGTGGAATGTGCATGCAGCCAGTCGTGAAGGCTGCAATTAACTGGCGTGGCCAATATCGCTGTGTGCTATCAATGAGCCATCAGTTAAGTTGGCAAATTAGGACAGACCAGGCTCAATTGTGTGCTGGGGAATTAAGACACAGCTTATTGTCTACACATGGACAGAGTGGCAGAGAACCAGCTACAGAAACACAATAGGAGGAGGAAAGAGGGTGCCAGAGAGAAACACAGAAGTGTAGAGCACTGGCCCAGGCTGCAGGTGATAAAGCACAAGGAGAAGATTGGAATCCCTGGGGCAAGAGCATTGCAATGTAAGGGAGGGCTTTAAACTTTTTCTGGATATCCCAGTGGGCTCTCAAGACCTGGGCCGTGTGGATGTTAACAGTAATTGTGGAAGGCTGGAGAACGTGAAAATGCTCAGGTCCTAAATGCACAGGACATCTAGTCAGAGGGCTATAAAGTAGGAGATTAGGGTGTGGCCAGCCAGCTGGGCAAGTAGGTGTGATCTGTCACTCACAAAGACATGCGCAGAAAAACAGTGCCTAAGCCTTGCACCTGGGACCAATCAGTCAGCACTATCTTCAATTCTCCTGGCGAATAATTAAGCAGGTTTTTGATAGGATGGCCTAGCTCTGGAATCAACCTTAGGAACAGGAGCTACAAAATATGTCAGTCATTAACCTCATGTCCACTGTGCTCTCTTTTCCCAGTGGCCCTCTCCTATTCTGGAGAGTGTACTTCTTTTGCTGCCATCAATTGGCCTGCACTCACTCTGTAGGGCATACTTCTTTTCCTACCTTCAGTAAATGTAAAACCTTGCTACTTTTTTGCTCCTGTTTTGTCAAATTCTTTGTTCGGGACAATAAGAACCTAGAAAGAATCTCTAGGAGGAGGTCACAAAACCCCAGTAATATGTTGGCGAACATTCCAAATTCTGGTTTCAAAATATTTCTGATGATATGGAGGGATGCCAATGAGATACCATGAAATTGAAAAAGGAGAACACAAAACTATAGTATAGAAGCCAGGTATGGTGGTACATGCTTGTAATTCCAGCACTCTGGAAGGCGGAGGCAGGAGGATTGCAAGTTCAAACCTAGTCTGGACAATTTAGTGAGACTATGTCTGAAAATAAAAAGAGGTAGGGATGTAGCTCTGCAAAACCCTAGGATTCAATCTCCAGTACCAACCAACCAACCAAACAAACAACAAAACAAAAAAACAGGGCTGAAGATGTAGTTCAGTGGTAGAGTATTTGCCTCACATGTACAAGGCTCTAGGTTCAATCCCCAGTACTGCAAAAAGGACCCCCAAAACCCAAACAAACAAACAAACAAAAACAATAACAACAAAAGAAACAAACAGCTATAATACTACAGTACAACTTTATCTTTTTAAAACAAGACTAGAAGTCAGTAAGCCAGGCTTTGTCTTTGAATGTCACCAGGTGGTGGAAGCCTCAAGAATAGCCATTGTCTGCTGGTCAGTAAGTCCAAGAGACAGGCATGTTGGAATTGGTGATTGCTATGGGCTAGATGTTTGTGTCCCCTCAAAATTCCGATGTGGGAACCCTAACCCAAGATGGTGGCATTGCCTCATGAGGGGTCCTCTGGGCCTTCTTTCCAGGTTCTTGGTGTCCCAAACAAAGAACTGGACGAGGCATGCGGAATTAGCAGCAAGGGTGCACATTGATTGAAGATGGAAAAGAAGTATGCTTTATAGGAAGACTATAGTGGGCCAGTGAAAAGTCTCACAGCAGACCCTGAGGATGAAGGAAAGGGGTCTTTAGTACCCAAAATTCCTGCCTTTGGTTTCCTCTCATGCAAATAAAGCATTAGGACATTTGTCCTATCAAAAACTCACTTGGGGCCTGGGGATTTAGCTCAGTGGTGCCTCGCCTGCTGGCAAGCACAAGGTCCTGAGTTCGATCCCGGTACCATAAAAACAAACAAACAAAAAACTCACTTGGTATCACACCAAGTATCAACTGTCCTATAAAAAACCTTGCTTGATTTCCTGCCAGGTGTAAATAAAGGATCAGAAACAGCATCCTTTGATTGGTTGTGCCACATGTAAATGAAGGATTGAAAATAGCAGCTTCTGATTGGTCCTTCAAAAAGCACCAGATTCAAATAAAGATTGAGAATACCACTTTCTGATTGGTTCTGTGTACAGTGCTTAGGGTTCATGGAGTCATTTTGGGTCCTGTGTTCTGTTCATGTTCTCTCTTTGTAGGAAACATCTCATTCAACCTGTTAGCTATGACCTTTGATATAACTGTCAGGTTTGCCCCAGCCCTGATCTCCTGGAGGTGGAGTCTCTAAGCAGTAATTAAATTTCAGCATGAGAAGAAATGGGATTAGTGCTCTTAGGAGAAACCCCAGAGAGCCCTCCAGCCGTCTTTCCACTGTGTGAGGATTCAACTCAAAGTTGAAGTTGGCAGTCTACAACCCTGAAGGGGCCCTCACAGACCCAACTACTGTATATAGCTGTCCCTGTCTTGGGCTTCCAGCCTTCAGAACAGTGAGAAATATCTCTCTGGTTTCTGAGCTACCCAGTCAATTCTATTTTGTCATAGCAGCCAAATTTACTAAGATGGGGATCAAAAAAGTAGAAGTTTTCAAGGCCACTTTAAATATGGCCATTCCAAGCCTGGTGTGGTGGTACACACCTTTAATCCAGCTACACAGGAAGCTGAGGCAGGAGGATCACAAGTTCCAGGTCACCCTGGGCAATTTAATGAGACTCTGTCTCAAAATAAAAAATAAAAAGGGCTGAGGATGTACAGCAGTGAAAGAGCACCCCTGGGTTTAATCCCAGTAGCAAAACAAACAAACAAATCAATGGCATTCTAGGACCAGGAAGAGTATGGCAAAGGTCCAAGAAGTGAGGAGTCGAATGTGCCGGGTCACAGGTCAGTCATGATCAGATCCCTGGGACTTATCCAGGTCTCTGGCCACTGAATGGATGAATTACAGAGAGTTACAAGAAGAGAGGGAACAGTTAAAAGTTGATTACAGTCCTCTGAGAGAAGTGATAAGACGTTAACTCCTGCTAAGACAGTGGGGAAAGAAAAGAGTAGAGGATGTAAGAGATACTGAGGTGGTAGGATCTAAATGCTTGGGTACAAATTGGATTTGAGTGAGGGGGTGGTCTGAAAGAGATCTCCCCTAGGAAGTCTTGGACCTGTGGGTGGGACAGGTGGACTGGAGAATGAGAAAGTCTGGCTCCAGGCATAGAAGTCAGCAGGCCACACTGAGGGACTGTCAAAAACAGCACATGTGTTCCTACAGCTTTGCTAACAGCAAAGAAGCAATGTTTCCCAACATCACCAATTAGGACAGCCTGAGGAAAGACAATTGGCTGGCTTCCCCAGGCATGGTGGCATATACCTGTAGTCCTAGCTACTTGGGAGGCTGAAGCAGGAGGATCTCTTGAGCTCAAGAACTCAAGGACAGCCTGGACAACACAGGGAGACGCTGTCTCAAAACAACAACAAACCTGGGACCACCATTCACTGGCTTAGACCACATGGTCACCTTCATGGCCAAGAAAACCGGATCTTTTATGAGAGGAGAAGGAAAAGGAGCCCTGAAAGGATGTAAACAATCATTGCCACAGATTCTCTGAACTCTTGAAAATCTGAGTGAAGTTTAACCTCAAATTTGGACTTTGATCTATGTAACTTCACTGGCTGTGTCCACAAAGAAAGCAGGTTATTACATCAGAAGCTCAAGTTAAATACCAACAAGAGTCAGGGATGGTGGTGCACATCTATAATCCCAGCACTCTAGGAGGCTGAGGCAGGAGGATTGAAAGTTAGAGCTCAGACTGGACAACTTAGCAAGAATCTATTTCAAAATAAAAAGGGCTAAAGTGCTGGAGATGTAGCTCAGTGTGAGGGTCCTGGGTTCAACCCCCAATATCACAAAACAAAACGAAAAACCCCACCAAAGCCATTCTCCTGCCTTCAAGCTGCCAGTCTGTCATCTCTCCCTATTTCCAGGCCACTGTCCAAGGTCAGGCCCTCAGTGTCTCCCACCTGGCATGTCTCTACCCTGCCTCCTGTCTGCCTCCTTCAAACTATGGTACACACCACTGATGCTGAGGAGACAGTCAGCCTGTGTCAGAGCAGTATAGCAGTGACTCTGGGTGTGGGTTCTTTCTGAGTTTGAGTCCTACTTCTGCCACTTATTAGCTTTGTGACCCGAGTGAGTTGTTTTACTTCTGAGCTTCTGTTTCTCTGGGAAACTTCAGATGCTTGTTGTATCAATTGCATAAGTTAATAGAAAGTGCTTAAGACAGGGCCTGACACATCGTGCTACACAAGTGCTGCCAAAGATACGACTGTGTCATTCTCCACTTCTAACCCCAAGTTACCTCCCCTGCCTTCCATAAGCTCACCTCCTCCTCCACGAAGTCTTCCCTGCTTGGCCCTCCCTTGCTTCCCAAGAGGCTACAGTAGCCCCCTTCCACTCATAAATGTGTGGGATGGGGGGGTCAGGGACTCCGCCTCAGCCTTTGCTTCACCCTCAGCATGGTGGACAGCACCTGCACTTAAGCAAAGCCTTGCGGGATGCTGAGCAGGTGGACGGACACCTTGCATTTGAAGAGCTCTTTGAACTTTACAAAGTGCAATTCCCACCTGCCATCTCATGTAAAGCACACCAGAAGCCAAGTGTGATGGTGCACCCCTGTAATCCCAGCTACTCAGAAGGCTGAGGAGGGATTTTGAGTTTGAGGCCAGCCTGGGAAACTTGGTGGTTTAGCAAATCCTACCTCAAAATAAAAAATAAAAAGAACTGAGGATCTAGCTCCACACTCCCTGAGTTTAATCCCCAGTACTGAAAAATAAAAGCACAGCACAGAGATCTGTAGGATGGTAGGAGCACCTCCATCTTACAGATGAGGAAACTGAGGCCCTAAGAAGAGGTACAGCCAGTGTGTGTGGCAGAGCTGGATTTGAGCTCAAGGCTTGTGCTGCCCAGGCATTGGAAAGAGAGCACTGGTTACACGTTAGTGGCCCACAATTCCACTTTCAGTTTTTGCACGTGGACTCACTGTATGGTTTCTGGATGCATCCCTTTCCCTCTATGGGCCTCAGTTTCCACACCTGTACAATGAGGGGGTTGGGCTAGAATCCCTGAGAGCCACTCCAGCTGCAGTGCTCCGTTAGTGGCCATCTGGTGCAGCCTTCTCACCCTCACCCTTCACTTTCCACTGCCTGGCGCCCGGGACCCACCCAAAGGAGAACAAATGACATTGGGGAGCAGGGGCATAGAAAGGTGACAGTGCTGGCTAGGTCTCAATGAAGAGGACTCATTAGATGTTAATGAACTGCAATTGAGCACATTGATTACCTCTCAAATCATTTCCCCCTAATTCAGTCCTCCGAGGTCAGCAAGAACCTGTCCTCCCTGGGCTCTCTGCCACCTTCAAAATACACCGTCAAGGGCTTCCTGAAAGGGCTGCCAGGCCCAAGGGCAGCAGGGCAGGAGGAGAGGAAGCACTAAGGTATGAGCTCCCTCTCTGGCTCGCAGTCCCTTCAGGGCACCACACTTGGTTTGACAATGCTGTTCCTGCATTGAAATTTTTAATTCTTTTTTGTCAAGAAGCCCCAAATTTTAATTTTGCACCAGACCCTGCCAGTTATGTAGCATGTAGTTACGGGATGTGTTAATGACACCCACTAGAGCATACAAAATGACAACCCTGGCTGCCAGAGCCTCTCAAGCCCATGGAGTTTTGACTCTTGGATCGATGCCCAGAGATGGGAATACACTTGTGCAGGGTTACACAGGCAAGCCAGTGAGCAATGTGAGAACTAGAACCCCAGACAGCCTTTCATTTTTCTCTCCTATAGATTTGCTCCAGATATTAAGCCTCCTCTAAGCTTCTCAAGAACCAGCCCTTACTAGATCACTAGTTGGCAAATGATCTTACTAATGGTTAGGGCTGGAGATCTTAGAGAAGCTTCAGCCTCCACCACCACTCCCATTGGATGAAACAGACTCTTTCTAGTTTCCTGCTGACTGATCACCTCCAGTGTCAGAAAGCTCATTACCTCTCTTGCAGACCATTCTGCAATGACAGTAACATTTAGAAAAACTTTTTAAGAAAAATTACATGAAAAATTACCTCCTTAGAATATTCACCCTTTGGCCCTGATTGTTTTTTTTTTCTTTTCTCTCTCTCCTGGTACTGGAGAGGGAACTCAGGGAATATTGACCTATATCTGCAGTCCTTTTTATGTTTTTATTTTGAGACACAGTCTCGCTAAGTTTCCCAGGCTGGCCTCAAATTTGCCATCCTCCTGTTTGCACCTCTCAAATAGTTGGGACTACAGATGTGCACCACCATGCTTGGCTTGCCCCTGGTTATTTCCCGAGAAGCACCTGGAATTAAGTCAGCAGCATCTCCTCCTTTTTTTTTTTTTGAGACAGGGTCTCACTATATAGTTCCCACTACCTTGAACTCTCTATGTAGCCCAGGCTGGCCTCAAACTGGCAGTGATCCTCCTGCCTCAGCCTCGCAAGTGCTGGGATTGCAGGTGTGCACCACCACACCTGGCTAGCACCCTCTCCTTTTGGCACACCAAAATTGTAGGCCAGCAGAGCAGCTTTTCTGGAGCGGGGAGGGCAGTGGAGGTGATCTGTCCACGTTTAGCCCCATTAGCCCAAGGAATCAGAGTCTCCAGTGGGGAGGCACAGAGAGGGGCATGACAGTTGAGAGCACTTAGCTTTCTGTATCCCAGGCTAGGGAGCACCAAAGAATGTGGGTAATCTTGGCTGGGAGTCAATATCCTTCTGATCTGAAAATCAAGGTTTGCTCTGGGGATATGAGACATCCCAGTTCCCCTATCTCTCTGCTAAGTCTTTGGTGCAAAAATGAGTCCACAGGTAGCAATGTCTGTAATCCCAGCACTCAGGAGGCCGAGGCAGGAGAATTGCTGTGAGTTTGAGATCAGCCTAGGCAGCATAGTGAGCTCAAGGCCAGCTGGACTACATAGCAAGGCCCTGTTTGGAAAAAAAAGCCAAGAAAGAAAAAAAAAGGTGAACCCACAGGAGGAATGGGAGTCTGTGGCTCACATAGGCCCCATAGGCCTCACCACGATTCTTAGGGCAAGAGTGTGCTGCTGGTCCCTCTCCTTCCTGACTGAGGAAGAGCCTAGGAGCTGGAATTGCAACAGGAGGCCTACAGGTCAGAGGCCTGGAAGAATTGCCTGCCTCTGAAGCTTGGGACACACCTACACAGGTATCCATGGAAGGCTCTCTGGCCCTGGGTGCTCAAGCCAGGCTGTACATCAGACCCATCTGGGGAGCCACTTAAAAATGCCTGTGCTCAGGTCCTGTCCCCAAAGACTTGAAGTTTATTGGCTTGGGATATGGCTTGGGCATCCTCATTTTAAACAGCTTCCCAGGAGCTGATTTTAATGTGCAGCTGAAGCCAAAAGCCATTAATCTAGAGCAGAGCTTCTCAAACTTTAACTTGAAGATATATTACCCCAGGGATCTTGTTCCAATGAGGATTCCAATTCAGTGGATCTGAGGTGGGGTCTGAGATTCTGGATTCCTAACAAGCTCCCAGGGACGTGGACATGCTTCCAAGCTTCCATGGACATGCTGCCAACTCTAAACAATACTCTGAGACTTCTTTAAGAAAAGAAAAACCCTCAGGAATGCCTCTGAGCCAGGTGTGGTGGCACACGCCTGTAATCCCAGTGCTTGGAGTGGCTGAGGCAGGAGTTTGAGGCCAGTCTGGGCAACTTAGTGATACCCAGTCTCAAAATTTTTAAAAAGAAGTGAGGAAGGGGCTGAGGATATAGCTCAGTCTGAAAGCCATGAGTTCAATCCTCAGAACTGAAAAAAAACAAAACAAAAAAGGCTGCCTCTAAACCTTGAGCTAGATAGATGAGTGGGGCCTAAAAGCTTGGAGGTGGTCTCCAAGACCTCCTGGAACACCGAAAACCTCAGTGACTGCTCACCTAGAAAAGCCTTAGCTTTGGTCCCAAGGCACAATAAGAAGGTTCTCGTGGCTGGTGCAGGAAGTTCTGTGATTAGTTCTGTGGAGCTCAGAATTCGTATGTAGAAGCTAAATCCCCCCCCCCCTTTCTGCAGCCTGGCATCCTGACCTGCTGAGCCCTAGGGCCTAGGCATGTGCTGGTCCACCCTCCCTCCAGGGACTCCAATGCTCCATTGCCCGTGGGGATGAAGCGCCTTTGGCCTCCCTCCGATCCCCAACCTGTCTGCCAAGTCAGCCCTGGTGTGGTGATCAGTGGCAGAGGGCCCAGATGTCCCCTGCTTTGCTCCCTTGGGCTGTCGCTGTTCCCCATGGCCCAATTAAGTGAGTGCTTTGTCCCTGGGCAGTGGAGGCGGGTATGCCTGGCACTCTTCTGCTCCACACTTCATCTCTTCATCAGCTGTCGCCAGACAAGCCCACATAATGTGGGGATTTCATGCTCAATATTCTTGATGAAAGTGGAACATCAAAACCTCAGCGGGGTGGACACATGGAGACTGAGGCGAGAGCCAAAGGAGCTATCTTCTCAGCACAAGAAATCAACAAAGCTCCTTTGCCAAGGCTGTCTTGTATTATTATTGTTGTTTGCTTCTCTTGCATCTAAGTAGGAATAATGCCTTGCTTTTGTGCATGCATGCATGTGTGTGTGTGTGTGTGTGTGTGTGTGTGTGTGTGTGTGTTCCCTCTGGCTGATAGTAATCTCTGTCTCTTGTTATACTAAATCTTAATCGGCACTGCTGGGAAACACCAGGACTCTAATCTGGCTGCTTGCTCCTGGCACATGGGCATTAGGAAGCTTTGCTACTCTCCTCTCTCTTGCAGCAAAACTTGAACTATTAATGCCACAGGGAATTGGCTTTCCCATAATGTCACTTTCTCTCTTCACTTTTCTTGTGGCTCCAAGGAAAAACACTTTTCTGGTCTGCCAGCCCAGCACACAGCACTCCAGGCCCAGGCAAAGAGAAAGGGTGTGCACATCAGTTTCTCATGGGTCCTTCTTCCATTCAGTCTTTCTGTCAAGCCCTGACTACGGGACAGGCTTAGGGCTGGGTTCCACGAAGGCAGAGCTTCCCTGGACACAGTCCCAGTGCCCCTAGAGCTCCCAGTTGGTGGGGGAGTGATCTCATGACAGTGTGATCAGCATGGTGGCAGAATGGTGGAGCAGCCACGCAGGCAGGGCAGCAGAGGCAAGTTAGCTGTGGGTTTCTGGGAGAAGGTGACCTCAAGCCTGGATCTCAGAGCTCAAGCAGTATTGGACGGGTCACCATAGACCAGCTAAGGGGTTAGGAAATCTGAGCTCTCAATGGCGCTGCAAGGGAGGAAATATGCCCAGAACACTGTGCCTTTGTGGTTTGAACTACCCTACTACTGACCTACTGTATGTCCTGGGTTTTCATCACAGCCCCCATCTATCCTAAAATAAAAATGAAACATTAATCCCACCACTTCTTTCTCTTCCTCCCACCTTGTTGTTGTTGTTGTTGTTCTTCTTCTTCTTCTTCTTCTTCCTCCTCCTCCTCCTCCTCCTTCCTCTCTCTCTCTCTCTCTCTCTCTCTCTCTCTCTCTCTCTCTCAAATTGAACCCCAGGCCTTTGCAGTGAATTACATTTACATCCCCAGCCCTTTACTTTTTGTTTTGAGACAGATTCTCACTAAGGTGCTAAATTGCTTGTGCTGGATTGGAACTTGTGATCCTCCTGCCTCAGCCTCCTAGGGAGGGATCCCTGGGATTACAGGTGTGTGCAGCAACATCTTGTTCCCACCCTCTCTCACAGCTAGGGGTGCTCAACTGCCCTCATCAGGGACTGCTGCTCTGGGAAGCAGAAACTACCTCAGCTCCCTAGGTGCAGGGTGCCTGTAACAGTAGGTCTGTCCTGATGCTAAGATGAGCCAGTGTGGCTCAGAGAACTGCCACACTGACAGGAAGAAAGGAGTGGGAAGATAGCAGCCCTGCCTCCAAAGGCAGCCCAGGCCTGGCAGCCCCAGCTCCTGTCAGAAGAGGAAGGAGAAAAGAATGAGTGGTGATCGCACCAGGCAAAATGGGAGGCACTTTCACATACACAATAGCATGCATCCTTGGCATGAGCCCACGCAGTGAGCCTCATCATCCCCGGTTGGAATCTGAGGCATGAAGGTTTACAGAGCGACTGTGGTGCAGTGGCTCGAGCTGGGGCTCTGGTCTAGACCTTGAAGTTGAAAGCCTGGCTCCTCCATCCTTAGCAGCTGGAGGACCTTCGACAAGTCGACTGACTCCCAGTGCCCCTGCTCTAAAGTGCAGACAGTAACTACTGATGACCGAGGAGGAAATGAGATGACAGATATAACTAATGTGGCACAGAGCAAATACTCCCAGGTCATTGTCACTAATGGCCGAGGTCACAGAGTCACTGTATAGCAAGGCTGCAGTTCAAACTCAAGGCTGACTTGCAAGTCAAGGCTGTGTCCTCACACTGTCATTTTGCTCACTGGTACCACCAGTTAGATGCCTCCCTCCCTCTCCTCTCTCTGTCTGTCTCTGTCTTGCCGACACACAGCAGCCACCCACAGGAGACTGTCTCCTGCCCAGTGGACCTCTGGAGGCCAGGGGTGGTAGATGCTGTCATGAAGAAGGGAATGCAGTGCTAGAGGAGCCTGCCAAGAAGCAGCATTTCTGGGGGAGAAGGGAAGCTGGTAGAGAGAGTATCCTGGTACTTATTACCCTCTTACTCCCTTTTTCCCCTAGTTATAAAACCCCAGTTTTAGCCATGATGGCAATGCCCGGGTAAAAGACTGTATTCCCCAGTCTTTCTCACAACTACCTATAATCAAATTCTGATCAATGAAATATAAAAGATAAAAAATATAAAATTCCCGTGGGAATTTTGGAGCTTAAAAGGAAACTGGCTTGGCTAGGATGTGTGCTATTTCTCTTTTCTGTTCTCTAGATGGTGATGTGATTATTGGAATGCCAGCAACCATTTTGAGCCCTAATGGGACCTTGACAATAAAGCTGGTGTTAAGATGTTAGAACAGCAGCCAAGGTCTTGATGACTCCACAGTGCTACTGTGCCATCCTTGAACTGCCACCCTCCAGATGCTTTGCACATAAGACTATAAATAAACTCTTGTGTGTTTAAGCTAGATTCTTTGTGTGTGTGTGTGAGTGTGTTCAGTTCCTTGCACTGAATTCAATTCCTATCTGACTCAGAAAAATTCACAGGGAAGGAATAATTTGCATGGGCTCCTGGGATAAGCAATTCTGGGCAGAGAAACAGCCAGTGCAAGGCAGGGAGGTTTTAAATGTGTGACACATGATAGAGTTGGCAGGGATAACCAAGGATGTGGAACACAGCTCTCAGCTACACAGGACTCCTGGCCAAATACATCAAGCAGTCTCTCCACGGTGTGGTCACCTGGCCTCTTCGTCGATAATTATGGGGACTGGCAGCTTCAGGGGTTTTTTTTCCTTTTATTGAACTAAAATTAATGCTATTTTCTGGTAGCCAGGTGCTATGGTGTCCTTCATGCAGATGAGGAAACCAAGGATTAAGGAAGTTTACTGGCCTGCCCTTGATTACACAGCTGCTAATGGCCAAGCTGGGACTTCAGTCCAGGCTGGCCTGAGTCCATTGTCTTCTTTCATCTGGCTCTCAAACTCTAGCATGCATCAGAATCACCAGGGGGCTCATTAAACGAAGCTTACTATGTCCTGCTCCAGCGTTTCTGATTCACTGGGTCTGGGGTGGCGCCGAGAGGTCACATTTCTAATAAGGTAGGTACAGGGTGGGGTGGGGTGGGTTGGTCACGCTGCTAGTCCCTAGATCTACTTAGAAAATCACAGGGTTGCAGCACTAGCTGGGAACAGGGGTCTCCTCGTATCAGGTATGACAGTGTGTGGATAATTGTGGCTTAGCATAGGGGTGCTTCATCTGGAGTGCCCAAGCTTTTGAGCTTTCTTACCTGCTGTCTATCAGGCTAGGCCAGGTGGCACCTGAGCTGAGCCCAGGCTTGGCAAGAATGCTGAGAATTCCAGGCTAGCAAGCCGCCTCCATGTTCCAGCTAAAATGCAGACACCGCCCTTAGTCCCCGGCTTGGATTTCTTGGCTCCTTGGCTCTCAGCCACCAGAAGGGCTAATGCTGGCCCACTGGGAAAGAGAGACAGGATGAAGAACATTTCTGTAGGCCGGGAACAGATCTGCATCTCACTGCAAGGCTCCAACCAGATGTGAGAGATTCCATAAGTCCCCAAGAGGTTGCTTGAGCTGAAGATTATAGTGCAAATACTTTCCTACAAATTCATGAAAGGTTTTTCTTTCTTTCTTTCTTTTTTAAATGTTTTGTGTCTTTATTGTGCCCTGTTGGTGTGTCCGTTTCAGGATCTAAATTTCCAGAGAGCAGGGGATAGATTGGCAGGGACAGGGAACTGAAAATAGTGATGATTATGGTGGTGGTGGGGTTGTCATCCATATATGGAGGATGGAAAAGTAGACGGAAGTATGGGGGGTGGACAGGAAGGTGAGAGAGGTGGCAGCAGAGGTGAGGGAGGTGGTTGGAGGTGTGGCTGATGCTGGTAGAAAGCGTGAGCTAGGAGGAGACAGAGACTGGGATTCAAGGTGTCCACATTTTCCCCCTTCTCTCTGAATCTGTTTCCCCTCCTAAAGAGATCTTTGGGACAAAGCCTATACCTTGCTTAGTTATGTGTCCTAGCAGCTAGCATACTGCCCTGTACACCGTGATGAGTGGGAGGGTTTGCAGAGTCAGGGCTGGAGGAAGGAGGAAGGGCAAAGATGAGGGCTGGAAGAAGTAGCCATGTTGGAACACTCATGGGAGGGACAGGCCCAACAATGGTGAGCCTGGCCAGTGACGGGTGTGGAGGAAGTCCTGGAGTCCCCTGCAGTCTGGCCTGTCTAGTCCAG
>NW_004624891.1:922565-969090 GCF_000247695.1 Heterocephalus glaber | reverse complement strand
CCCCCCCCCCCCCCCGCCCAGGCAGGAGAAGCAGTAGTGAAGGCCAGTTTAGGATGTGTTGCTTTGCTGAGCTGGTCTGCCAGGTGCAGGCTATTTTTCTATAATCATCTTTTGTCTGGTTGAACAATGAAGGAGAAGAAACAGCCAGGCAGGTGGGACATAGCTTGTAGGACCTCGGAATAAAGACGGGAGGCTGCCACACTGCTTCTAGCCAGCTGCCCACTCCAGGCCATCCTTCCTAGCGAAGCCAGCTCCTCTGGGGCCTCTCTGGTGATCCCCAGGGGCAGAGAAAAGTCTTCCTCGCCTGAAAGCCTGCCCACACAGGGGCTGAACCTCAGACCTCCACACACACTCCTTTCCCTTAGAAGCTTCGAGAGAGGCTTTTGATAAATGCCACCAGGGTTGGTACCGGGGCAAGGCAGGACACTCCTGAGAAGAGCCTGCTGACATTTGACACTGGGAGAAGGATATCCCTAGGAGACAATGGGGAGCAAGGGAACGGGCTGGGGGTGGGGGCTGCTGCCCAATTCCCTACAGAACAAAAAGAGATTTCTCTTTCCCTTGTACCAGCTGCTGAGTCCCTAGCCCTGGCTCGATCGTTTTTCAAATTGCAATAAATTAACATTTTCTAGAGCAGGAAAACCACACAGGGAGGCCTAATTACCAAATTTGGGGATGGCCTGGAGCCCCTCTGGCCCTGCTGCCCCACCCTCTCCATCCTTCCTGGGGACTGTGGAGGACAGAGCCCTGAGGAACAGCTTCTTCCATTTTACTCACACCTTTCCCAGGACTGGCTGGAGCCCCCTCCCAGGCTGTTTCCCTCACACAGCCCTGCCTGTCACCTCCTCCTTGCTGACATTCCTTCCTTCATCTCTCCCGCCCCACAGAATGCAGCACAGGCCTGTTTATTCCCATTTGGCAGAAGGAGAGACAAAGAAGTATCAGGAACTTGTGGGGGAAGAAGCGTCAAGGGACAGTGTGTGCGTGCGTGCGTGCGTGTGTGTGTGTGCGCGCACACACACACACAACGTTGGGCCCTTGAAGCAGAAGTTAGAAGTTCCGATGTCACCAACTCCCCAAACCTAAAATCAAGTTCTTTTCCCTGAGCTGTGACATGTAAGTTTAGAAAAGAGTAAAGAAACCCCAGGCTTTCTGGATCTCCACTATCCTAAGCTTCTGAGGGAAGACAATCCAGGAATTAAGTCTGCTCTCTGTAAACTTTCCCTTCTGTATAAAATCCTGTCCCTCCTTTTTGAGATATAAAAGTGCTCATTTATTCCTAGTGATATGGTTGCCATTTAGGGGGTGCTTACTGTGTCAAACAGCACGCTTCCCATTGCTTTCCCTCATGATCTCACTGGAGCCTTGCATACCACCCCCAGATAGAGGGGGCAGATGCAGAAATTGGGGCCCAGAGACATGAAGTGACTTCCCCAGGGTCCCATGCAGGATTCCTACCATGCTTTCTTCCTTCCCAAGCTCCCTGGTCCTGGCCCAGCTGCCCACCATGATCTCCTCACCCCATCCCGTCCCACTTTCTCTCTAGAGTTTGAATCTTCTGGAAACTTTTCTTTCATCCTTTCTAGACCAGGCACTCTCTGAAGGCAGAGTTAAGTCGGATTCCTCTCTGATTTTCTAGGACTTTGGCTGATATTTCTTAGCAACATAAGTCACCACATCTACTTCAGAGTTCACACAGAAAGGTAGCATGGCTTTGGAGTCAGAGACACCTTAGGTTAAATTCCTGTTTTGGTTCTTTCCAGCTGATGCCCTTGAGTAAGTTACTTCCCATTCTGAGACTTGATTTTCTTCAGCTTTTATAAGATAAATAATAAATGCTGTCACCTAGGGTTATGACCAATAGTTTTTTTTTTTTTTTTTTGGTACCGGGGATCAAACTCAGGACCTTTCACTTTCAAGGCAGGCAGAGGCACCAATGAGCTAAATCCCAGGCCCCTATGACCAATATTAAATGCAAGACTAAAAGATAAAACATCTCTTGAAATACGTATTGGCACATTTTTGGTGTTCAGAAAATATTCGCTCATCCCTCCTCTCTTTGACAGTCTGACAACTGGATGCATGAGTGAGGAGACGGGGTAGTGCTGTGCCCTGCAGAATGCTGTGGCCTCTCTCCATTCCACACCTCTCCATTCCCTTCCCAGCCACCACAGGCCCAGAGTTTACATGTTGAAATTCCCAGAAGCCGAGACTTCCAAACACACCCCCCAAGTTTGGATTTATCAGCCATGCTATTAAAATAGCAATTTTCAGCTGCCTAATGTTTCCAACTTCTGCTCTAATCCAGTGGGTAAATATTTACAGAGCTTGACACCACTCCTAGGCCATTTGCTCTGCTGCCAAACATTCATTTCCCTTGCAGCTCTATGAGTTTGATATTTTTAGGGGCAGGGGAAGATGGAGACGTGGGGTGGGGGGATAAGAGAGAGGCTCAGTTCTTCTCATGGTGTGTTCCTGGGTAGGGAGGGACACAGGAAGAAGTAAGCCTTGGCACTTCCTTCCACACAGGTCTCTCCCAACTGGGGGCAGTGAGGTGCCCAGACACTCAGCCCCCATCCCAACCTCCCCCACATTCCCAGCACCCATACACAGAGCAAATGGCATACAAAGCTATCCACTGAGTGGGCAGGGAAGCATCAAGGAGCACACACAGGTACTGAGGAGGACTGACAGATTTGGAGGCCTGCTTCAACTTGGCCATTTGCTAGGTAGGTTGCCCTGAGCATGCCCCTTCACACTGAGTATTTCCTCATCTGTGAGATGCAGGAAAGAATCCAGCCCCTGCACACAGTGCTCTCCTTCTCACCTCTTCCCTCTAGGGAAAAGATATGAGGGCCTCTTACACTCATGGGGGCTCCAGCCATATGGGTCACGAACACAAGGCTACCTCCTCTCTTCTTCTCACTGGGCATTCTTGTCTGCCCACCCTCCACCCCCACCTTGTGGTACTGGGGATGGAATTCAGGGCCTTCCACTTGCTATACGAGAGCTCTACCACTGAGCTACATCCTCAGCCCTTTTTGTTTTCTTTTTTTTTTTTGTATTAAATTCTTTTATTGGTACACTGTAGGTATACAACACAATTACATTTCTCATTGGGAATTGTACCTTTACATAATGCATCTTGGTTCTTATTTTTTCCCCATTCCTAGCCCTCCCTTCAGGCCCTCCACCCTTCCCTATTTACAAAGATTTTATTTCCATTTTTTCCATTTCTCATCATTTTTTTCTTTCCCTTCTTTCCTTTCCCCTGCCCCTCCCACTACCCCTACCCCTTTGGACCTTTTCTTCCTATTTTACATTATCAATTATTCATTCTAATATGTGGTTTTTTAATAAAATGGAGTACTACTCAGCCATAAAAAATGAGAAATTAGAGACATTTATAGCTAAGTAGATGCACATTGAGGCGATACTCTTAAGTGAAATAAATAGGACACACATGTGTAAATACCGAATAGTTTCTCTGGTGTGAGAAACTGAAAGTGTAAATAAGGACTAAATGTATAATAGGTAATGTGAAATAGGAAGAAAAGGGGCAAACGGGAAGGAAGTGGGAGGGCTAGGGAAAAGGATAGAGGGGAATGGGATCAATATGAGAAAATGGAAAAATAGGAACAAAATCTTTGTAAATAGGGAGGGCTGGAGGGGTTGAAGGGAGGGCTGGGCAAGGGTGAAAAATAAGAACCAAGAGAGACTATGTAAAGGTGCAAATTTCCAATGATGAATGTCATTGTATTGTATACCTTTTTGTTTTCTGAAACTGGGTCTTGCTAAGTTTCTAGGGCTGGCCTCAAACTTTCAATCTTCCTGTCTCCTCATCCCAAGTAGCTGGGATTACAGGTATGTGCCATCACACCTGGCTTCTCATTGAGCATTCGTAGTGAATGAAGGCTGAGTCACACTCATGTCTACATCTAGCACTTAGCTAGACAAGCTATTCAATAAATCTCGTGTGTGTGCACATATTTGTCTAATACTTCTGAATTGGGTGGAAGAGAAGGAGCAAAGGGCAGTATTGGGTTTGAGTTATCCAAGATATTTCTTCATCCCTTCAGAGAAGAGAACCCAGGGAAGAGGGGAAGGGGCCATGTTAACGGTTTATGGACTGCTCCATGTAGACCAGGACCTTGTCCATCTTGTTCCCACTGCACTCAGACTTTAGAATGGTATCATGACATTCAATGAACTCTTACTCTGTGCCAAGTAGTAAATGCTTTACATGGATGAAGTCACTTGATCCTTACACCGACACTATGAGCTAAGTGTCCTGTTTTAGAGATGGGTGTAACTGGAACAGAGAGGTTAAGTCAATCAGGGTTACAGAGGTAATAAAAGGGAGAACTGACTTTTTGTTGTTATTTGTTTGTTTTGGATTTGTTTGTTTTATGAGATAGTTTCCAATGTAGTCCAGGCTGCACTTAAACCTCACTATGTAGCCCAGGCTGGCCTTAAACTGGCCATCCTCCTGTCTCAGCCTCCCACATGCTGGGTGTGCACCACTACACCTAGTTTAGAACTCTATGCTCCCAGTCGGGGATTTAGCTCGGTGGTGCTGTGCCTGACTCACAAGCACAAGGTCCTGAGTGCGATCCCTGGTCCCTAAACAACAACAACAACAACAACAAAAACAAACGAACAAAAAATCCCATGCTCTCATCATACTATCCTATTTCCCTTAGTAGGTACTTAGAATATTCATTGAGTGAATAAACAAGTGCCTGCCTGCCTACTGTGTGAGTGGCTACAGAGGGCATAGTTATATACATTTTACTGTGTACTTCAACAGGAGCCTTTCCTTGCAGTGTAGATGTGATCATCTCTGTTATTCAGATGAAAAAACAGGCCCAGAGTTGTGAAGTAGCCTGGCCTAGGTCACACAGCTAGAAAGCAGCAGACCCATTCCCCTAGCTAACCCCTGCTGCCTTGCCTGGCAGGAAGCCCCGGGGTTGGCGGGGGGAGGGCAGGGGTGCTTTGTTCTCAACCTTTGGTGCACAGAGGAGAGAGAGACTTCTAGACTCAGAGATTCCAGCACCCCAAGAGGTCAGGCTGGAAAAGACCTCAGATGGCATCCACCCCACCCCTTCAGACTGGAGATGGGAAGTTGGGCTCAGAGAGATGAGCAGCCTGCTCAAGGCCACACAGCAACTAAGTCTGTGTACCTGAGCCCACACAGTGCCTTTGCCCCCTCTGAGGGGGTCTGGGCCAGCTGGTCTGGCCATGAACACATTTTCCCAGGGGATGGGCTTCTGTATGCTGGAAACTGAGAGGGGTGTAATGAGGAGGAAAGAGTCCAGCAGGGAGAAAATGGGTTGTTTCAGGGGGAAGAATTCCAAACAGATTGAGCTACAATGGAGCCCCTGTTATTAGTAATTGCAGTATCATGAAGATGACTGAGATGATGGCAGTGATGTCGGTGATGATAATGCTCAGAGGAGGGGAAGGAGGTGGAGGAAGAGGAGGACTGGGAATCATGGCCTAGCAGGTTCCTCACTTTTCCTCCCAGACCAGGGTTTGCTCAGCCCACTCTAAAAAAGGACAGTGCAAGGGATGGAGTGCAGGCTAAGCCCTGCTGTGGGTGAGCAGTGTGGGCTAAAACTTAGCCCTGGCCCACCCCTACCTGCCCAGGCATCAGAGAGGAACTCTCAGGCGGTTTCTCCCCAGCATTTGTGGCCAAGACCTCAATGTCTGGGCCAGTAATGCCTGGCCTGGCTGTGTGGGAGAGTCCCTTTGGGAGTGAAAGAGGCTTTGAGATCCTTGGGCCTTTCCTTTCTCTGTCTGCTCTCCTGCCCCAAGGCTGCTGAGAGGCTGGGGTGATGGATGGGGCCCTGCCTTCCCCTCACCACTCCTTTGATGAAAAGAAAGAAAAGTCCACCTGAGTCTCAAATCAAAAACAGGTGAATTGCCTCTGAGTCAGGCCAAGCCCTCTCTGGGGTCGGCAAGAAGATTGGGGGGTAAGGGGAGAAAGGGAGAATGTGATAAATCACACTGTCAGTTGGGGGTGCTACCCTCCCTCCAGCTATGGAGGGGATTGCAGGTGGCCCCAGAGCTACCTCCCTCTTCCTAGGACAGGCGTGTGCCCGGAACAAGATATGGGGAGCTGGCAACTGACCCTGAGGACTCTTTGCTCTCACCCCACCCCCAGGAGTGCCCTGAATGTGACCCTCCCACCTCTGCCTCAGCAGCCTGCTGCCCCTCCTTGCCTGCATCCCCAAAGCCCAGCATGCTGCCACTCTGCTGTCCACACCTGGGCAAGTCTTTGGCCTTCTCTGGACCTTGGCTTACCTATTTGGAAACTAAGACATAGAAAGCAGGTGACAGGCCTTGCGTTTATATCTCAGGTGCAGAGCTGGAGAGTGGAATGGGGACTGCAGGTCCCCTATGTCAGCATTTGATTTACCTCTGCCCCATACCTCTTCCAGCAATGACATCCTGCAGTGATTTGCCCCCAGGGCTGCCCAGATGCTGGGGCAGTGAGCAATTACAACAGATTCCTCAGAGCACCTACGTCACAGTCATCACAGTCACGGCCCAAAGGCAATCCCAGTTCTCCCAGTGCAACACACAGACACAGGCAGGCCCCTCGGTGTCACACCTCGGTGTCATTTTAAAGGAGGTCAGTGGAGACAGAAATCTGGAAGGAGTGGTGCTAGGGCCCGAGATTGGCAAGGGGAAGAAATAGACTAAGGGGCTGAGCGCGTCCTCAGACCTCTGTCTACCTCTTCAGGGCAAGCTCGAGCCTGGGGACAGAATGGGAAACATCACAGGACCAGTCAGGGCCACACTTGGCACCAGGCCCCGGGTCTCTGGATTCTGGATCATCCTCCACTCTCAGGAGAAGCCGCACTTGCTAAGTGAACTGGACAGTTTCTGACTCAGAGCGGCCTCCACTCCCAGATGCCAGGCCTGCCCGACTTCCTGTCTCGTCCCCCAGAGGCTCGGGCTTGTGTTGCAGTGTGTTGGTCCCTGCTGGCAAGGATGGGATCTGGGCTACAGCCCCCCAAAGACAGGGCAAGGCCCAGGCCTCTCCGTCCTGAATCTGGACTCCTTCAGTGGGAGAGGCCATAGAGCCACAAGGGCGAGGGAGAGGAGAGGGAGGGCACAGGGAGAATGGAGGAAGAAGAAGGTGGGGAGGGCAGAAGCAGAGAGAAGCAGAAGCAGGGAGGGAGAGATGAAAGTTGATAAGGGGAAAGGAGAGGAAAAGCCCGAGGACTCCAGGAGACAGGAGACGCCTGGGCGGGCTGGAAATGGAGGGCCAGCAGGTAGGAGAGAGACACTCCAAAGAGAGACAAGCTGAAGAGAAGAACAAGGAAAGTAGGTTGGCAGAGGGGGCCCCCAGCCCTGCTCCAGGGGTCTCCCCTCCCCGCATTTCTCAGAGCTCCCCCAGGGGCAGTGGGAGCGAATTGAAAATGAAACACCTCGTCCCCGGGCCCAGGGATGTGACCCTCGGCAAAAGAGGATTAAGGAGGCTTCCAAGAGGGAGTGTGGGGGAGCCAAATTCAAACTCCAGCTGCCCCCCACCCTAAGTCGGAAAGAGTGCGCCTCACTATACCCGAGCTGTGGAGCTCTAGTGCCCCCTTGTGGCCGTAGTCCGCAGCTCGCCAGCCCCACGATTGTCTACAAAAGAGGTGGGAAGGGGCCCCAGCCCGGCTTTGGACCCCTGGAGGGGACAGGTAACCCAGGGCATGGGGCAGTGAACTTGCAAGAGACTGCCAAAGCATCAGTAAAGACCGAAACAGTGCGCCTGGGGGCTTCTGCTTGGCCTCTTAGGGAAGCTCACGCCACAGGAACCTCTTAGGCCTGGAAATCCCAACGTGGGCGCTCTCGTCCACAGTCCCCTCTGGCTGCAGTGGCACCGTTCAGTTCCTGCCATGCTGGCCCCTGCCTTTCATCTGGGCCTCTGGGTACCTCTCCCGGGGCCTGCTTCCCTAGGGCACAGCACGGGTGTGTGTATGTCTGTCTGCGTGTGTGTGCATGTATGCCTGTGTGTGTATAGGGAGCCGACTTATGCACAGTCGAGGTTGGGACTGCACCCAGTAGGGAGCTAAGCCGGAAGACATTTGCCTAGAAGAGTTAAGAGAGGGTAGGTTCCATCTTCCCCCATGTCTGTCTTGCAGTGCAATTTTGAGCGTATCCTTGCCTTCTCTGAGCTTCAGGCTCCCTCTCTGGAGCTAAAAGGAAATGGCCTTGATGACTTCTATGGGCCTATAAAGCTGTGACTCTCATTTTATCATTCCAAAAGAGAGAGCTTGAAGAAGGGTGTCCAGTGTGAGAGTTAATAAGTATTCCATTGTGATTTTTTTTTTTTTTTTTTGGTACCAGGGATCGAACTTGGGACCTTGCGCTTGCCAGGCAGCTTGCCAGGCAGGTGGCGGAACCACTGAGCTAAATCCCCCGCCCGCCATTGTGCTTTTGAGACATGCTTTGTACAAACAATTCCAGGACATCCCACTGAGCCCTCAGCCCCAACTCTTCCTCAGCAACTCTCCTGCCCCAGATCTGTCCAAAGAAGCCTGTGGGGCCAAACCCTGGCCCACTTGGGGCCCTGGAGTACCTTCTTTCTTTGGAGGGGTCACAGGCAAGAGGCCAGTTTCACTCAGATCCCAGGGCCCTGGGGGTGGGTGATGAAAAATGCAAGGTCAGCCAGATCTTCAGGAGCCTCAGCTTGGAAAGAGAAACCTGAGCCCACTGGTTTCCCTAGAGAGAAGGGCAGAGGAGGGAGGGGGCACAGGGCAGTGAAGGGCACCTCAAGGAGGCCTCTGGCTCAGGCAGGGGACATTTGGCCCAGTGCTAGGGAAACTGTGACAGAACAAAGTCCTGGGAGGCAGGGAGAGGCAAGGTCACCCGCTAAGGAAAGGACTTAGAAAGCAGGCAGAGGGGGTGCCTTTGAATGAGCCTATCTGCTGCCTCAATTTCCTCACCTGCAAAATGGGCTAAAAGTACTCACATGGTAGAGCTGTTGTGAGTATTAAATGAGTTAATATCCCTAGGAGCACTTCGAACATTCCCTGGCACCTAGTGAGTAGTTTTGTTTTATTTTGTTTGTGTTTCTGTTTTTAACCTCAGAACATCCAGTCCCAGAGCTTACCAGTGTGAGGAATCTGAAATATTCCAGCTGGCAAGACCCTTATATCCTAAGACTTAGAGGAATTGAACAGGTTCAAATTCCACTCCTCACCTCCCTGCTGCCCACTCTGAATACAAATGAGTACACTGAAGCTCAGAGAGGGGAAAAGACTTGCCTAAGATTACACAGCAAATTGTGGCTCAGCTGAGGTTTCTTCATTTCTAGGCCTGACCTTCACTTTTTTGTCCTTGATGGGTATCCCCTGGTGCCTCTGCTTGCCCCTGAGTCTTAGATGGGATCCTGGTACTTGTCCTGGTAGCTGGGCCACAGTGCTGAGATAAGGAAGTAAGGAGGGTCTCCTTTGGTTTGCTGGAGGTCCTATCTGGCAGTTAGTTTGCCTCCTCTCTCCTGTGTCATTGGGGCAAGTTTTTCCAGCTGGAAGGAATCTTAGAAGTCACTTGGTCCCCTAGCCTTCCCTTCTTATTATTTATTTATTTATTTATTTTTGGTACTGGAGTCGAACTCAGGACCTTGTGCTTGCCAGGCAGGCATGGTGCCACTGAGGTAAATCCCCAGCTCCCCAGACTTCCCTTCTATCTGCCACCAACCATTACCAGAATCCTGATCACCTTTTTCCATCTCTCTGAGCCCTCCTCCAACTACCCTGGCCCTGACTCTGCTCCCTGCCCAGGTGTTTAACCCCAAATTACTTAGACCATTCATGGCTGCTTGTCCCATTGCCCATGGCTGGTTGTGACTGGTTGAAAGCTTGCTTAGCCTGGTGATTAACAATGAACCAGACAACGGGGGAAGCAGAGTCATTGATCCTGTGTAGTTCAGTGGCCTGCTGGCCCTCCTGCCCAGCACCACCCCACCAGGTCAGCCACTATGCACATTTTGCCTTTTCAGTTTCTGCTCTGCTCAGAGTAGCCAAGAGTCACAAGCCCGAATGCCCTATCCTAGAGAGGGTAGGGTTTGATAACTTGAGCAGGACTCCAGGCCTCTAGGGAAAGAGGCTGTGGGCAGCCATACCTTGGGACCTGGGTTACCTGGGTAGCCCCCTCCTCCTTCCAGGACTGCCCTCCCTCCCCTAGCTCTGGGTGAGCTATTCCCTAGTGCCTGGGCTAGACCTGTTTCCAATGATTCACGTCTATGCATTCCCACTTCGCCCCTGGGAGCCAGCTCTGCACTCTTAATAGATCTTATGGTTAAGAAGTTTTTTCCTGCTACTCAGCGTTAGTGCTTAAAGTGCAGTTACACTCTGAAAATTGACCATAAAATGACACCATGGGGTGCACATTTATCCTCCAGCCACAATTCCAGACCAGCTTGGTTCAGTTTTCAGGTTGAAAAATGGCTTTGCGGGGCTTCATACTCCACCCAAATCCTAAATCTGCCTCGGGTGCTCCCCCTCAGTGGCGCCTCCTCCCCCAGGCTAGGGAGAGGCCTGCTGAGCCCAGCTCCACTTGGACACTTCCTGCCCAAGCTGGTGGAGGTGGAGGGTACTGCTTCGAGGGTAGGGGTGGAGGTGGGGGTGGGGGTTAGGCCTTGAAGGAGGCCCCTGCTATGTGGGACCTGGCATTGGCCCCACCCTCTAGTAGGGCTCAGGATGCAAAGGGAGCACCTCCCCAGTCCAGAATTCTGCAAGGCCTCTGGGAGACAAGGAAGGAAAGGGGGGGGGCTCTTGGGGGACTCTGGAGGCCCCCCTGTCCATTTCTCCATGCAACAGTAACCCTGCATTCCATCCCTCTCATGTCACGGGTGTGCTACTCCTTGACTGTTTGGCCAGTCAGTTCAAAGCTAAGGGCTGGACTCAGAGTCACCCCAGTCTTGAGGTCACCCCTGCTGCGAATCAGACTGAAGAGGCACCCGGTGGTGTGAATGTAAGGGCCCCAGGCTTCAGGCTGAGGGTCATGGTCCTTGACCACTGCCGAGCCGAGGTTAGAACAGGCACCCTTGTGCCTGTTTATGTGAACGAATGAGCCTGGTTATCTGGTCCTCCAGCCCAGAGCAAATTAGAAGCAGTAAATCAGAAAGGGGGCAAAGGGGCTGCTGGAAGCAGGCACACTAAAAGTGTCAAGAAGTGAGAGCTGACAGCTCGATGGCAGCAAATCAGTAAAACAGAACACAACCCAGCCAGGTACGAGGCCTCAAGAAGGCCCACCAGCCCAGGTCTATAGAGCGAAGGGGAGACAGACCTGAGAGGGTCACCTCTCAGATCACGGCACAGATCCATGATGGTGGGCACTAATGAGGGTGACCCCAGGCCTTAGGAAGAGGAGAAAGCGAGGCAAGAACTATGGCTCCTTGCCATTTCCATTAAAAATGAGTGATTGAAGGGCTGGGGATGTGGCTCAGTGGCACCACGCCTGCCTGCCAAGCACAAGGTCCTGAGTTTGATTCCCGGTTCTGGGAAAAAAAAAGTGCCATCATTTTAGGGCCGGGGATTTAGCTCAGTGGTTCCAGAGCCTGGCTTGCAGGCACAAGGACCCGAGTTCAATCCCCAGTACCAAAAAAAAAAAAAAAGAAAAAGAAAAAGAAAAAGAGTGATTGAGTTGGGTGTGGTGGCAGCACCTGCAGTCCCATCTAATGGTGGGCTGGGGAGGGAGAATTGCCTGAGCCCGAGAGTTGAAACCCAGTCTGGTCACTTTAGCAACTTATGGAGACCCTGTCTTAAAGTATAAAATCATAAAAAGGGCTGGGAGTGTACCTCAGTGGGAAGGCCCTGGGTTCAATCCCCAGTACCACAATAAAGTAAAATAAGAATTCTTTTTTTGAGATGGGTTCTCCCTGAGTTGCCTAGCTGGTCTTAAGTTTCTGAGCTCAAATGATCCTACTCCTTCAGCCTCCTAAGTAGTGGAACCACAGCGGTGCACCACCATACCAAACTAGCATTATTTTATTAAAGTAGGCACTCATGGGATTAAAACCATGGCTCTCAGACCAATTTCAGAGTGCCTCACTCCTCAGGCCTCTCTAAAGCTGAGGTAGGCTGGTCCCCCACCCTACTAAAAGGGCCATGCCTCTGGCTTTAGAGCCAGTTCTGAGTCAAAGTGCAGCCCTACTTCTTCCTTCCTAGGACTTCGGGCAAGGTGCTGTACCTTCCTAAACCTTAGCTGTTTCCTCTGTAACAGGTTGCGGAGAATACCTGTCAGAAGGGCTGGGAGGAGGAGGTAGGAGTGAACAAAGACTATATCCCTGGCTCCCATGGGGACTGTCTTTCTCCTCTAAGATAGCTCTCCTGGTGCAAGAGCCCCAGCTCAGCCTGTCTGTCCCAACTGTCCCCTGTGGTAGGATTTCCTTTTTGTGGGGACACTGGAGCTGAGAGGTGGTTGCAGTTCGGGTAGTGCCAGGAGTTAGAGGAAGAGGAAGGCAGCACCCGGAAAGAAGGGGGCTAGGGGCCCAGATGGGGGTGGGGCTATGTCTCTGCATCCTGCCTTACAACCTCCCCTTTCTTAACAGCTTCCCTAGCCTTGGTGCTGCCAGTCAAGAGGACCTGGGAATCAAGCCAAGAATGGTAAGAAGAGGCCCACCCTTGGGGGATCAGGTGCCAACAGATGTCATGGGAAAAGCACCCTCAGTGCAAGCAAGGCTGGCCAGAGCAGTGTGGATCAGGCCGAGCCAGTTTGTGCAGGGAGGTGGGTATGCCTGGCACCTGCTGGCCGGCGCACTGGAATTCCAGGGACATGGGGAACAGGGTTGCTTTTCTAACTTCCCTCCTTGTCTTTGATGAGCACCCTCCCTCTGTGCCACTTGGTGGGGCCTGGAAAAGGCTAAGAGCATGAGAGACACACCTGGCTCTATCTCATCCTAGAGAGAAAGGTGACATTCCAGGGGGAGTGAAAAGAGCACTAGTGGTTTTGTTTGTTTTTCAGTTTCTTGAGACAGGGTCTTGCCATGTAGTCCAAACTGACCTCAAACTTGCTACATACCCCAGGCTGCCATCCAACTCACAATCCTCCTGCTTCAGTCTCCCTAGAACTAGGATTACAGGTGTGCACCACCATGCACCATGAGAAAAGAAGATTTATAATGAGGTCAGGTCTGCTTCCAAACCTGATACATAAGTGCTACCTCTGAGTTTCAGTTCCCCCTAAAGAGCATGCGCTTTGAGGTCATACAGGTCTAGGTTCAAATATCAACTTTACCATTTTATCTATGGCTCTGGGCAGGTCACTTTTCTTCCATAAGCCTCAGTTTCTTCTGCTTCATAGGACTGCTGAAGAGGACACAGGAGTGAAAGAACTTAGCCTGGTGCCTGGAGTGTGGCACATACTCCATAAAGGTGTGTGTCTATGGATGGACCACTGCCGGGAGCGCTATGCCTGGATTGGCTCATGGGCTCCTTACAGCAGCAACCTTGTGAGGCAGATCTTGTTAATATCATCTTCATTTGAAGGACAGGGACCCTGAGGTTCTGAGGGTATAACTGATTTTTCTTATGTGCCATAGCTAGGAAGCAGCAGAAGCAGGATTCAAACCCAAGCACTATAACCCCAAAGCTTTTCCTTTGGGGAGGACTTATTAGTCATGCCATGAGGAGGACTTATTAGGCAAATGGATGCCAAAGTGCTTTGTTAACCCTCGACTCCTGTGCAATGTGTGGAGCGTGTTGTTCTTATTTGTAAATCCTGTTAGCATACAGTCCTCTGAGACATGCTGGGCACAAAGCTGCTGAGTAGAGCCCCTTGGTGTCCTGAGGGCCTGGACCAGCTCTCCCAGGCTTCCTGTTTCCTGTGTATGGCATCTGACGACCCATGTTCTTTTGGGCCTGGGCCTTATGGAGCTTCTGGTCTGGCAGACCCAAGCCTGTGGAGAGTGGCTCAATGCCCTGGCCGCTGCCAGAAAGGGGACTTCAAAGGGACAGCACATAGATGAGGTGGCTCCCTGCTTTGTTTTTGGAGCATGTGGGTTTCGTGGTATAGGTGCAAGCATACTAAGACAGAGACTGGCAAGTGGGCCGGCCAAGGGGCTGGTGAGGAGCAGTGAGGAAAGGGGAGAGTGACAGGAAAATGTGGCAAGGCCTGAGGCCTGGAGGATGGCTGGGAGGGCTTGTTCCCTGTGTTACATGCTAGGCTTCTGGAGCAAGGCCCTGGCAGGGCTGGATGCTTAGTATCAGGCTGCCAGAAGGTTGTAGGCCACCATCATTTGGTGTTTCTTTTATTCATTCATGCTCACACGCATGCATTCATTCACACATTCATCTAGCAGCTATTCATGAGCCATCAGGTGTGGAATAGTGGTTTCAAGAAACAGCTCTGAACTCAGACTCTGTGTGGAATCCTGGCTGTACTTTTTACTGGCCATGTGACCTGGGTTGATCTTATCCTCTAGTGCCTTAGTGTCCATATCAGTAAAATGGGTATAATAATAGCACTTCTCTCAGAAGATGGTTGTAAGAATTCAATGAAGGTGTAGCTCAGTGATAGAGCGCTTGCCTAGCATGTATGTGGTCCTGGGTTCAATACCCCCTGAAAGATCCCTCACTCCCAAACCCATACACATTGATTCCATGTGTTCATATGGTGTGTAAGCACACACATGCACACACATAAAACTTGCCAGGCCCTGTGTTGGGCATTAGGGAAGTAGGGTTAATAAGCCAGACACAGTCCCAGCCTCTGTGGAGCTGATATGTACTCCTACACTGACTCTCTGGTGGAGGCCTTGCTGTTCTTTCTAGAATCTTTCTAAACAGCTAGAGGGGGAATGAATATTCAAACTGGTACTGCCTCACCCGGAATGCAGCCTCTGCCTTCTCAGTGGGCACACAATGGGCCTGTCAGCTGAGTTCTTTTCTCTACCATTCTGAAAGGAAAGGAGCTAGCTTATAAGCTCAGATAGGTGATGTGAACAGAATGGACTTGGTCACTAGCTGACCTCTTGAAGTTTTCCTGGTAGAATGGAGGAAGAAGTTAGAGTTATTCAAGGGGAATTGGACTGGGAAAGAATCAATCTCTGTCTCTGTCTCCGTCTGTCTGTCTGTCTGTCTCTCCCTTTCTCCCCAACTTTGACACATTTGGGCTTTCTACATATACTTATGCATATATATGCATATACTTTATACATATACTCACAGATATATGTAGTACTATGCACACACAAACACACATGGTCAAGGGCACCAATGGCTAGAGAGAGCCTGAGGAATAAAGTCCACATGAAACAAAAGAAGAGGGTTGTGTTAGTCAGGTTTTTCTTGCTGTGATTACATACCTGACATAAACAAGTTAAAGGAGAAGAGGTTTATTTTGGGTCACAGTTTCAGTCCATGGTCAGCCAGCTAGGAGGCAAAAATACCATGGCAGAAGTGCATGGCAAAGGAAAGCTGGTCACTTCATGGCAGCCAGGAAGCAGAGAGAAAAGAAAAGAGCCAGAGAGAGAGAGAGGAAGGAGCCAAGGATAAAAATATACTCCTTTAGGGCCGGGGATTTAGCTCAGTGGTTTCGCCGCCTGCTGCGCAAGCGCAAGGACCCAAGTTCGATCCCTGGTGCCAAAAAAATATACCCCTTTAGGTCACAAACCCAGTGACCTACTTCAACTGGATCCCACCTCCTAATAGCACATTCAGTGGATTCATCCACTGAGGAATATAGCACTGCCATGTTCCAATCACCTTCCAAAATTCCCACCTCTGAATACATGGGACTTGGATCCAAACCATAACAGGAGTGTGTGGAGCTAAGCTGAGACATTCTCTAGGCAGGGTAATAGAGCGCCAGGGCCCAGAGGAAGCTGGCTACTCCACAGCAGCCCCCACCCAGGCTGAGGTGCTACCTACAGAACACCTTGTAGCAAAGTGTTCCAGAGAGCATGAGTGCCTGGGGTGGGTAAGAAGCATTGTGATTTAAAAAAAAAGAGTCTCTGTTAAATAAATACAAGAAATAGCAAGTGAACCCCTATGTAGTGTTTTGGTTTTTTACTGTGAGACTTCTCAGAGCCTTCAATAAGCTAACATACACACAAATGGCTGAAGAATGTGTGTTCCTTTGTAGCACTCTCTCATGTCCCCCATACTGATTTGACTACAAAGGCCTTTTACCACCGACTGTCTCAAGGTAAATATTCACTTTAGGGAACTTAGCCTTGAGTTTTCTGTAAGCCCTGAGCTCAACCTTCTTCATTCACCCTCATATACTGGCACCTTCTTGTCTTGTTTCCAAAGTCCCAATGCAGAAGGCTCCTGGGAGTCATAGACCTTACCACCCAACCTCTCACCTGGCTCTGCAGCCTGCCCTTCTCCCCTCCCTGCCCTTCCCATGCTTGCCAAATTCCTCAGCAAGAGGTCAGAGGACAGCCACCCAATTTGCCCTCAGACTGGCCCACTCAGACCTCCTCTCAGATCCCTGATCCTAAGATGGATCCGCTGAGGTCCTGGCAAGAGGGCCCATTCCAGGTCCATTCTAGGGCCCACGGGCCTGTGCTGATCCACACGAAGGGATGCCTGCTCATTACACCTTAACTCATTAGAGCAGTGGTGGGCCCAGGAGGACGAAGGGAAAGAGCTGTGCAAATTAATGAACGACCAAATTAAACATGTTCTCTTAGCCAGCAAGCTGTTCCAGTAGATCAGCTGGGGACTGGGGTTTTGAAAGTGGGAAGTCCTTGCCTCATGAGCCAGGGACTCTTTCCTGTTCCTTAAGGCAGCTTGTCTGAAATAGGGTTTCCAAATTTAGCAAATAAAAACACAGGACACCCACTTCCAATCTGCATTTTCAGATACACAGTCATTTTTTTTTTAGTACAAGTATAGTTCATGCAATATTTGGGACATACTTATACTAAAAAATAATTCGTCGCTTATCTCAAATTAAAAAAAAAATTGCATTGGTGGGGATGGAACCCAGGGCCTCATGCATGTTAGGCAAATGCTCTACCACTGAGCTGCTACATCACTCCCCCCAGCCCCAGCCCTTTTTATTTTATTTTTGAGACAAGGTCTTATTAAATTGCATAGGCTTCCCTTGAGCTTGCAGTCCTCCTGTCTCAGCCTCCAGAGTAGCTGGAACTACAGGAGTGTGCCACCATGGCTGGCTCAAAATCAGATTTAATTGGGCACCCTGTATTGTATCTGGCAGCCCTAGTCTGAAGGGTCCTGAAGGGCCAAGAGTTGGCGTACAGACCCAAGCTGGAACGGGGATAGCACCTCAAGTTCAGGCACTAAGAAAACTACCCCTCCCTTGCAAAGAGCTAATTATCTTTTATCTCGGAATCCTTTGTGCCCTGGAGGACTTTGAGGAGACACTGAGATGTTAGCAAAAAGGGCTCTGCTAGGACTGGGAGCCAGGAAACCTAAGGGCAAGTCCCAGCACTGCTCCTGGCTCACTGAGTGACCTTGAGATAGTCCCTCCAGAGCAAGATAGTGCTGGACCTGCCCAGTTTCTAAAGGAAATGCCTCTGCATGGCTGGAGGGACTATGCCCACCTCACTGTCCAGGCTCAGTGACACTAATCCTGAGAATAGCAAGGCATGTGGCATCCACTCCAGGATGTGGCAAGTATATCTACTGCTCACCTTTCCCTACAGAGAGGACATAATCATAATATTACCCTCCATGCAAAGGAGCAGAGGGGGGAAATAATGGCCTACAAAAGGTCCCTAGCTGAGTTAAAGCAGGAACTTGGATATCCTTCAGAAATCACATCCCTCCTTCCTTGCTAGCTTGGATGGATCCAGATGAGGGCAACAGCCTTGCCCCATGTGGGCGCCTCTGTTATCAGTGATATCACCAGAAAGGCAGCTTGAGAGGACAACCAGCTGCTCCTTGCACCCCCCTCCTCGGTGCGCAGAGCTTAGAGTTAGACATACTGTCAGGCCAGATGTGGATATGGGTTCTAATTCTCTTTTTTACCCCTCAGGTCTTTAGGAGTTAGCCTTTAAATCTTTCTTTTTGCTTCCTGAGGAAGGGAAATACATGGGCTTAAGCAGATGGGGCTCCTCTATATTTTCCCAGTTGTCATGGCAAGGCTGCCCAGGCCCAGGCCCAGCTCCAGATCCACTCTTAGCCTGATCTAGCCCATGGGGTTTTTCAGCAGTGCCAACCCTGTCCCCTTACCAGGCACAATCAGGGGTCAGTCCTGGGCTGCAACCAGGGCCTCCTGTGAGAGAAAGCAAAACTTCCCTCTAGGGGCAGGGCCCTCCTTTCTGGTGTTCATGGAACATGCTCCTTCACCCACCCCCACCTTCCATAACAGAACACCCACACAAGCAAGTTCTGGCTAGTGACTGACTCACTCTCCACAACTGGAAAACACAAATAATAATCATGTCTTGTTTCTGCGTGTTAGGGCTGAATAGGACTTACTTGATGGAGCATTTAGTCCAACTTCCTCTCTATGACAAATGAGGAAACTGAGGCCCAGGGAGATAAAGGACTTAATAACCCATGTATTCAACACCTGCCAAGTGCCATGTAAAGTCACTGGGCAAGGCCTGATGAAAGCTATTGGACAGATGAAGAAACTGAGAGGTATCGAGGATAACCAACTGTCCAAGGCCATGCAGCAGGGAAGGGCCTGAATCAGGGTGTGAACTCTGGACTCACATCTCATCTCAGGACTTGCGTGGCCCTGCAACTCCCTTCAGCTACCCAAGGGGCAAGATTTTGTCCTCAGCTCCTCCCGGTCCCCATGTACTTTCAGCATGCCCTTGGGCAACCTGCTGCACCTTACCTTCTTCATCCTTTCAAGGCTTCACACCGCCGTCAGATATGTCAAGGGATCACTGGCTCCTTCCAGCTTTCATACTGCATTTCTAGAAACCATCTTCTTGTGTGGGGTTAGGTCCGTTTAGAATCTAGCCTAGATCCTCGTGTGTGTGTGTGTGTGTGTGTGTGTGTGTGTTTGTGTGTGTGTGTGTGTGTGTGTGAGAGAGAGGGAGAGAGAGAGAGACCTCCTCATCTCCTCATCACAGGCCAGTTTCTCTCCCACAGAACAAGGAACCCGTGGCTGCTCAGGCCCCACCTCGCTATCACCAATAGTCTGAGGAGCTCCTCTCCTGAGCCCTACAAAGCCCACCTCCAGTCCACCAGCAGTGCGTTCCCTTGGCCCCTCCTACTAGCCCCCAAGCCCTGCTCCCATCTCTTCTCCCTCGACTTTTTGGGGAAAGGCCTTCCCTAGCCCCCAATGCTCCACCATACACACAGCCAGCTTCCCTCTCCTGTCCTCCTTCTCTTCTTCCTTCCCAAGACAAATCCCTGATTACTCATTCCTCCTCCCAAAGGCTTTGGTCCCTGTACCTAACTGGCTATGTGATCCTGACAGCTCTCTCTCTCTCTCTCTCTCTCTCTCTCTCTCTCTCTCTCTGTCTGCCTCCCAGGAGCCTTCTGTGCAATGAAGCTAATCACACCTCCTACCTGTTGGCATGGCTGCAGCCTCTATCACAGGCCCCAGTGGAGAGGAGAAATGGGCTACACAGGTGAGTGCCAGGACAGCCAGTGGCATGTGATTGAAGAGTCCTGGCAGGGACTTGGAGTCAAGAGAAGTGACTCATTCTTGGGCCTCATGTCCCCTCCACACAAGACAACAGTGGGCTCCCCCTGCCCTTCTCAACTATCTACATGGGGATAACATGGGATCATCTCTTTATGAGTCTTCCATCTTTGATCTTTCCCCAATAGTAAATTTACAAATAAAATTGTTTCTGAGGGAGCCCCTTGGGCTCAGGCCTGGGACAGAGCCACGGCCTGTGGCCAGCCAGGTGGCTTCCATTAGGTGCTGGCCAGCCTGGGACAGCACAGCAGCTAATCCCAAGGTTTATGGGACAGCCTCACTTGCCAAGCACAAGGGTGCAAAAAGCAAAAATGAAATTTCCAAATCCTGTATGATTTTTCCTTGATTTGTATACTGTTTCCTATTCCCGGGCTCTCTTTTTTATTTCTTGTTTCTGAATCTCACAGTGGTTCCCTCTGCTCTCTCTTGGCCAGATCTCGGAACTCTCTGTCTCTGGCCTCCTTCTTCTCCAGCCTCCCTGGCCTCAGGCTTTCTCTCTCTTCTCCCTGTCTGTCTTCACAGAGACCTTTTGGGTATGGAGCTTTGGGTGCTACAGCTTAGAACTCCTTTCTTACTGTTATGTTCTTGCTCCTGGCCCCTTCTGCCCTGCTTGTCACCCTTCTTCTGTACTTCTTTCTTTCCTTCCTCCTTTTTTCCTTCTCTCCCTTCCTTCTTTTCTTTCTCTACACTGGGAATTGAACCCAGAGCTTTTGCACTGAGTTACATTCCCAGACCTTTTAGAAGTCTTTTTATTCCTTCTCTCCTTTCTTTTCTCTCCTCTCTGGGCTGCCTCTCTCTGGGGCAGCAGCAGGGCCGAGATGGGCAATATGGGAAACAGATGTGGGATGCCATACTCCCCCAGCCCCCATGAGGTTCATGGCAATCTAGAGGGGGTAGGCAGGCGGGTGGGCAGTGTGAGCCCCCCCCAGGCTAGGCCTGCCAAACACAAGCTTCCTTAGCCTATCCAGCTGCACAGGCTTCAGCCCGGGATTTTTAATGACAACAGGAAAAGTAAAACATATAAAAAAGAAGAAGCATAACCACCCAGAAATTGAGTGCAAGCAGAGCAAAGAACGAGGGGCCTGTAGCTACCTGGGCTTGGATGGCACAGGATGGACAGGGATGCATGCACCCATGGAAGGGAAGACCCTAATATTGGGAACCTGCTTCTGAAACAGTTTATGAAACAGTTAATTTTGTGTAAACCTGAGTTCTTTGCCTTTCAAAATCGAAGAATAAATTTGAGAACAAAAGGAGGAATTTAGGAGCGTGTTTATTAAAAATAATAATAAGAAAAAAGCTCTGGTGGATATTAAAAATCTCAGTATGTATTGTATGATTTCATTTACATAAAATTCTGTTTTGTGGTACTGGGGATTGAACCCAAGACCTTCACACTGAACTACATCCCCAGGCTTTTTAAAAATTTGGAGACAGGGTCTTACTACTACGTTGACCAGACTGGCCTCCAACTTATGATATTTCTGCCTGAGCCTCTATCAGCTGGAATTATAGTGTGAAGTGTGTGCCACCACATCAGCATATGATATTGAAGTATTATCTCAAACTTCACCCCAGGACCCACCTTGAGCCCAAATAAGGCCCATGTCAGCCAGTTTGATATGAAGGTAATAGACTTTGACTCCCAAATTGCCTAGTAATTTATACTGAAATGGAATTCCCTTCCCACAGCAACATAGCAACACATTCCTTGCCATAGCAACACAGCAGGCACTGGCAATGGAGCTCCAGAATGACAGAACACAGGTCCTCTCTCCTGCCCTACCATCCTTCCCCAACACAGTACTGAGCTGCCCCAGAGTACCTGTAGGCTGTCATCTCCTCTTATTATTATGTTAGCCTTACAGAAAAGGAAAAAGTAAGGCCAGAGAAGGAGAGTAATTTGCTGAAGGCTACACAACTCTGCAGCCCCCTGCCACCCCCACACAGAGCTTCTAGCCTCAGTGAGACAGGGCAGACCCTGGAGGGAGAGAAGCAAGGAGAAGAATCCAGCAATACCCTTGGGGAAGAGAAGCTGTGAAAGGAGCTTGGAGATAACCATCCTCAAGATGAAGGTTTTGGGCCTTGGGTGAGAGAGGACTGTGGCACACCCTCACCCTGTGCTCCTGGGAGCCCATTTGAATGATACTTCTAGAGCACAGAGAGTACACTAGACCTTCTACACAGGTTCAAGGTAAGGCCTTCCCTCATCCATTCCTTCCAAAACTACCATCCTGCTCACCACTTGCTGCCTTCACTTCCTGCGAGGCTAGGGCAACAGCTGCTTCCTCCTGTGCCCCCATGGTTAATTGTCCACGCAGCAGCCAGAAGGGCCTTCCTAGTGTGATAGTGGCATTGGGGCACACCCTGCTCAAAAAACTCCAGTGGCTTCTTCTGCCTTTAGAAGACAGCTGTGCTTTTTTCCCCTCAGGTGCCCTATGGTCTGGTTCTGCAGCTCCCACCTCAGCACCCCTGCCCCACCAGCCACCTCTGCCATCTTGCCCTCCCTGACTCCTCTCCCCAGTCTAAAGCCCACCAGTCTGGCAAGCTCAGTGAAATGGATGGTACAGTAGCACCCATAGCCTGCCAAGTAGCTGGCATTTCCCTCATAGTCCAGGAGAGGGTAGGAAGGAGTGTTTTGGTGTAATGGCAGGGAATTTAGGAAATGGAGAAGATTTGAATGAATAAAAGCTGGGAGCATTAGTAGTGAGCCTTGATCCAGCAGGAAGAAGCAACACGTGCATCTGAAGGAAAGAAAGTCGCCAATGGGCCTCAGCACCTGGACCCGCAGGCTATTCAGAGCCATTTTGTCCTTCCAGTTTCAGCACCATGGGGTCCTGCTAATTCCATTTCACAGATGGAGAAACTGAGGCTTTGAGATTAATGGCCTGAATTGGCCCAAGTGCCCTGGGTCACATGGCTGAGCCCGACTGCCAGCACAGGCCTGTGGGGCTCTTTTCAGGCCTGGGGCTCCAGGAGCTGCTTTGGAACCATGAATTACCACATTGAAGCAATTGAGGGCTGCAGGCTAGCACCCCTCCTCTCCTGCTGACTGAGGCGTTTAGTCATTTACACTTTGAAGGCTGCCTATTCTCACCAGCCCCTTCCGTGCCTGCACATTTGCATTTGGAGCCTTTCATCCGCTCTCTCAGAATTAAAGGCTTTGTCTCCTATTAAAAGAATTCCAAGCCTGAGGAGCAGGGAGGGGGAAGTGAGGGGGGCTCTGACTCCAAAAGTCTTCCTGCCTCCTGGCCAGCCTAGAACCCGCATGAATCCTGCATGGGAGTGAGGTAGGTGGGCCAGAAGGCTTGGGTTGGTCGAAAAAAGTGAAATCTGTCCCAGGGCCCCTGCTTTGGTCTCTAACCCTGCGGTCTTCCTGGGCTACCTGGGGCCAGCCTCCTAGAGGCCTATGACAGCCCCTGGAAGAAGCACACAAGCTACGACCTAGTCTAGTCCAGGCAGCAGGCGGCCTTTGAATCAATCCCGGCTCTGCTGCTCGTTAGCTGTGTGCTTTTAGGCTGCTCGACCAGCTGCTCTGAGCCTTAATTTCCTCAGCTACAGCATGGAGTCAATCCGTTAAGGTGGGTCCCACCTGCACAGGGCAGAAGAAAGAGTTTGTATTAAGAGTCAGGGAAAGTGAAGAGTCAGAGAAAGAAAATAAAATTCCAGATGTGTCCCTCTGTCCCCTTGGGCAAGAGCTTTCTCCTATGTGGGCCTCAAACTCCCCCTTGTAAAAAGAGGATCGTTGAGTTTTGAGGGCTCACCTGGGATAATATCAGTGGGATATTATGGGATGCTGAGGCTCCAGAATCTTTTCAGTCAGCCCTCTTCCCCTTGCCCTGACCCCAATCTGGGCTTGGTCCCCTAACTGATCCTTGTCCCGTCCCCTTGTCCCCATTCCTTTAGGCCACCCTGGCTGCGCATTAGACTCACTTAGGGAGATTTACAAAGATATCAATGTCAAACCTCAGAGAATCTGTCTTAATTATTTGGGGTAGGGCCCAGGGCCAAATTTTTCAAAGCTCTCTGGGTGATTCTAATGTGCAGTCTGGGCTGAGAAGCCAGGCTATGGCCCTGGGTTGTCTCCCCTGAGATGCAGGCTTATCAAGGGGAGTGACCAGGAGCTGGGCCACAGCCCGGTAGGCTTGCCTCAGTAGTGCCTATGGGCACCATACTTGCCTTCTTTGTGCAGTAGTTATTTCCTTCCAGGGATGTAGCTCAATGGTGGTGTGCCCGCCTGGCAAGCACAAGGTCCTGAGTTTGATTCCCGATACCAGAAAACAGAAAAAAAAAAAAGAGAAAAATAGAAGATGAGAAGGTTAAAAGAGATAGAACAGTCGGCTCACCAAGGCCTGTCTCTGCTCGAATTTTTAACTGGGGGTTGACAAGGTCCATTCTCTGGCACAGGACTCCTCACCACAGCTGTTAGAGGGAAGGAGGTTAATGAGGCCCATTTCACACTTGGGAAAATGCTGGGCCCAAGTTCATACAGCTAGAAAGATCCTTAAAGATTATTCTAGCACAGTGGGAGGTGGCATAGTCTTTAGGTGTGCAGTCTCTGGAGCCAGCCTGCCTTTGGATCAAATTCTGGGTCCATCAATAATCAGCTATGTGAACTTTTCTGTCCCTCAGTTTTCTCATCTTTAGAATGGAGACAGTAATAGTACTGGCCTTATGGGCACTCATTAAGCTGGTTTCTCTTCCCTAGCCCCATCCACCTCCTACACCAGCTGCCCTATGTATGTCAGGAAGCCAAAGCCCAGAGAGGGTTCAAGACTCACCCACAGTCACACAGAAAATTAGAGGCTGAGCCTGGTCAAAATCCAGGGTTCCCATCCCCCACCCAAGGCCCCACACTCCCACATGTTCCTATAGCACAGAGTCCTTGTCACTCACAAAGAACATTCAGAACTGGTATGGTCAGGTCACTGGCAATTTCTGTCCCTCAGTGTTCATGGGGAAAAGCAGAAAAGGAATTCTCATCCTTTCTCAAGCTCTTTGACTTCCCTTTTTTTCCCTCCTTGCACTTCTAAACTGGCTCTCACTTGCTCTGTTTTCTCCTCTCTCCTCCCATTTTCTCTCTCTTCAATTCCCTCTGGTAACTCAAAACCATCTGAATGGATTTAAGTAAACCTCTCCTCAAATAGTCTCCTTCCAGGGGGAGAGAATGGAAAGTTCAGCCTGAAGGAGAATTCCTCTGCCAGTTACAGCAAGCACTGATGGCTGGGGTGCAGGGGGTGCCACTGGCCACAGCTGAACTAGGGACTGTCAATAGGGACTCAGAGGAGTCAACACCTGGTGAGTCACCAAACAGCCAAGCTTGAGAAGCCCAGAAGCCCCTCCCCCAACACACACACACACACACACACACACACACACACACACACACACACTAGCTGGGAACTAGACTTCTCCAAGGGGTTCGGGAAGCATTGGGTAGTAAAAGACCTTGTTAAATGACAGAAGTGTCACCTGGATGGGGAACATTTAATCCATTGGCTCCAGTTAGTAGCATTACATATATGAGTTTGTCACCCCTCCATTGTGTATACTCCTAAACACTGTGATTCCCCCTAAACACTGTGATGGGCCAAATAGGGGGAATCAATAATAGTACTAGTGGCCTACCGTTTCTGAGTGCATCCCATATGCCAGAGATTGTGTTAGGTATTTCACTTGCCTGAGTTCATTACATTTCTCAACAACCCAATGAGGTTAAAATTAAAAGCCCCATTTTACAGATGAGGAAAATGAGGCCCGGGGAGGTTAAGTTACTTATCTAAGATCATACAGCAAGTAACAGAGATGGGTTTCAGCTTGACAGTGGCTTCAAAGCCCATGAACTTGGCCACTCTGCATACAGAAATAAACAAAACCAGGCCCTTCTTTCAGAGAGCTGGCAGTCTCAGAGGATTTGCCTTTTGAATAGCAAGAAAACAACCTTTAAGGCTAGCAAACAATGTCTGATAAGCAACCCTGGGTGTGTGGAAACTGCATCCCAGTTCTGAGCTGTGTAACCTTAGACAAGTTGCTTGAACTCCGATGAAGGGAGCAGAACGTTTCCACATAGAGTTATTGGGATGATCCACTGGGTGTGAAAGTGTTTAACACTCCATACAGAGCTGGGTAAAGGGACTTTGTTGTTGTTGTTTGTAGTGAGCCTAGGATCTTCACTCTGAACTATATGCCCAGCATCCTGCCAGTTTTTAAAGACAGGGTCTTGCCAGGCTGCCTAGGCAGGGGTCAAACTTGCAGTCCTCCTGCCTCAGCCTACTACAGTGCTGGGATTACAGGCACGTAACACCATGCCCAGTTTGGGAATCATTATTAGCAGTGTTTGATACCCACCAGCTCATGACTCACCACACTCAGTTCCCCACCCTCCAGTAGATACACCTGTGTGCTTACTCCCACTTTGTATCTTTGCCCTCCAAGCCAACAGTGCTTAGCCTCCAGCAATACCCCCCGAGAAGCATCCCTCATGCATGTGTGTACACAAAGACACATCTCTCTCTGCACACACACTGTGCATATGCGCAGATTTATCCTTGTGCATGTGCCTACCCCTATGTTCACAAGTCCCTTGAAATTTTGTCTGTAGGAGTGCTGCCCACAAAGTTCAGATGTGTGATTCTTGTGCAATCCTGCTGATTGTCCTGTCACACGGGGCCAGCAGGAGGGTGGGTGTCAGTGGGAAATGGGGTGGCATGGGGTGTTAAGTACAGTGTGGAAGAGGTCAGTCAGGAAGACAGTAGAGACCTGGTCAGGCCTAGCCTTTCAAGCAATCTGTTTATCCCTGCAGCTAAGGGGCCCATTAGTGGCTGCTTCTCATTTTAGATTTCCCAGCATGCCATAGCCCACAGACTGCACTGTTTATTTGAAGAAGCCGAGAAAAATTGTTTGTATAATTAGAATGGGGACAAGGGCTGCCCTTGAAGGGGATCTCCACAGGAGATCTGGGCTTGCAGCAGACGCTAGCTTAAAGGCCTCACCAGTGGCTTGAGGAGCCTCCGGCCAGAGACCAAGAACAACAGAGGCTGGTGGGCCGGCTGGGCTGCAGTGCCTCTGCAGCAGCCTCTCTGGCCTCTCTGTTGAGACTAACCAATTGGACAGACCACTATTGTTCCACTGGGGCCAACCCAAGACCAGGCAAGGAGAAGAGGGGGCCAAGGTGCCATGAAGCCACCGAGGCACACAGAGAGCCGGGGCTTTGGACTGAGACCTTTGTCTCACTGGGCCTCAGTTTTCTCATCTGGAAGGCAGAGATAGTCATACACCTGGCAGAGCATGGTTGCTGGGCAGAGAAACAAGCATTATGTCAAGGCTCAGCACGCTGCCACAGTGTCCCACTGACATCTTCTGTCCTGCCCTGGGGTGGACTTGGGGAGGACCTTGGATTCCTTGTTTCTTTTGAATCCTAAGAATTACCTCTGAATAATCAGTTTCATTTCTACCCATCCTAGACTTTTCAGTCAACTCTAACATAATGTCCCTAAGTTCCAGGGTAGGAGAGTCCAGGCAATTTGGTTTCTTCTCCCTCTGTACAGCCTTTCCTTTCTCCTATGGCCTTTGAATGTCAGAAATTCTGATTGAATCTGAATTTGTCCCCATAAAACAAGCCCTCCTCAATTCCTTTCCCCACTCCCCTACCCAGGTCTGAGTTCCACTCCTCATTAGTGCCTGCCACTCTTGATACAGATCTTAGAGCTCAGAGCTAGGGGCTCCTGACAGGGCACATTCCCACCTAACAGAGGTTCAGACCAGGGCCTGACCCTGTGGGCCAGGCGGAAGCCCCAGTTCTATACCTGTCTCAGCACCATATGCCCCACCTCCTTCTCCAGAGTTGTAGTTGATCACTATCTGAGCCACCTCCTTCCCTGGCCCTATCTGGATGGTTGTGGGATAAGGAGCAACCTTCTTAGCTCCTGGGGCAGGGGTTGGGGTTTCCATCTGAGCCTCCCTTTGGCCATTTGTGAAATGGGAGGGTGGAGTAGATCAACCCTGAAACATGCCATCATCTCAACAAATGCTCACAGTAGTTGGGTGAGGTGGGTAGGGTAGGGAGGTACTAGGATCTCCAGGTCTCAAGGCAGCAAGGACAGAGCCAGGGTTCCAGTCCAGGTTAGGTTGACTCCAAAGCTCACATGAATTCCAGAGACACACACAGACACAGACACACACACACACACACACACACACACACACACACGCACGCACCAAAGAAAAGCAAAGAAAAGCAAGGCAGGGAATCAGCTCTCTGGCTGAAAGGAAACAGCATTCATTCATTCACCTCTTTCTTCTTGTCATTTGCATGTGTGTATGTATTTACAGTACTAGGGATTGAGCTCTGGGCCTTCTCCCTGAGCTACATCTCAGAGTGCTGAGATTATAGGCACATGTTACCATGTTGCTTGTTTTTAGAATGAAATACTTCAGACATGCAAAAACACCTCAGAAGCTGCAACAACCCCTTTAACCATCATTCAGCTGCAGAAGTAGAGCATCACAGCTACAGTTGGAGCCCACTGTGCCCTCTTTGATCCTTCCCTCTTCTTCTTCCTCAAAGTCGCCGCTCTCCAGATTTTGATGTGTTTGAACTTTTGTATGAATGGTGTGCAGGGTACACTTTGCAACTTGTCTTATCACTTCACATTATGTCCAAGAATTGTTCATTGCAGCCATGTAGCTGGAATTTATTCATTTTCACTGCTATATGGCATTCCACTCTATAAACACACCATAATTTATTTATCTGGTCTCCTGATCATGAACATTGAGGTAGTTTTTGCATATTTAATTTTATTTTGTAAAAATAGTTAATGATTAAAATTAATTTTTTGTTTGTTTGTTTGTGGCACTGGAGATAGAACCCAGGGCCTCATGCATGCTAGGCAAGTGCTCTATCACTGAGCCACATCCCCAGCCCTTGCATACTTTATGAAACAGAAGAATGCTGCTGGGTGTGGTGGTGCATGACTGGAATCACAGCACTCTGGAAGACTGAGACAGGAGGATCTCAATTTCCAATACAGCCTGGGAAATTTAGTGACTAAGTGATTCTGTCTCAAAATATAAAAAAAATACCTGGGGATCCTGGGTTCATGCCCAGCACTACATAAGGAAGGAAAGAAGAGAGGGGAGAGAGAGAGAGAGGAGAGAGTGGGGGGGGGAGAAGGAAAAGGAAAAGGAAAAGGAAAGGAAAGGAAAGGATGCTATTTGGAACAGCCTTGTACCTGTCTCCTGGTGGACATGTGTGTGAGCAGTTCTCTGGGGTCTTGCTGGGTCTGAGGGTGTGTGTTCCATGTCTTCTTTACAGTATATTGCCAAGTGGTCTTATTCATTCATACCTCCTAGGGCAAATATTTACTGAGCACTTACTCAGTGCCAGATCCTAGTGTGACAGCAGAGCTGGAAGCGCTGCCTCCTTTCAAGTGAGAAGCACAGTGAAAGCGTTAGGCTCAGTTACCCAGGGAGAACTTGGGAGATGTAAGTAGATGATGACTAAAAATGTGTGGAGAACTCTAAGGGGAGAGCTTTCAGATGGGGATGGGTATGGCATCCTACCTTGGGACAGATGGCGAGTGGGGAAGACCTCTCTGTCTTACTCACCTCCTTATGGAACCCAATTGTGAGAGTTGGGGGATGACAGTCAGCAGGCTCTGGGCTCAGTCCTGGGACCCCCTCAAATTCATTATGTGCCCTTGGCCAGATGCCCTCCCCTCTCTGACCCAAGTTTTTTCTTAATATGGGGCAGGGAGGGGAGGTGAAGCTTCATCTTCATTGTCTACAATCAAATGATTTGGGTTGAAAGAATCCATGTATCACATTACCTACCCTCCAGACCCTTGATTTTCTCCACTATAACTTGGGCTTGCCAATCCCCAGTGGGCCTGACTCCCAGAGCTGCCATAAATGCTCTGGAAGGACAAAGCATTGTTCTCCTTCAGGTGCAGCTCCATCAGAAAGTTGTAGGTTGTCAGAGATATCCCTGAATTATCTGCTTTCTCCATGCTTACTCCTCTCCTTCCTGCTGGGCCTCCTCCCCAGACCCTGCTCCCACTCCAAGTCAACCATCTCTGCACACAAGGTATGTATAAAATAAATAAACAAATAAACTCAGAGTAAGCCCCAGAACTGAAGCAAATTGCTGGCAAGCTCTGACTGCTGATTAGCATGCATAGTGGACGTGCAACTGGGCATATCGAAGAGAAGTGCATTTTTCTGCAGAATAGAGCTATCATCATGGTCCGTGCTGGGGAGAGAAGCAGAGGGAAGGAGGGAGGGAGGCAGGCACAGAAATGGTGCTCCTGCTGGACCCGGGAAGCTTGACAGCCAAGAGGGCCCCAGACTGCTCTCTCGGGTGACTCTGTTCCCTATCCATGTTCCCCAAACCTGAGCAGGAGTTTGCCTTCAGCAAGCTAGAATCTGAGGCCCACACAGGGAAGATGCAGAGGGTAAGGGAAGCAGAGTCAAGTGGATGGGGACAGACAGGTCCAGGGTCTAGGGTTAGCTGAGTGACCTTTGACAAGCGATTTCAATACTTCCATGTCCTCATCTGTAAAAGGGGAGGGTTACTAGTATCTACCTTCTAGGGCAGTGAGGGCTCAAGGAGTTGAGAAGGCTACTAGCAGCGATAAGCACATGGTAGAAACAGAGACATAGCCATAGAGCCTTCTTCCTTCCCACATCCCAGTGGAGCAGCTCCTTACCCCACGTACAGCCTAGGGGACAGACCAGGAAAGCATGGAACAGAAAGACCATCAGGGAAAATTTTCAGAAAAAAAAGAGTGTGTGGGGTGTGGGGTGTGGGGGTGCAGCTCGGTGGTAGAGCACTTGTGTAGCACGTGCGAGGCCCTGGATTCCATCCCAGCATTGCCTAAAACAAAAACAAAGAGTAAAACAATACAAAAGAATAGCTGAGCATGGTCACACATGCTTATAATCTCAGCTACTCGGGAGGCTGAGGCAAGAGAATTCAAGTCAAGGCCTGCCTGGGCCAATAAGTGAGACCCGGACTCAAAACATAAAACGGGCTGGGGATGTAGCTCAGTGCAAGGTCCTGGGTTCCATACCCAGTATTCAAAAAAAAAAAAAAGTGAAAACACATCATATTTACTGGATGCTCTATGTGTTATGTACTGTGCAAAGTGCTTTGTAGTCTTTGAGGGGTGTTTTTGGTTTTTTGTTGTTTTTTTGAGACAGGGTCGTGTTATGCAGCCCATGCTGGCCTTGGAGTTCTGGGACCACAGGTGTGCATCACCTTGCCCGGCTTTACAATCTTTATCACTTCTTTTTAACTTCTCAGTAGTTCTTTGCAGGTGAGAAAACTTAGTTACTAAGAGTTTATCATTTTCCCAATGTCATATAGCTAGGTAGTAGCAGATCTGGTATTTAAGCTCAGGCGATTTCTCTTTAGCTGGGTCTGCCAAATGAAATAGAGTACTTGAGTTCAACTCGAATTTCAGATCAACATTCAATATTGGTGTAATATATACAGTCAGCCTTCTGTGTCCATGAGTTCTGCATCTATGGTTCCAACGAACTGGGAATCAAAGATATTTGAAAAGAAACTGAGCATATACTGAATGTGTACAGACTTTTTCCTTGTCATTATTCCCTAAGCAATACTGTATCAAAGCTATTTACATGGCATTTACAAGGTATTAGGTATTATAAGTCATCCAGAGATGAATTAAAGTATAGAGAAGGATGTGCGTAGGTTATAGGCAACTACTATGCCATTTTATATAAGGAACCCAAGGGACCACTATAGTAAAAAGGACATACTTGTGCTTAAAAGATTCTTTGTCTGAAATTCAAAGTTAACTGGGCATGCTGTCGTTTTATTTGCTCAATCTGACAACCTTAACTCCAGTGGCTGCACTCTTTAACAGTACCTTAAAACACCTCCTTATACTCTTACAGCCTTTGAGGAAAAAGCTAAGGACCCTCCCTTGGCTGGGCCTCAGTTCTCTCCCACCCACCTACAGTTCCATGCCTGGAGAAGCCTATAATCAGCTCCCCTGAAGTTGGTTTTAATGGAGGGGGTGGGGATTGGATTCCAGGCTTCACTGGGACCCAGAGAAGGCAGAGGGTCACTGAAAAGGGAATGCTAGATGAGCTGCTTCTTCCTCAAGGGTGTTAGGAGCCCACACGCCAGAGGCCCGAGTCTCAAGTGTAAGATGTAGGACAGTGGAAAGGGTACACTTGCTTGGGAGCCAGCAAACCTGGTCCTAGAACTGCCATTCATTTGCTGTGTGATACTAAGTAATTTAGTTCACCTCTCTGAGCCTCACTTTCCTCATCTATAAAAAATAATGGCACGTTAGCCCATAGGGTTATCCTTGGGGACTAAAAGAGATCAGGCGCAGCACATTGTTAGCACTCAGTGACTGTGACCTATTGTTATCAATCAGCTTGGAGCTGCTCCCTCCCCCACCTTACCCTCCCCCAGTGTCCTCTTCCTGCTGCACCAGGGGCTTGAGATTTCTTTGCAGTAAGGAGAGGGAGGCCAGGCAGCCGATGAGGGTCAGGCCTCTGGGGTCACTTTCTCGGCAGCTGCCATGCTTGGCATGTGGGAACACCTGCTCCCATCCTCCTCCCGGCCCCCATCCTGCCAGCCACAGCTCCTGAATAATTCACGAAAATACCAGTACTCAAGCCATCCTCTGTGATTGAAAAGGGGCTCTGGACAAGTGGTTTCTCATGGGGTCTGCTCCAGCTAGGCTGTGGAAGGGGGCCGGGATGAAGTACTCAGGGCCAGGGTTAAAAAGGACAAGGACATAGGAGGACAGCTACGCCACTCCACTTGACTCAGGGCCTCTGGCCCTCTAGTTGCTGCTCTCCAGCTTGGGGAACTTGGACGAACTTGGAGAAAGTGAGGGATTTGCTTCTCTAGATGATCTCATTTTCTGAGTCTGTTTGCCCATACATGAATTGCAGATAAAATCCCCACATCCTAGGCTGTGCTTGAAGAGAGAAGTGAGAAGGTAGATGAGGAACTACTTTTTCAAATTACTCTCTCACACCGGCCCAGAGATCATGTGGGCCACATTCGTGTTGCCATGTGTAAAATAAAAATCAGAATGCCTGCTCTCTGGGGTGCTTTAAGGATTAAACAGGATGTCCCCTTGGTTTTCCCCCTGAAAGGAGCATCCATTTCTACCCTCCCCACCCCCACTCATTCCCCTGTCACTCTTCAAGACTGCTCAGATGGTTTCCTTCTTCTGAGAAAACTTTCTGCCTCCCCACACCCCAGCCACCCTCCCTGCTTGGCTCTGGCACCCATGCCCTGGCTGGTTGGACTGCTGTCTGGACTCATACTCATGTACCACCATGGGCCCTTTCTTGCTTGGGCTCCCCACTAGGCAGCCAGCTTGCCAGACTCCAGTCGCATCTTGTTTCCCCTCTGCCCAGCACCCGGCCTGGCACTGAATCTATGTTCAGTAAACGTTTAGAAAATGAATGAAAGTGCCTCATAAACACTGACTTAGTGTCCAGATATGGGGAGTTATCATTGAAGCATCCATCCCTTTGAAACCCAAGATTCTTATCATCATGGGTATCCACATTTTTCATGAAAGCTGCATTTTTCACAATGGGCTTCACCTCTTGTTTAGTCTTTGCCCCTGGGCTGTGGGCAGCAGGGCCAAGGGTGACGTGGGGACTGGTGGGCGGAGGGCACCTGGTGGATTCTAGGGCCAGCTGGGGCAGTCTGCATGTTCGCTCCAGCCTGTCTCCAGGCCTCTGGCTTGCTGTTCTGCCCCACAGAGCCCACTGCATTCAGTCACAGACACCTCATTATCGCAGCAATGCAGCCAAGCTGGAGGCAGTTCAGAGAAGAGCAGGGAGTGATGGAGGCTGTGGGGCCTGGCGCTGGCGCTGGCGGGCTGCGGCAGGGAGGGGGTTTGTGGGTGGGTGGGGGCAGCCCCAGGGCTGATGCTCTGGCCCAGTAGGGAACCTGAGAAGTGAGGCATCTGTGTGCTAGCACCTGGAGAGTAGCCTCCCTAGCTATGGAAGAAATGAGCCAGCAGGGAAGACAGACAGATGGAGGGGCACTGCAGGGGGGAGCTCCTCTCCACCACTGGCCAGGAGGACCCAGGCAGAAGCCAGCACAGGACCCAGTCAACACCCTTGCCAACCTTCAACGCCATGCCACCTGTCACCACCTCTGCTACTTTGGTTGTGTCCTTGGAGCAGGAAGCTTAGGAAAGAGGCTGGTATCCTGAGAGGTGAGGGGGGCTGGCTGTGCCAACTGAGATTTGTGGTCTGCGGAAAGTAGTATTTCTGGATAATCTAGGGTGCCCTTCCTGTCTAAGGTGGAAGGGAACTTTGGACATGTCCGAAGCCCACTGCAACCCTCTTTCACTCATCTTATTGGCAGAGACAATAAGACAATAATAGGCAAGGAATGGGACCTGGCTAAAATTTCTTATGAGTCAGCTGTGCAACCTGTAGGTGAACCTAGGGCCTGTGGACTAGAAAGTTTTGTCCTCCTCCCACCATACCTTTTCCTCCTTGGGAACTGAGGGAGTTGCTACCCAGACTATCCCGGCCAACTGCCCAGGCACATACTGCAGTAACTCTACCCTAGAGATACACCTATACACCACAGATACATAAACATGCTTGTTCCAGGTGTGGTGTTACTTTGGCTTTACGAGACACTATTCAAAAAGGAGTGGCCATGAGATGAAGATCAAGTTCAAAAACTCTACTTCATGGTCTGTGATCTTGCCTCTAAGGCTTTGCCCTTGCTCTGGGAATTGGGATGGGATGACTTCGTGTCATCACCAATGTTCCAGTGTCATTCTTCTCAAAAGCTTGTCCTGACCACAGCTCACTCCCTGGCTTGTCATATTGTTTTATATTCTTCATAGTACTGAGCTCTCATCTAAATCAGCTTGTTTGTTTCTTGCCCAGTCATTGGAACCTCATTAAAAGCAGGGAGATGGTACAAGCCTGTAATTCCAACACTCAAGTTCAAGACCAGCCTGGGCAACTTAGTGAGGCCCTGTCTCAAAATAAAAAAGGGCTGGGGGGCCGGGGATTTAGCTCAGTGGTTCCGGCGCCTGCTTTGCAAGCGGAAGGTCCCGAGTTCAATCCCCGGTACCAAAAAAAAAAAAAAAAAAACCACACACACACACAAACAAATAAAAAAGGGCTGAGATATAGCTCAGTGCAAAGGCCCTGGGTTCAATCTGGGACATCTGGCTTGTTTTCCACTCTAAACCAAGCACCTAGACTAGTGCCACGTTTCTGTAAATGCAGAGAGAGAGAGAGAGAGAGAGAGAGAGAGCACGCAAAGCAACCAAATATCAAGCAAAATTCTCTTCTAATTCCCTTTCAGAAAAAGCAGATCCCATCTGGGCAGAGAGAAATCAAGCCTAGGCCTGACCTAGAACTAGAGGAGTCCCTGGGCTATTTCTTTCATTCAGTTAACATTTACTTATTACCAGACACTGCTCTAGGCACTAGAGACAGAGTAAAGAGCAAAGTAAGGATCCCTGCCTTCATAGCTCATATTCCAGTGGGAGGCTATAACAATCAAAAAGGCAGACAAATACATTGCAGAGCAGGATAAAAGGTAGTAAGGGTATTGAAGAAAAAGAAAGTAGTAAGGGGGTAGGAATGCTGGGGGTGGGCTTCTATTCCCCTCACTCTCTATAGGAGTGGGAGAGTTATGTGTGGAAAGGTAAATAAACATGGCAGCCACTTCAGTGGAAACCTAAGGGTGCTGAGGGAGCCAGGCTGAGGATAGCAAAGGAAGAGTGCTTCAGGCAAAGAAACAAGCCAGTGCAAAGCCCCAAGGTGGAGGGTGCCTGAAGGACTGAGGAGGGCTTGGGGGCTGGAGCAGAGTGTTGGAAGGAGAGAGGACTGACAAAGAGGTAAGTTATCAGAGGGCCATGAAACTCTTGTCAGTTTCCAAGAATCAAGGGCTGCAGAGCACTGAGAAATGCCTTCCAAGGGGCATGGCAAAACCCTACCTACCTACCTCTCCTTTCCTGATCCAGGGCCCTAACCAGGCTAGCTCCCACAAGTGTCTTGTTTACACTGTTTGCCTGCAGACCCAGGACACCTCCAGAAGCTTGGCTGAAGACAAAGAGGGCTGCTGGCAATAACTCTGACATTTGGTAACACTTAGTTTCTTGCACTGTGCTCCATAATCCTGCCATGCCCCTGCCCCACCAACTCGATAGCACAGTGGGCAACATTAGCTCCATTTGACAGATGGAGAAAATGAAATATAGAGAGTAGGCCAGTGGTCAAGTACAATGAATCTTCACAAGACGTGGAGTTCCAGCCCCCTTTGACAGACGTTAAAAAGTGGACTCAGAGAGCTTAAGTGAGATTTTTCTAGGTCAAAACAAAGCTGGAACTATAATACCAGTCTATCTTTTAAAAGTCTTTTTCTTTTCTTCTTCTCCTTCTTCTTCTTCATCATTATTATTTTGGTGGTGCTAGTGATTGAAGCCAGGGCCTCACACATGCTAGGCAAGTGCTCTACCACCAAGCTACATCCCCAGCCTGTTTTATGTTTTTACTTTGAAGCAAGATCTTGCCAAATTGCTCAGGCTCCCTCATACTCACAATCCTCCTGTTTCAGGCTCCTGAGTAGGTGGGATTTCATGTTCATACAACTATACCCGGCTCAGATCTTTCTATTTTATCATCTCATGTTTTCCACCATACCACCCAGCCCTCTAGGGAAGAGGTAGGAAGTTGGGAGGTGAAGCCCAGGACCTCATAGTCATTTTCACAGTGGAGGCACTAGGGAAGCCTCATGGTATAATGGAAAGAATGTGGATTTTAAAATCAGACAGACTGAGATAAGAATTCCACACTTGCCATGTGACCTTGGGCAAGTTTATTCCTTTCTCTGAGTCTTGTTTCCTCATGTCTAAAGCAGACTAAAAATCTCTACTTCATTCATATGGAATCAGTGCAACCCCAGTAACTGCCTAATGAGTGCAGGTCCTTTTTATAGATGTTCCCAGAGTTGTGTCTGACTGAAGTGAAATGGCAGAGCCTGGTGGCACCATGGCCAGCCTTGGCTTCCCCTACGCCTAGGTGAGATTAGGGCCCGGTCTGAGCCTGGATGGGGGTCCTAGAGAGTGGGGTGCACCTGTCAGTGCCAGGCCCCAGACCTCGCCCTGAGATGCCTTGCGGGGCTAGGCTGGTAGGAGAGCCAGGCCTCTGCTGGCCCCACTCTTAAGTAGGAACTCAGGAAAAAAATGGGAGCTAGATGTACAGGAGAGGGGTCTGAGGCCGGCCCCTCTCTCTGTAGCTGTCTTCAAGCCTTCTCTCTCTCCAGTCCTGCGGAGAAAGCATCTTTCTCCCAGCTGCTCGTCCCTCCCCCTACCCAAAGTTCCCCCAGGAGGACTCTAAGCTGTGTAATGGGGTGGAGCTGTCTTTAATCTGCTCCATAAATGTTTTCTGAATTCTCATTAGAGACTATAATGTCCTATTAATATGCTGATGAGATTTCATTTGGGGCTAAGGAAGGAAAAGAAGCTGGGAGGATGTGAGGTGGAGGTGGGGTGATTCACCATGGAGATCCCAGGGGAGAGAAGCAGAGCTGAGCTCATGGTGTCTCCCTCTAGTCCTTGAGAAACTCAGGAAGACTCAGTCCCAGGTCCCCAGGGCTCTGACTCAGCTGCCATGGGACCTGGCAGATAGGTACACACACCCCTCCACACCTCAACCCTGAATACCACCTGGGGCCCTACCCTGGTGGCCAAGGTTAGTCACCAAAGCCTACACTCATTCTTCATTTGTTCCTACCACTGGCATCTGCATTGAGCATACTGGGGCCTAGCATCCAGTTAGGCCCCCAGCCATCTGCCCTTCAGTCAGACACAACTGGGCACTGTGGGACACTGGAAAGAAGCAAGGTATGTATTGAAGCCAGCACCTAGTCAGCCCTCAATAAATTGTGGTTGTGAAGACAGGTTCCTGCCCTTGGGTCGCTCCTAGTCTGATGGGTGAGGGAGGCAGATGTGTTAGGAGTTGAAATCCAGCCGTGATGATGGAGGAGTCTGAGCCTAACAAAGGAGGGAGGGACTCTGTGTGTTCCTGTGGCTCAGTGTGTACTTGCAATTCAAAAAATACTCACAGATGGAACCTCTGCCATGCCTGCCCCAGGAATGTCTCCCTGTATCAGCCTGTGAAAGTCCTGCCATCCCTTAAGGCCAGGTCCCTTGTTGTCCTAGATGATCCCAACCTCTGTCTGCTGCAGCATTCTCCCCACCATAGAACTACATTTGGAAGGGCTGACATCTGTGGCTCGTTTCCCTGAATAAGGCCATGAGCCTGGGCTGGTGCCTCAAGTGGCACTCACTCTTGAGCATCTGCACCTTACCCATGTCTTCTCTCCAACCTTTATAGGCCAAGGGGGCCCTGACCTTCTGTCCAGGGGCAGTCCTGTTACCTCCCCTCCTTCAAAGTGCCTTGGCTGTGCTGGATCCTGCTCTATGCCTGGCTTCTCAAGGTCATTCCAACTGGGCCCCGATTTAGCCAGTCCTGAGGGCCTAGGCTGGCAGCTGGCCTCATTTCACAGGGCTCTGTGTCAAACCCTCTTCCCACTGCCATCACTTAGGACATCTTGGCTTGAGCTTCTCTCTTTCCCCTCCTCCCTTTCCAGAAAAACTCACCTTCCCTGCTCTTTGGCCTCTGCCCCAGCTGAAGCACATTTGTATAGTACCTCACACTTTGTCACTTGTTCCTTCTACCCAGCATTCTGTGAGCCATTTTAGTTCCAGACTCCTGTGACAAGAGCGTGGAATAGATAACATTCAGGTTTGGGCCTCACTATTCATTTGCTGCTGACCTTAGGCAGGTGACTTAAGCTCTTGGTGCCTCATTTTCTGTAACATTTAATCAACAATATCTAGGTCTCAGAGTTCTTATGTGGATTTAAGAGATAATGCTATCGGGTAGCCTGCTTCTAAAAGTGGCTCACCAATTAAATGTTACCGGATTCTGGGTTGCTCACCTCTATTTCTGGAGTTGGATTCCAGGTTCTTCTTGTCTCAAACAAAGAACTGAATGAAATGAGCAAAAATTAGTGGCAAAGTTTATTTGAAAAAGAAAAAGTGAGGATTGGGAGAGAAACTGGTTCTATATAGCGAGGTTGGGCCGAGTAAGAGGAGAAAAAACAATAAAAGGATACTCCAGAGAAAACAGGGCAGCCTACTGTGAAGAAAGTCACAATAGCAAGCTTTTCTTTGTGTCTGTGTCTTTTATGCAGTCCAAATCTCAAGGAAACCTGCAAGAACTTCTACACCTGGGTCCTGAGAGGCGGTGCTGGGACCCCACACCTCAGGCTGACCTCAGGTCTAGGCCGTCCTGTTGAAAATCTGCACAAGTTCTCCCAAGAAGCCCACACACATGTAGAGCTCTGCGAACTGTTCTGTGCATGTGTCTGGGATCTTGCAATTAACAGGTCATGCCCACTTCCTCAGCCACACCCTAATCTCCTATCTCAATAATGCAGCTGGGTACAGTAGCCCACACCTGTATAATAATAGCTACTTGAGTAGCTGAGGCAGGAGAGTTACAAGTTTGAGGCTAGCCTGGCCAACTTATTGAGACCTTATCTTAAAACAAAAAATAAAAAGGGATAGAGATGTAGCTCAGTGGTCAAACCACCCTGGGTTCCATCCCCAGTACAAAGGAAGAGGAGGAGGAAGAGAAGGAGGAGGAAGAACAGCACTTAGCATAGAGCAGTGCATAAGGAGGTACTCAATATATACATACCTGTTATTATTCCCCAGCCTTCCCAGAGCTTCCTGCAGGTTCTCTCCAAGTCCACAGGCTTTGCCTCAGGCCCTAGTGCATCTTATTCCTGCTGTTCAAATTCTGTCTTTGGGACCAGGCAGATCTAGACTCACTTCGAGTTCCACTGCTGAACTCTGAGCCGACTCAGTTCCTTCCTCTGTAAACTGAGGCTTTGATCAAATGAAATGGCTTGCATGAAAGTACCTATCACAATGCTTGCCACAAAGTGAGAATTTCTCTTGCCACATTGATGATGCTCAGCTATGAGGCCAGTTTGGCTTGGGTACAGGGGTGGAAAACTGACCCGGATGCCAAGGAGGCCCTGGTAAGGGCAGCTAAATTCACCAAGGCAGTGCCTGAAGCTTAGAGCAAGCTTAGGCATGATGCAGCCAGTGGGCAGTGACAGGAGTGCTGAAGTAACTCCTAGGTGCAGAGGAAGCCATACTACTGTACTAAGTCTTGCAGATGCCAGGCTTCATCAGTGGCACCCTTATCCTTGGGGGGTGGGAGTGGGAACGGTACAAGGAGAGTCCTAGGGAACATGCAGAGTTATCTGGCAGCAGATGAGACACAAGCAGAAGGCCAAGGTTAGTGAGAACCTAGCAAGTGGGGGCCCATTAAAAGTAGAACCTGGGAGGAGAACCAGGGCCTCAGTATGCACCCCAGCAGCCCACCTTCCTGGTTCATTGTCAGCTGTGTTGAATGGCTGGCTGGCGGGGCTTGGTTTGGGGAATCCAAACTTATTGGGCTTGGTTTCCCACTTTCTGGCTGTGTGACCTTGGACATGTTACTCTGCCTATCAGTGTCTCAATCTCCTCATCTGTAAAGTAGCAATCATATATATGTATTTTTTTTTACCACATAGTACCGTTATGAGGCTGAAAAATACATTACTGGCAGACAACTGTTGCTGATATCAGTATTACTGTAGCTAGCTGTTACTGTTAGATTTGGCCTATTCCTCTCAGGTCTGCGTGTGGCCCCAGGCCAGGAGGGTGGTCCCTCAGGACACCTGTTGGACTGAGGGTGGGCTCTGCTGAGCTGACAATGGAGAAGAGCTAAGATCCAGGCATTTACTCCCTGTCTTGCCATTGGCACCTGTTCCCCCAAGCTGGATCTCCAAGGCCCCTGAGCTGTGACAGCCTGTGATGAATGACCCTAAAAGGCTTTCCTTAGGTGCTCACCATCTAGTGCTGGGCTCTGACTAGGCTTGATATTCAGGGACAAATCAGAACAAGGAAAGACAGGAGGGGACATGAGCTGAGCGAGGCAGCAGAGCTAGTGGAGACCTGGGCAGTCGATGGCTTTGGAGAACTCCAGGAGCACAGGAGCAACCTCAAGTACAGGGCTGATGGCTTGAAGCCAGGGGCCAGTCTACCAGAAATGAGTCTTCAGGGTTTTCCAAAGCTCAACTTGTCTCTAAGGAGCTGCTCAGATCAGAAAATCACTGGTCTAAAAGCAGTTATTAAGCATTTATGAGCCACCAGGCACTGGGGATAAGAAAATAAAGGAAAATCCCATTGTCCTTACCTTCTTATGAGTTGGTATCTGTAAGCTGAAGTCTAAGGCACGGGCAAGGAGATGTGTGGGTGTGTATATGGAGCTTTATCTCAGCTCTGCCCTTGATTTGACTAAGCAGCTTTCTCCCCCCTCGAGCCTCAGCTACCTCATCTGTACAATGGGAGAAAATAGGGAAATAGATGCTTTATAAAGGTCTATGAGTCTGAGCTGGTGAGGGGGATTCAGCAGCCACAAGGGTGGCTGGGAAGACCCCAGGTTCTCAGAGCAACCGTGCTCAGAAGCTCTGGCTGACCCACAAGGTGCTGTCTGCTCCTCACCCTGCTCCTGGCCTTCCTTCACCTCCCAGGGAGGCCCTTTGGGCTGGACTCTGGAGCTGAGGCCATGTGTGAACGCCCCTTATCACCTTCCCTGCTTTGTCTTGTGAGGTGTCCAGGAATCTGCTCACACACCAGGCCCAAAGCACTTAGGTTTCTGACCACAGAGAAGCCGCCATGGAGAACGGATGCGGCTGTTTCCCTTCCCAGTCCCAGACCCTCTCTGGTGACCATGGGAGGCCAATTAGCAAAGAAAGAAATGCTTTCTGCCCTGAGCCCTTGCCTACCACTGCCTACATCTGCTCAAGGCTTAATGGTCATTTGAGCTGTCTCTGTGGACAGAGGATGGGGCTTCCTTGGACTGCCTGGCTCCAGGTGGCAGCGCAGGTCTTCAGTGAAACCAGGGGAGGAGGAGCAAGGTGCCGGCCACTGTGGGAGAAGCCAGGACAGGGGGAGCACAGCACACTGGGTCAAGGCCAGAGCCTGGAGGTTGATCCTGGCACCTACTCAGAAACAGATGCTCTTCAGAGTCTCCTCTGTACCTCTGCAGGGACTGGCTGGTGGCAGGCAAAGTATGGGTGGAGACAGGGGCCAGGCAATAGGCCCTTAGAGCAACTTCTTAATGGAGGAAGCTGCTGAGTTGGGACTCTTCACTGGGCCCTGTGGTTAATGGCCTTCCTCCTAAACTTTCCAGGCTGACCTGGAAAACTGGGTTGTGTGTCTGCATGCTGTGCTGTGGAGAAAATGCACAGCTGGAAGGGGGAAGAACTGGGTTCTGACTGTGACCCTGCTGCTGATGTGTTACTCTGTGATTTTCTCCATCCCTGGCCTCAGTTTCCTCATTTGTCAAATCAAAACTGTGGCATGCCCTGCTGAGTCAGCCGCAGAAGGCAGGTTAGAATGGCAGGGGGATTGGGGCGTGCAGGGGAGGGGAGAGGCTAAGTCTGGAGAGGTGACATCACTTTTAGCAGGACCTTCACTGACAATGCCCTTTCCCACCTGTTTGAAAACTGCCCTGCACTTACTAGTTGTGTGACCTTGGGTAAGTCACGGGATCCCTCTGTACCTCAGTAGACCAGAGATGAAATCACCCTTACAAGCCATCCATGAGAGTGTGCATAAAAGAGGTTGCCCACATGAAGCACCCAGCAGTGCTCTCCAGAGCTAGGATGAGGGAGAGGGAGGAGTGCGTGGTGTCTCCAGGAGGAGACGCTTATAGGAGCCTTCCAGCTCAGCCTAGCAGCTGTCTGCCCCCACCTCTGGGCTGCCATGAATAATGAACTGGTATTGATTGCCTGGTCGGGAAATTCCCTGTGACCTGTGATAAAAATACTCACAGCCTGAGAGCCCACAGCTTGAGGCAGGTTTTCAGCAGCCAAGCTGAGCACATTGGCACAACCCTCATCCTAGCCTCAGCCCCAGGAAGCTCAGGAGGACTGTGCATTGGACACCGAGACCAAGGCAGTGCCCACTGCCACCACTCTGTCTCCAGGGAGAGGTACAAAGGAGAGGGTGTTTGTGGAGCCCCCACAGCCAGGCCCTGGGACATAGGAGTGATGACTTGGCTTTGAACCTTACTTCTGCTGCTTCCTGCCAAGCACCTCAGTTTCACCAGCTGTGAAATAGAGACAAGAATCCCTTCATCACAGAACTAGCCCTATATTCCATCAAGCTAAGGTATGGAAAGTGCCCCAGCATAGCTCTCAGCCCACAGGAGGAACTCAAGGAATGGTAGTGCAGGTCCTTCCAATTCTCCCTCCTGCTCTCTTGACCAAAACTTGAGACCATTTCACAGGGGAATGAACCTCGGAGTGACTTTTAAAAACGAATTCACAAGCCATAAAATTCACCTTTTTATAGGGCACATTTCAGTGATTTTTTTTAGTAGATTCACAGAGTTGTATGACCATCATGATCATCTAATTTTAGAACATTGTTATCTAGCCAAAAAGAAACCCTATGCCATTAGCAGTCTCCCAATTCCCACCCCCTCATTCCATGCCTTTGATAACCACTAATCTACTTTCTGTCTCTATGGATTTGTCTTTACAGGATATTTCATATAAGTAGACTCACACAATATGTGACATTTTGGGTCTGACTTCTTTCATTTAACATTTGTTTGCTTGTTTGGTAACCCAGCAAGTGCATAGCTACATCTTCAGCTCTTTTTCTAAATTTTATTTTGAGACAGAGTCTCCTTAAGTTGGGCTTGAACTTGAGATCCCCCTGCTTCAGCCTCCTAAGTAGCTGGGATTACTGGCATGTACCATTGGGTCTGGTTTAGCATAATGTTTCAAGCTTCATCCATGTTATACTTCTTTCTTTTTCATGACTGAGTAATGTTCCACCATTTGGATAAACTACATATTGTCTATTCACTCATCAGTTATTGATATTTAGATTGTTCCCACATTTTGGCTATTATAAATAATGCTGCCATGAACCTTCATGTACAAATTTTTTCTTTGGATATGTTTTCATTCCATATATATATATATATACACATACATATATATACATATGAGTACATATATACATTGTATATATGAGTACATATATACAATGAGATACAGTGGTGCCTCAGTTCACGAACTTAATTTGTTCTATGATTTTGGAAAAGATGGCCACATTTGTGTTTGCGTGGGAAAGATGGCATAGTCATGTTTGTCACCTGATGCAGAGTTTGCAAACAAAATCAAAATTTTACCAAACGCTTCTGTTTGCAAAAAAAATCATTTTCAAACAAAAGCATTCATGAACAGAGGTACCACTCTATATCCATATATAGAATTGTTGAGTCATAAAGTAACTCTTTGTTTAACATTTTGAGGAATTGCCAAACTGTTTTCAAAAGCAGCTGTACCATTTTACATTTCCACCATTGGTGTATATTAGTCCCAATTTCTCCACATCCTTGCCAAAACCTATTATCTGTCCTTTTTAGCCATGTTAGTGGGTGTGAACTAACATCCTGTTTTGGTTTTGATACGCATTTTCCAGATGTTTAATGACGTTGAGATTTATGTGTTGTTAGCCAATTGTGTGTCTTCCTTGAGAAAAACTTATTCATATCCTTTGCCAATTTTTAATTGGTTTGTTTGTCTTTTGTTGTTGAATTGTAAGAGTGCATTATGGTATTCTGAATGTAAGTCCTTTACCAGATATACAAAGTATAATCAAAAAGTATGGTGAATGTTTATTTTTGAAAATTACAGCAAAAGACACATTGCCATTGATTCCCTTCAAAACACTCCCTCTTGCTTTGAACATTGTTCAAATTGCTCCCATTGTTCTTGCCACTTTCTGAAGGAGTTCTGGAAATCTTCTTTTACATATTTTTTTTTTGCTTAAATTCTTTTATTGGTACATTTTAGGTATACAATAATTTACATTTATCATTCATTGGGTACTTTTACCTGCACATGATGCATCTTGGTTCTTATTTTTTCCCCATTCCCTGTACTGTCACAGCTGTCTCAATGTTCTGAATCCATTCAAAACGTTAACCTTTCATGGTCATTTTTACTTTGGGAAAGAGCTATAAGTCTTAAAGTGCCATCTATGGTAAACAAACTGGATGAGGACACACTATAATGTTTTTATGAGCCTGCTTTTCTGTTGGATGGCATGCAGCAGCATTCACCATATTTTTTTTATCATATCTCATAAAGGCACTCACTATTTTTTCCTAAGGGCTTTATAGTTTTGGCTCTTACATATACATCTCCAATACATTTTGAGTTAAAAATTTTTGAATTGATGTGAGGTAGGGGTCCAACTTCAGTCTTTTGAATGTAGATACCCAGTTTTCCCAGAACTACTTTTTGAAAATATTCTTTTCCTCACTAAATTGTTCTAGCATTCTTGTTGTAAAGTAAATTACCATATATGCAAGAGTATATTTGTGGATTCTCACTTCTGTTTCATTGACCTCAATGTCTACCCCTATGAGAGTACTATGCTGTCTTTTTTTTTTTTTTAAATTTCAGAGTTTTATTCTATTGTACTAAAGGAACATGTTGCAAGATGGTTATAGAGTTTTCTGTCTTCAGTTTTAAAAATCTAAGGCACTTGCAAATCCTTAAGAATACCACCAAATTATAACAGTAAGCATAATATAACTAGATTCTTAATACCTAAAAATAAAAACATTTAAAATATGGGCCGGGGATTTAGCTCAGTGGTTTCACCGCCTGCTGCGCAAGCACAAGAACCCGAGTTCGATCCCCAGTACCAAAAAAACCCATTTAAAAATATGCTGTCTTAATTACAGTAGTTTCATAGTAAATATGAAATTAGGAATAGTAAGAGTATAAAATTTTGAAATTATTCTCATCTTTCAAGATTATTTAGACTATTCTGGATTATTTTCAGTCCATATGAATTTTAGGATCAGTTTATCCGTTTCTAAAAAAAAAAACTAGGAAAAAATAGCTAGAGTTTTTTAAAAAAATAGGGATTGTTTTGGATTTCTGGATCAAGTTGGGGTTTATTGCCATCTTGTCAATATTAAGCCTGCACGAACATGGGATATTTTTCCATTTATTTAGTTCTTATTCAATTTATTTCAGTAATATTTGTTACTCTTTTTTTTTTTTTTTTTTTTGGTACTGGGGATGGAACTTGGGACCTTGCGCTTGTGAGACAGGTGCTGGAACCACTCAGCTAAATCCCTGGCCCCTGTATATCTTTTTTTCTCCATTTTGTGGTGCTGGGGATCAAGCCCAGGGCCTTGTGCCTGCTAAGCAAAGGGGTTCACCATTGAGCTATCTCCCTAGCCCCCCATTTATATATCCTCGTTAGAAGAATGTCTATTCAAGTCTTGGGCTCATTTTTGAATTTCATTGTTTTTTTTATTGTTGAGTTTTAGAAATTATTTATGTATTCTGGATATTAACTTCTTATCTGATATGTGATTTGCAAATATTTTCTCCCATACCATATATTTGCAAAATATTCTGTCCTATTCCATTTTATTTTGTCTATAGTGTCCTTTGATATACAAAACTATCTAATTTCAGCAAAATCCCATTTGTCTCTTTTTTCTTTTGTTGCTTCCATTTTTGGTGTCATAGTTAAGAAATTATTTCCAAATTTAATGCCATTAAGATCTCCTTCTTGGGGTTGAAAATTCAACTTGTTAGTAGAGTGTGTGCTCAGCATGCTCAAGTGCCTCAATCCCCAGTTCTAAAAAACAAAAATTTCTCATCTTTTCTTATAAGAATTTTATAGTTTTATTTTATTTTTTTCTTATTTCAAATGATCAATTATTCATTTTAATCATTTTCATCCTTATTTACACTTTCAATTTCTCACACTAGAGAAACTAT
>NW_004624891.1:852669-894249 GCF_000247695.1 Heterocephalus glaber | reverse complement strand
GTTGCCAGTTCAGTGGGTCCAGGTGGTTGAGTATCAGAGTGTTCCATCTCATTTCTCTTTGGGGTTGCTGTAGGTGATCTGGAAGTCTGGTTTTGAGACTTATTTCCGTGTTTTCTCATTTTGACTGGGGCGGCGGGGTGTGCTGTTGGCACCCGGGTGGATCACCTCCTCTGAGCTGGGAGAGGCTGGACAGGCCGGGAGTGGCTATAGGGATGGTGGCCCGGAAACCCCTTCCTCTGGGCCAGGAGCGGTGGGACAGAAGGCCACCCAAATGCCCTTTCCTCTGGGCTGGGAGCAGCAGGAGGGATAGTGGCCAGGAAGCCCCTTCCTCTGGACCAGGAGCAGTGGGACGGCAGCTCAGAAGCCCCTACCTCTGGGCCAGGCACGGCAGGATGGATGGCGGCCCCAAAGCCCCTTCCTCTGGGCTGGGAGCGGTGGGATGGGTGGTAGCTGGGATGCCCCTTCTTCCCAGAAGTTTTTCCTTTTCTTTTCCAAGAAATGCAGAATGGTAAATCCTTCCACAAAGAGAATCCACAGAAACTAATAAATAGTAGTTGCAGCTCAAGAGCACCATCTGAATGGCACCATGACCATCTCTAACTTCTTCTGACCCTGCAGCCTTATGCTGAGCTTTCCTTCTCACCTCCTTGCTCAACTTGAGAGACCGTTTGCAGAGGTTTCAGTCCATAGTCGGCTGGTGCCAAGGCAAGGCCGCGTGGTAGAGAAGAAATAGTCTGAGTCAAGGCAGGCTGAAAAAAGCCCCTCCATGCTATCTTGTCACCTCGCAGTGGCCGTGGTATTTTTGTTAAGATGCAAGTCCAAGCTGGGCATGGTAGCCCATACCTTTTATTCCTGCAGGAGGATCACAAGTTCCAGCCCAGCCTGGACAATTTAGCAAGACCCAGTCTCAAAGTAAAAAATTTAAAAAGAGCTAGGGTTGGGCATGTTAGCACATGCCTGTACTCCTAGCACTTGGGAAGTTGAGGCAGGGCAGCCTGGACTACATCGTGAGTTCAAAGCCAATCTGGACTATAGAGGGAGAACTTGTCTCAAAAAAACAAAAGAAAAAAAAAAAAAGGGGGCTTGGGATGTAGCTCAGTGCAAAGGCCCTGAATTCATCCCCCCGCACAGATGTGAGTCAGAACCTGTCACCTGCCCAAAACTTTTCAAATGCCCTCTTCCCCTCAGATTGAGAGCCAACTAAGTCACATGGCTCTCCATGATCTGACCCTACCCATCTCTCTGCCTTACCTCCTGCTAGCCATTCTCTGCCTATTTGCTCCCTCCTCTCCCACTGGCCCTCTTCAACCTCACCTAGCACATTCCTGCCTCTGTGCCTCAGTACTAGCTCTTCCTTCTCAGGGCACACTCTTTGCAAAGAATCTGACCTAACCTGAATCCCACTTCCTTCCATCTCTGCTCCAAGGCCACCTTAATGGAAAGACCTTCTCCATGTTCACATTATACAAAATAGTGGCTTTACCCCCCCACCTTACCCAGCATTCCCTGCTTCCCTCATCTGAGTTCTTTCTTTCATGTCAAGATGGTCTGCAAATGCCTGAGACCATGTGTAGTGCTGCCATAAATATACTATATTTTTTCCTATATATACAAACCTGTGATAAATTGATTTTATAAATTATAATTTTGATTATAACTATAATTATAAACTATTTTATTTTATAGATTACAGTAAGAGATTAAAAATAATAACTAAAAATAAAATAGAACAATTATAATACAGTATAATAAAATTATTTAAAACTTATGAGTTATTTATTTCTGGAACTTTCCATTTAGTATTTTCAGGAAATGGATAACAAAAACCATGGAATGTGGAACTGTGGATAAGAGAGGACCACTGTATCTGCACAGCAACCCTATTAAGCAGGTACTGTAATTGTCATTCCCATTTTATGAATGGAGACTCAGACTGCTACGTTTGGATTTGAAATGTCTCCAAGAATGCACGTGCTAAAAGCTTTGTTCCCCAGCTGGTTGGGTTTTTGGGATGTGATTATATTGTGAGGGTTCTAACTTAATCAGTGAATTAGTTCATTGGTAAGATCCTAATTTGATAGCGTTATTGGGAGGTGAGGGAAATTTAAGAGGTGGGGTTAATTAAAGGGAGTGGGTGAAGGGGGTGTGACCTTGGGGACTATATCTGGTCCCTGGCCCCTTCTTCTCTGGTTCTCTTCCTCTCTGCTTCCTGCCTGCATGATACGAGTAGCTTTCCTTTGCATACCTCTCCATCATGATGTTCCTGCCTCACTACAGGCCTAAAAGCAATGGAACCAGCTAACCATGGACTGAAACCTCTGAAACCATGAGCCAAAAATAAATCATTTCTCCTTTAATCTGTTTTGTCAGGTATTTTTTCACAGCTATGAAAAGCTGACTAATATACAGACCCAGAGATTTAGTAATCTGCTACGGGTCACACAGCTGGCAAGTGGGGAAGTGGGGATTGACAAGTCAGGCTGCCTGTTCCTGCTAAGCTTCACAGTTCCCTGTCTCTGTTCTCCACTCCCATCTTTCCTCTGGGCCCCAGGAGAGCAAGGCCAAGGCCCCACCCCAGGGAGCAGCAATGTCAGCTCCCGAGCATGCTCTAGCTCAGCCCCACCAAGAGGAGCTGCATTTGTTCCCAATTACAGATGATTTGTTTTGAAACTCAAATCGTTTATAATCAGAGGGGCCAGGTAGAAATAGATGCTTCTTTTTCTCTAAATGAAGCCTTTGGCTGGGCTTCCTTAAGGGATTTAATTTTTTCTTTCTTTTTCTTGGCCCCAAGGAGGGCATGGTTCTAGTCAGCACTCAATGAGGTTTAAAGAAAAGCAAACAAGGGCTAATTCAAAACTGGTGGTCTATGCCACCTGCACCCTCCCATTCCCTACCTTCCTGCCTTCCTTTTCACCATTCTGGCCTTGGTTGGTGACAGCACAATGATAGCCCAGAGGTGCCATGAAACTCTCCTCTAATTCTCTAAGCAAAATGGATTTGAACTTCCTTTTAGCTGAAACATTAATGGAAACCATATCCTCTTTGACTGGGGGTCGGCGGCTAGAGAAGGATTCTCAGTCCCCAGAGTACCAGAAATCATGGGACAGACCATGACATAGTGAATTGAGGCAGTTTTCTAGATTATGAGCCCCCAAACCACCCTGGCCTCAGTTGGGCTGGGATCCACAGGCACTAAGCCACCCTCTGTGGGAATTACTTCCTTGGCTTCTGTTCCTTGTTCCCCCACAATGCCCATCGCCCCTTACTTCCTCCCAAACACTAGATATCAACAAGGTCGCTCTCATTGGTGCTATGGAGGGTGGGGAGCTCTCTGCTTTCTGTACAGGAAGAGAAAGTGAGGGAGCATTAAGCTGCATTTAGATCAGCAGAACCTCACCTCAGATTACCCTTCTCCAGAGAGTTCCAGGTTGGGGTTGGCTGCAAGAGAAATTTGTGTAAGATCTGGAAGGCAGAGATATAGCAGCAGTCACTGGGCCCTGCAGCCATTGGCTCCCCTCACTGGTGTGGGGCAGCAGAATGTCCCACAGCCCACCTCCCTCCCCAGCTGCTCCTGAGAGCTTCCATGAGCCCTAGGCTGAAGAATGAGCAGCATGGTGGTGTAGGACACCAGCTGCCTCTGCGGCTCTCCCATCCACCCAGGATAGAGGCCAGGAGAGAAATTGCAGGGTCTTGTTTGTCATTACTCTTTCTCACTTCAGCTCCAGATTTCTTCCTGTCTGCCAGCCCTGTTCACCTACAGCACTTCAGTCCCACCTGCCGTCTGTCATGGCCACTGGCTTCCATAGGCTTCTTCAGCAGCTCCCAAGATGTAGAAATTCTAATCCTCATAATAAATTTCTCATTCCATGTCACTCACGGTGGTTCTGCTTCCCTGCTCACACTCTACCAGATACAGTGCTCAGTGAATGTGTTTTTATTAGAATTGTTAGCTTGGGGGTTTCACGGGCAGAAAGCAGTGTGTTTAGTCTGCATATGAACTGAGGGGCCAGCAGAAAGCCTTTGAGGTCCTTCCATGCCTTGCTAACTAGAAGGGGATTGAAAGAAGGCTTGGACAATTGGCCAGTCCTTGCTGAGACCCATCATGAGCTAAGTCCTGGACAGGGCATGGCATGATGGATATGCAAATGTAATTGGATATATAACACAACCAAATGAGGATCTGAGGGCTACTGAAAATAAGAAGAGCTAGTATTCACCTGGGACCCCCTATTTCATTCTATTTTTTTTTTTTGCTTAAATTCTTTTATTGGTATGTCCAATATAGTTCTGGAAACATTAGCCACAGCAATTAGAAAAGAGAAAGAAATAAAAAGAATAAAGACAGGAAAGGAAGAAGTTAAACTCTCATTATTTGCTGATGATATGATACTTTACACAGAAGACCCAAAAAACTCTACCAAAAGACTTCTGGACTTAATTGACAGATTCAGTAGAGTGGCTAGATATAAGATCAACACTCAAAAAACAATAGCCTTCTTATACACAAATAGCAGACTCACTGAGAGAGAAATTAGGGAAACAATTCCTTTTTTTTTTTTTTGGTACCGGGGATCAAACTCGGGTCCCTGCGCTTGTGCAGCAGGTGGCGAAACCACTGAGCCAAATCCCCGGCCCGAAACAATTCCTTTTACAATAGCATCCAAAAAAAAGAGAAATATCTAGGAATCAATCTAACAAAGGAAGCAAAAGTCCTCTACACTGAAAACTACAGCACCCTGAAAAAGGTCCTATTTCATTCTTGATCAAGCTTCTGAAGCAGGTAGGAAGTGGGGCCCACAGAAAGAGATTAAATAGCTTGCCCAAATTCACACAGAATGGAATTCCAAACAGAAGCAATTAGGCTCCCAGAGCCCAGGTCAGGCTGTAACTGCTGTTTACAGGGGCTTTCCTCCAGAGGGAGTTCCCTGGAAACACTAAGAGCACAAAAGAGCCACAAGCAAACCCTGTCCCAAGGCTGCCAAGTACAGCGGGAACTCAGAGGCTGGTGGGAGGGAGCCTGGGAGCAAGGGGCCAAGGCTGAGAGAGGCTTCCTGCTGTGACTGTGGCCTGGAAAGCTAAAGAAAATGGAGCCAAATTCCCCCAGCTAGAAACCTGGCCTTGTCCTCCATGGCCCTTCTTTGTCACCCCCTCTACCCAGCTGTCTGTCACTGAGTTCTCTGGATGCTTCACTGGATATGTCTTTATCACCCTCCCCCTCTAGCTTCCACTCCTCCTTGGCCCTGTGAGATTTCAGACTGTTCCCATTTCTGGCCTGATCCCTCTGCTGACCTCTTTCTCCCTGGCCTCTTGACTTACACTCTTACCTGTTGAAACACACACTGGTTTCCATAAGCACCTTTTCCATGCTCAGCTCTGATCATGCCATGCTTCCACTCAAGATCTTATCATGGCCCTACCATCTTTAAGGGTCTCAGGGAATAAAATAATCATATTAAGGCTGAACCATGTGAAATGACTGATATTCAACTGTTTGTGACCTACAAAAACAGCAATTTCCTATGGTTACTGTAATACTGCATGCTTGCAATTCGGTTGCAACTAAATTGTGGAGAGAATTGAGTTCATGAACTGAGGTACCAGTGTACCACTGTAATTCATAAACTGGAGTTTATGAAGCCCTCATACTTACACATGCATCCAAACACATAACACATATGAGTTTCCCTGCTCTTGTACCCCTGTGGTCTGTCAGCCTCTTTGGGCCTTTGCTTCTGGATGGTCTCCTCTACATCTTGGTCTCACTCTTTTTGTTGTGCATTCTGTGTGTGGCTGTTTCCCTCCCAATGTTGATTTCTATCTCTTTGTCCCTATCTCTCTGATTCTTTCTGTCTCTGTATCTCTGTCTTTCTTATAGGTGTCTCATTACCCTGTAAGCATCATTCTAACTTTCCCCTTGTCAGTATTTTCACCATCCTTGGCTTGCTATCTATGTTCATTTTGTATTCTATATGAGTGTGGGCATGTATGTGTATATATATATATATATATCCCCAAGAAGTGTTTGTTGACCTCGCAGGTGCTGGTCTCTGATGCACATTTGAGGCTCAGGGCTCCCTGCCATAGCACTGGAAGGACAGAACAGACTGGAACAGGCAGTGGGCTTGGGGGCTAGGTCTATCCTCAAGCCCAGAGCATCCTTGCAAAGGCAGCTCCTGGGGCTTGCAGCCTCATCCTTCCTGCAGCCAACAAAGCAATTGGTGCAGATGGCAGTGACTCAGATGTAAAACCCAGCTGTGCAAATTAGCCCAAGGCCTGTAAAAAATTAGACTGGATGTAAAAGAGATCAGCCTGTGGAAAAAGAAAAATGTTAGTTAAAAGAGAAAATCCTTGCCCCCGCCTCTGGGTCATAGATCACAGTAGAGAATCCTTCAGCCAGGAGGGACTTCAAGGGGCCATCTAGCTTGGCCACATCTCTGAACAGGTCAGGCCCCAGCCAGCCAAGACAATGGCTCTCTATTTCCATCTTTCAGGGACATAGCCCAGTGATTTTTTAGTATCATCCCCAGTACCTTATTCTTAGAACAAACCCTTGCACTATGGTCTTCACATGCTGTGTCCCCTCAATTCCAATCTCTACTCAAAAGTTGCCTCTTCCAAGAGGTCCATTCTGACCATCCTAGCTAAACTAGCCCCTGCCTCACCTCGGCCCCACAGCACTGTAGTCCATAACTTGCCGTTATTTCTCTTCAAAGCATTTACAACTTCTTAGTGTTAGATTTTATATATTTAATAATTAGCTGCTTCTGTTACTGCTCCCCAGTGCCTAGAGCTGTGCCTAATGCTTTCTAGACACTCAGCAGTGGTTAAATTCATGAATGAAATTCTGTTGCTTATAGGCTCTATGACTTTGAGGCAAATTACTTAACCCTTCAGACTTTTTGTTTCCTTATCTCTAAGATGGGAAGAATTACATCTACCGTGTGAGCTGTTGTGAGTAAGAAATGAGATAGTGGATATAATGCTCATAGTGCCTGGCACTAAAAATTACTAGTTATTAAAACAGCTGGTAAAGTTTCCACCTAATTTTTCTGGTTCTGCCTTCAGTAGAAGCAGAGAGCAGCTACTCACTCTTTCCAGGTTGAATGATCTTAATCCTATTCATTTTTGTTGTTGTTGTTGTTTTAAAATAGGGTCTTGCTATGTAATTCAGGCTGGTCTTGAACTCACTATGTCACCCAGGATAGCCTTGAGCTCCTGTGGATCCTCTTGCCTCAGCCTCCTGAGTACTGGGATTATAGGAGTGCACCACCATGCCCAGCTAATCCTATTCATTTTTGTGATGTTAGACGTGTTGGCATAGGATGCATGGGCACCAAGGTGACAGCTTCTTCAAATTTTTCCAGGGCAGGAGTGAGCCAAAAAGACTTTAAGTCAATATGCTAAAGGGCTAAAGAAAACCGGGGACTAAAAACCAACAGAAATAAAATGAAAATATTAATAAAGAGATAGAAATTATAAAAAGGAACTAAGTAGAAATTTGGGGACTGAAAACTATAACTAAACTGAATGTGAACCACAGATCCCCACTTTCCTCTTCTGAGGGACCATAGGAGAGGTGGCCTTTGCACCTCTGACTTTGAGGTACAAATTTCATGAGACTCCAGGAAGAAGAATTTCATTATCATTAAGAGCACAAGATTTGGAGTCAGAGAGAGCTGGAGTCCAATCCCAGTTCTACTGGGCAGGCTATTACCCTTTCTGGCTTCAGCAATGGTAAAATTAGTGGTCTGCCAGGAGGACAAAATGAGAAGCACATGAAAAGTGCTTAGGCCAGTTCCTGGCCTGTGGTCAGGGCTCTTTAAATGGTAGCTATTATTACTAATATTATCATGATCTCATCCATCTCTGTCTTTAGTCAGCTTTGCATTCCAGCCATTCTCCTGAGCTCTGGCTTAAACTTCCTAAATCATCCCACCTTCCTGGCAAGGAAATCACTCCAGCTTCGGACTAGAGATTTTGTCATGCACAGAGCAAAAGGGCACCAGCTTTCCCCCTGGCCAAGTAGGTCCAAGCCGAAAACACAGGCTCCACTGTTTGGTGCCTATGAGCAAGAAGCAAAGACCTAAATAAAGTCAGCAAGGGTAGGTAAATGCAAACACTCATCCTTCCCCAGAAATACTGGGAAAAAATGCAGAATGGGTGAGTACCAACTTTGTCAGAATTCCAGAAAACAGGTAAAAGTTTGACACAATCAAGCAAACATTGAATTGAGAAAAAGACTAATTTAAAATTGTGGGCTGGGGATTTAGCTTAGTGGTTCTACCACCTGCCTCACAAGCACAAGGTCCCAAGTTTGATCCCTGGTACCAAAAAACCAAAACAAAACAATAAAATGGTCCTGGCACTCAAGGAAATCTCTATCAAAACACTAGTGGAACATAAGATGAAAGAACTGAGACTTCAGTGACCACATGTGACAAGAAATAGTCTTGGTAAATTAATATGCAAAAGTCACTAGACAAAAGGGTGACTGCAACCTTTAATAACCAAGAATGACAAACTATGGGAAAGGGGGGAGAGTCTGACTTCCAGATTTATAACATTATACTATTCAAGTCTAGCTTTCAACAAAAATCTTTAAGCATACAAAGAAAATATATCCCATTCAAGGGGCAGGGTTCAGGCATTGGACTAACTAGCAAGACTTCAAAAACCTAAAGAAAGCCATGGACAAAGACCTAAAGAAAATCAGGAAAAAATGTAGGAACAAAATTAGAATATCAATAAAGAAATGGAAATTATTAAAAGGAACCAAACAAAAATTCAATGGAAAATTATAATAATTTAAATTAAAATTTCGCTAGAGGGGTTCCAACAGCAGATCTGAGCAGGCAGAAGAAAGAAATAGTGAACTTTAACACAAGACCATTGAAATTATCCAGTCTGAAGTATAAAAAGAAAAAAATGAAGAAGAGCAGTGAACAAAGTTTGGGAGACCTTAGGGCACCATCAAGTGGTCCAATATACACATTATAGGAGCCTCAGAATGAGAAGAGAGGAAGAGAGAGTGAAAGAAAGGGATTGAAATAACAGCTGGAGATGTCTCAAACTTGATGCAAGACCTGAGTCTACACATCTAAGAATTTCAAAGAATTCCAAACCATAAAAAGACAGTTTTATAGAGAGAATCTTGAATATAAATAATCTTGAAAGCAGCAAGACAGAAACAATTCATAATATACAATTAATCTCAATAAGAATATTTGTTGATTTCTCATTAAAAATCATGCAAATCAGAAGGTAGCAAGATGACATATTTAAAGAGATTACTACAAACATCAATGAATTAGGTAACCTTGATGAAATGGACATATTTATAGAAACACACAAATTACTAAAACTTACTGAAGAAGAACAGAAAAATCTTGATAACAAAAAATAGAACCAGAAATTTTAAAACTCCAAATAAAGAAGAGTTAGGGACAGAGGGCTTCTTCACTGGTAAATTCCATCAAGCATTTAAAATTTTGACATTGACAGTTCTAAAACTCTTCCAGAAAACTGAACAGGAGGGAACACTACCAAACTCATACAATGAAGGCAGCATTACAAAGCCATACAAAGGTATAACAAGAAAAGAAAATTATAGATAAATATCCCTTATAAATATATATGTATGCATATATATGCAAAAATACTCCACAAAGTACTAGCAAACTAAACACATTGATATAAAAGGATTATGCACACAGCTAAGAGGGGTTTATCTGTGGAATGCAAGGATGGTTTAACATCAAATCAATCAATGTAATACACCACTGTATTAGAATATAGTAAAAAAAAAAAAACTCAGTTGATGCAGAAAAAACATTTAGCAAAACCCTACAGCCTGTCATGATTAAAGAAACACTCAGAAAACCATGAACAGTAGGGAACTTTCTAAATATAAAAGCTACCAGTATCTATGAAAACCTCATAACTAACATACTCATATCACCATTAACAGATGAACGGATAAATAAAATGTAGTATTTATACACAATGGAATGCTAATCTGCTATAAAAAAGGATAAATTTGAATAATTTGTAGGAAAATGGATGCACCTCAAGACAATAATGTTAAGTGAAATCAGACACAGAAGCTTAAATATCACATTGTTTCTCTTATATGAAAAACTCAAAGATGAATAATTTAAAGAGCAAGACAAAAGATATATGATAGGAAATGAGGGATAGATCTTTTGCAAATGAGAAGGGGATCTAGAGATGGAAGAAGAGGGGAGGGGTGGGAAGGGAAAGGGAAACAGAAAGAATTCAGATGTGTTACGTATATGTACCAACTCTCTAAGGTGAATATAATCTGTATGTACTGAAAATGTATAATTTTTTAAAAAGAAAAAACTAACATCATACTCAGTGGTGCTATTCCAAATGCCTTTCTCCTGTGATTGGGAATAAAACAAGGATACTTGCTTTCACTGCTCTTCTATTGTACTGGAAGTTCTAGCCAAAGCAATTAGACAAGAAAAATAAATAAAAAGCATCCAAATTAGAAAGAAAAAGTAAAATTATCTCTATTTATAGGTTGCATAATCATATATATATATATATTCTAAAGAATTCACAAACAAGTTATTAGAGCTAGCAAACATTCAGCAAAGTTTCAGGGTACAAGTTTGAGAAGCAAAAAATCAGTTGTATTTCTATATATGACAAAGAGCAATCTGAAAAAGATAAAATATCTACAAATAAACTTAAACAAGAAGATGAATGTTACAAAACATTGCTGAAAAGTAATAAAGAAGACTTACAGAAATAGTAAGATATTCTACGTTCATGAGTAGGGGGACTTTATATTGTTGAAATGTCAATACTACCTGTCTCACTCAGTTTGGATTGCTAAAACAAAATAGCACAAACTGATTAATTTATAAAGAACAGAAGTTTATCTCTCACAGTTCAGAAAGTTGGAAAGTCCAAGATCAAGATATCAGCAGGAGTGCTGTCTGGTGAAAGCTATCCTGTACATCTGAGATGGCACCTTGTTGCTGCATCCTCCAGAGGATGGTGGAAGGGATGGAAGGTGGAGCTCAACCTCTTTTATAAGGCACTAATATCATCCATGGAGTTGGAGACCTCATGGCTTTCTCACCTTCTAAAGGACTTACTTCTTAGTATTGTTGCATTGGGGATTACGTCTCAACATGAATTTTAGAGAGAACACAAATTTTCAAGCCATAGCTCTACCCAAAGTAATCTACAGATTCAATGCAATCTTATCAAATTCAAATATGGTACTTTTGCAAAAATGGAAAAGTCAATGCTGAAATGTATATGGAGATGCAAGTGAGCCCAAATAGCCAAAAAGTTCTTGAAAAAGAACAAAGTTGGAGGACATACATTTCCTAATTTCAAATCTTATTCCAAAGCTACAGTAATCTCTGGACTAGGGAGGCAGCAGCTCAGACTGGGCAAGAACCATACCGCCCAGTTTCCCTGCTCACATAGGATGACTCACTCTCAGAGTGGCTTGCTAGTGCCTTTCCATTTCTTCATTTTTTTAAAGGATAACTCTGGCAACAACTTGGCCTCCAGCTGGGAAATCAAGTTCTGTATGCTTTTATTAGAAAATAATGAGATGGCCACAGAGAGACTCAGGCTGTGCAGCAGGCTAGAGTCAGAGAATAGCCAAGGGATGGGGTTGGGGATGGGCAAGGGTTACTGCTCTGTCCCTCCCACACCCCAAAGACTACGGCCTCAGACTAAGCAAATGACATAACAAGGAGGACCCTTAGAGAACAAAGTCCACCCAACCTCATTTTACAAATGGGAGGAGATTGATGTCTGGAGATGGGTCAGATAACAGTTGAAATTAGTACATAGCATAGAGCTATTGGGATGGAATACATCTCAAGTGTAACCCAGCTTTCCCACTCAACCTCCAATGCTTTCAACAGTGTCTTTAATGACAGGTAATTGTCAAGCTGTGGCTTAAACATCTTTAAAAACTGTGCCAGGCACAGTGGCTCATGCCTGTAATCCCAGCCCTTGGGAGGCTGGGGCAGGAGCATCGCTGCAAGTTCAGGGCCAGCCTGGGCTACATAGTGAGTTCAAAGCCAGCCTGAACTGCATAGCAAGACCCTGTCTCAAAAAAAAAAAAAAAAAAAGATGGGGCTGGGGATTTAGCTCAGTGGTTCTGTGCCTGCCTTGCAAGCACAAGGTCCTGAGTTTGATCCCTGATGCCAAAAAAAAGGAGATGAAAAACAGAATGCTCATTCTCTCCCAAGGGAGACTGGTGTTTGTGACCTTCTGAGGACAAGTGGGCTGGTTGAGAAAGGGCAGTTCCTTTCTGTCCAGCAAACCCTGAATGACTCGTGGTGACATCTATCCTATGGGATCCCTATAGGGAGAGAGTTTTATTGCAGAAAAGAAGCAAAGGGTCTCCATTTCCAGCAGCTGGTTCAATATACACTTTTTGAACATCACTAACCTCTAAATGCAGCTGAATGGCTTTCCTCCCAAATGCCCTTTTGGGCAGAGACCAGAAATGGAAAAATTTCAGGGTCCTTTTGGGTATTCGAAGGGCTTGCATCCAGGGTGGCCTAAGTCTGAACTCACAGACCCACACTTAGGCTGGTGGAAAAAGATGTTCCCCAGCCCCCGGGACCCTGGAAATTGTGAACAACCCCAGGGACCACCTTTGCTTGGGGAAAAGCCCCTCCCTATTCTCCTCAGACCCCATCTCTGGCAACCTAATGTCCCACTTGGTATGCTCCCACTTCTCCCCTACTGATACATCAACAACAAGGTCCATTGTGTATTGTAGTCTAAACACTTCCATCATTTCACAGGCAGGAAAATTGAGGTTCCCAAAGGGCTTGGGCTGCTGCAGATGCATAGATTCAGCACTCTGAGTCTCCTGGGAGCTTGAAGGAATGCCATCCTCACTGACTCCACCTCTCCTGAGTCCTTGGCTTGACCCTTGCACACTCTGGGCATTTCTTGTCTCACCTGATTCAGGCATGTGAGCCTTGAGGAAGACCTACAGAAAGCTCAGAGCCTTGGACTCCAGCAAGGTCTCACTATTAACAAACCTAGCAACACTCACAATCATTATCAAGCACATTTCCTGCCCATGCACATTTGCCTCTAGCTCCACGTGCCCACCTCCACACATCCCTGTGCCCACCATGAGGTTGACACCAGTGCCAGAGACACACGGGGATCCATCCCAACTCAGGTCAGCCTGCCCAGGCCTCAGTAGCCCCTGGCTCCCCACTGATGCCAGGTCTGCTTCTGTGGCCAGCATGTGTAGGGGAGCAGAGGGTGGGAAAAGGACAGTGGGCTTTGCCCTTAGCTCATTCCTCTTGTGCTATCCTGCTTTCTTTCCTCCATCTCCCTTCTTTGCTAGTGGAACTTACTTATAAAAACTGAAAAACCCAAGCCCCCATAAATTCTCAATTCATTCTGCAGATATTTCCTGTGTTGGGGTTTTCAGCAGCATCTGCTGGTTTGAAGTTCCCTCTTTATTTGTCCTGGGGGCACCATTACTCTCAACTTTAGCAGTTTTCCTGCTCTGTAGTCCTTGCCAGACTCCATCAGAGGAAGAGAAAATTGGTGAAAGAATAATAATTATTATTATTATAAATATATTTCATTTTGGTTTCTTTCTTTTTTTCCTCTCTTGGCTTTGATGAGAATACCAGGCAGGGCTGGCAAAGGGGTGGCTTCTTCCGTGGACCTTGGGGCAGTGGGCTTCCCCGGTCAGATCCTGGCACTTTGCCCTTCTGAAAAAGGCATCTGCCAAAAGTCCATTCCCTGCTCTTCTGCCCACCTGTGCCCAGTTCTCCAGCAGCTTTCTTCACACTAAAAACTCCTGACTCAAGTTTCCACCTCAAGGACGTCTCCTAAAGCAAAGAGAAAAGCACCTACTACATGTGAGGTGTTTTCAAATATAGTGACACCTTGGTTGTCAAACTCAATTTGTTCCAAATTTGTGTTTGCACATTGAAAAGTTCAAGAACCGAACATATTTTTCCCATAAGAAATAATGGAAAACCAAATAATTGGGCTTGAAGCCTAATTATTACACTTATAAGTTCATTTTTCCAGGACGTTAACAAATTTTGCAATAATTTTTTTCTTTAATTCTATCATGGGAGCTTTACTGCCGTTATCACTAACTTTCTTTGGAGCCATGGCTATCATATTTTACACAAAGCACACAAAAACACAATGATGAATGTTTTAATGCACTAACACAAGCACTATATGTTGTCTGGGCAAGAGCAGCACTTACACTCTGAAGTGTCCCCTTTTGTGTCCGCTGTGAGATATGACATGTGACTCATGCTGGGCCTGTACAGGTTTTTTCAAGTTGGATTTTCCATTCAATTATCAGCAAGTTATGAACACCGAGCAGATTTTGTTTTCTAATTTTGCTGTTTGAGTAGTGGAAAGTTCAAGCTTGGAGCCATTCAACAACCGAGGTATCACTGTGCTTGGGCTTGATTATTTCTCAGTGTCCTTGTAAGGATGTTTCATCCCATTGTACAGATGAGGATACTGAGGTGCATGGAGGAGAAGTTAGTGTTGCAAAGTGATCCAACCACCAAGTGGAAGAGCTGGAATTTTTTTTTTCAGTGCTAGGGGTTGAACTCAGGGCCATGTGCATGCTAAGCAAGGAGCTCTACCACTGAACTACACTCCCGCCCATGAGCTTGGATTTACATCCAGATCTGTCTGGCCCCAAAGCCAGTCTTCATTCCACTGGACTCCTCCCCTTCCTCCCAGCTCCTGAAGAAGTTCTTTTATGACCTACAGTATCTCACACTTGGAACCAAGTTACCTTGGCTTGCTCTCTACTTGTTTCCAGAGTGTACATGACCATATAGAAGCCCAGAATTTTAGAGCCTTATATAGCTATTCATTTAAGGTCTTAATACTACAGTAGAGAAAATTGAGGCCCAGAGAGGGCATGTAGGAGACACAACACATTAGTGTTTTGCTTCAAGACATGCAAGTCCCTTAAAGACAGGAAGTGTCTTCCTCCTTAAACTTTTTATACATATCCCCACTGCTTGCATGTGTTTCTGTATTGAATATGAATGGACATCCTTGTCTTGTTCCTGATTTTAGCATTTAGGTTTTCAGTTTTTGACCATTTGGTATGACAGTGGGTGTTGGTTTTTCATATATAGCCTTAATCAGGTTGAGATAAAGACCTTCTATTCCAATTTTCTGTAGGGTTTTTATCATGAATGAGTGTTGGATTTTGTTGAATACCTTTTCTGCATCTATTGAGATGATCATATGGTTTTGTCCTTGACTCTGTTAATATAGTGTATTACATTTATTGATTTACGAATGTTGAACCATCCTTGCATCCCTGGGATAAACCTGACTTGGTCAGGGTGTATGATCTTCTTGATGAACCTCTGTATTCTGTTAGCCAGTATCTTGTTGAGGATTTTTGCATCTATGTTCATTAGGGAGATTGGCCTGTAGTTCTCTTTTTGGGTTGGTCTTTCCCTGGTTTTGGAATCAAAGTAACACTTGCTTCCAGGAATGAATTTGAAAGCCTTGCTTCCCTGAGTAATCTAATTTAATTTTTACAACAACCCTATGAGGTCTCTTACTTTTACAAATGATAAAACTGGGACTAAATCAGCTGAGAAACTTGCTCAAAGTAAAAAACCCAGTGAGTGGCTGAGCCAAGTTGATTTGATCAAAGGTTGATCTTACTCCTCTAGAAAGGATCCTCTTCATCTGCAGATAATTGGTGCTGAGAGAAAAATTTCTGCTTAAAGTGAATCTGTTCTACTATCATAGGAAATAGTAAAAAATAAGTGCATTTGAAATTATCATAAAAATGGAACAAAATTTATGTCAGTTTATCTTGTATTTCACAAATTTAGGCTGAAATTACAGTTCTATACTTCTTGGGCAAGAAAAGAATAACTCAAATATTAGCTGCTTTGTGGTATGATTTTTATGGTAAAAATGTATGACATCACAGCATAACATCTTTTACTTTGTTTTTCATAGCATGATCATAAAGAAGGCCTTTTTATAAAAAAAAAATTCAAGGGCTTTGGTTTTTTCCAAGATATTGCTTAATAATTGGACTGTCAACTCATTATTTTTTGAAGTCTTTATCTTGTTCTCAGTTTGCTCTTGTTCAGCTGTTAACTAGTCTAATTCCACCAGGCTCCCATGTGTCAATGGCTTTGCTGAGATTCCAGCGGCTTTCCAATATCACTTTTGTTGATTTCATGAACTCCCGAATCTTTTCTAATATTTGCAGTTTTACTCTGTAAACTGATTGGTATTCTATTTGCTCTTTACTCTCTCATGTTTATAATATTAAACAATCAGAAAAGACTGGTTCAGATGCTAAGGTTAATCTGGGAGTAATGCCAGAGTAATTTCATAACTGGTCAGTTCACTAGTGAGTATCTTAATGGTCCTTGCTTTTCTACCCAACCTTATGACTGTAAAGACTCAGAAAATGAACAGTTGAATCATAAAGACCCTCTTGTCCAACTTCAGTAAGCACTTGGCAGTTAAGGAACATTTAGTAATTAATAAACACAGCAAAATAGGGAAGCACTAGATTTATTTCTCAGTTTTGTCACTTACTAGGTGTATTACTTTGGACAAGTTACTTTGTTACTTCATCTCAGTGAGCCTCAGTTACCTTCCCTGTAGAGTGGGAACATGGTAATGTTTCAGCATCCTTCTCTTCACTCAAAATGATTCAGCTACTTCATATCCTTTTCATTCCCCTTGCCAGTGATGGGTCAGGGATGAATATGGGGTCCAATCCTGGCCAATGAGACATGAAGGGAAGTTCAGTTGGGTTCTTACCACCTAAAGAGACAAAGAATATCTCTTTTCCTTCAGATGATGAGTGATGAAAGTGATATTTGACACGGTTGCAGCCATCATCAAACATTAGGAGAATCAGCTTTAAGATGAAGTTTTGCTGAAAATGGCAGAACAGAGAGATAGAAACATCAGAGTTCCCTGATGACATTGTTGAGTTTTTGATTTAGCCATGCCTGAGCCCACTCTAGTAGAATCCTGTTATTTGAAATAACAAATTTCTTAGTGATTTAGGCCTGTCAGAATCATAATTTCTCTTAAGTTGCAGCTGAAAGCATCTGAATGTACATAAATAACTATTTCACACAGACTTTAGAATAAAATAAGATAATCTATGGGAAGGGCATAGTATTCAATACATATTACCTTCAAGTACTTAGAAATTAGAACTTGTGGAGGATTGCTGTGAGTTCAATGCCAGCCTGAGCTATGTAGTGAGTTGAAGGCCAGCCTGTACTACAAAGCAGGACCCTGTCTCAAAAAACCAAAAATGAATAAATAAAATGTGTTTGCTTTTTATTTACTACCAATATGAGGTTCTCTTTGACAGTAAGAACAGGTAGTAATTATACGTCTTCCTGTACATCCTCATGGTTACTATCTTGCTGGGGCTGAGGTGGATGGAGAGGACAAGCCTTGGTCCTGCCCTAGAACAAATCAAAGGTTGGTGTCATTCTGAGGAATTGGATGGGTTGAGTGCAACGTGGCTCTTTTGACCTACCAGTTATGTCAGAAACTACAAAGACAGAGACTACAGAAACAAAGAATTAGCAAGTCTTCTGCAATTCAGAAGCTTCCAATATCATGGGATACATCCACAAGACATTCTAGAGTTTTCAAAACAGGCCTCACAAAAAAGGCTTACAAAAACTGGAATATTTCCTCCTACAGAAGAGACAGGCAAGGCCAGAGAAGAGTTTCTTCTCCAGTGTCTTCATCTAAGAGAAAGGCACCACCATCCATTCAGAAATAGGAGTCATCTTTGAGACCTCCCTCTCTCATCACCCTTGCCCATACACAGTAAAACCCCAAGTCCTGTTAGGAGGACTCAATGAACTAATAATGCCTGAAAGTAAGCACTCAGTTGGTGCCTGGTACATATTAAGTGCTCCATAGGTGGTAGCTGCTATCATTATCATGCAATGTACCAGGCTTGGGATGGGTGCCCAGATATTCCCATGGTTCCCTCTAACATATTAGTGCTGGTTGACATTTTCACAAGGAAAATGAACGAGAAGGAAAGAAAGGAAATGCTGTGATTTACAAAACTATAGGCAACATAAAAAGAATGCAATTGAACTTGTTCCAGTTTAATTCTAGTAAAAAAGCTAATGAGTGGGGAGGACCCTTAAAGTTTGTCTCTTGAACAGTCTCACACCTGATGGCCTGATATAGCCCTGGCAGTACCTTGGCCTGGTGCCTTTCCCCTAGCTCCCTGCCCCTCAGTCATGTGGCCCTCCCAACCCATGTGGTTTGACTCTGGCCTCATTCTAACACAAGTGTCAACTTCCCACTCTTCCATCTCCAACCCCTCAGCAGCTCTGGCCAGTGAGACACATCTACCTCATAGCTGATTGGTGGAGCCACAATGATTGAAATCCTCTAGCTTCGTAGGATGGCAACCCATAGATAATATTGGTATCTGGTCTAGATCCCTCTTTTCACCCATCCTTCAGCTTCTACAAGATACCTTGGTATCTTAATTGATTTCTTGTTGCTGAGACAAAATACCTGACACCCAAAGTTAGAGGAGGAAAGATTTATTTTGGCTCAGTTTGTAGAGGTTTCAGTCCATAGTTGGCTGGCTCCAAGGCAAGGTGGCATGACAGAGGGGCATCTCAGAGGAGAAAAACTTCATAGGGGGCAGAAGGCAGTAAAGCAGCAAAGTACCAATGAAGCACTCACACCCAGGGTGGAGCACCTTTAATCCCAGCATCATACACTCTAAATCTGGTCACCTCCAAAAAGCTCCATCTGTGATGGCACAAGCTTTGGGGGGACATCTAGATACAAGCCGTAACACTTGCTAGCAGCAAGATCTCAAGACCTGCCCTTGGCTGACAGGAGCCACTCAGTTCAGAGTTGCATGGGAGAGTACACCTCCCCCTCACTTGAATGTGGGATAAGAAGTGACTGATACAGGGATATGAGAGTCCAATCCCCTTCTCAAGATGGAGTGACTCTGCAGTGAGATTTATGCTCCATAGGCCCCATATTCACTGTGGATCAGGTCAAGGCAACACTTTACCAGAAACTCAATCTTTTCTTGTCTCCTACCTCTTCCCTACTTTCCTGCTTCATGGGCCTTTCCAGAAAGAAAGGCATGCCCTTGATAAATCACATGCCTTAAATTCCAGCTTTAGGCTCCACATCTCAGGAACTTGACCTAAGATACTCACCACAGAACTTGTCTTGGTTGTCTTCCTTGCAAGCAGAAGTATCTCTTGGAGAAATAAACAGGTTCCAGATTGAAAGTAGAAGTTGGCCTTAGCCACACAGAATTCCAACATGCACATAAGCCACAGCCAGGTATTAGTGCAGCCATTTATTTTTTTGTGGTACTGGGGATTGAACTCAGGACCTTGTGCTTGTAAGGCAGGCGGTGACACCACTGAGATAATTCCCCAGCCCCTAGTGCAGCCATTTTTGCACTACTCCACAGACTCCTGGTATGTTAGCTTTCCAGTCACTGTGACAAAATACCTGAAAAAATCAACTCAGAGGAGGAAGATTTATTTTGGCTCATGGTTTCAGTCCATGGTCACTTGACTTCATAGTTCTAGGGCCATGAGAAGGCAGAACATCATGGCAGAAGGGCGTGGTGGAACAAAGCTGCTCACCTCATGGTGGCTAGGAAGGAGAGAGGTGGGGGGGAGAGGAGAGAGAGGAGGGAGCTGGGAGGAGCTGGGGACAAGACATAGTCCTCATGACTCACTCTTTTCAACTAGGCTGTACCTCCTAATAGCTCATTTGGGTATGAACTCATCGGTGGATTAATCCAGTGATGAATTAGTTCTCTCATGATCTGATCATTTTCTTGAGCCAAAAGGCTGGCCTTTAAGGGACATTTTAGAACCAAACCATAACACCTGGCTTTTCCCAGTTGGATAAGCTGTTCTAGGCAAATGTGCCTAAACCAGGGCTCTCTCCTTAGCACAGCTGTCTGTGAACACAAGGATGGAGAAAGTATATTTGTAAGGTAAAGGAGAAGAACAACATTAGAGAGAGTCAGCACATCCAGAGCAGAGATGCTAGCTCCTTGGGCCAGCATCCTCTGGGTACTGCACACATAGCCAGTAAATTGATATTGACCTAAGTAGTAAAGATTCAGCAGAACAGAGAGAAATCAGATTTGATTCAGCAGAGATGGGGCATCCATCCATTTCAGCCCAAACTTTCTTAGTTCATGACATCCTTCTGATCTTGTCAGGGCCATCATCAGTCTCTCACACCTTCTAGCCATCTGACTGTGCACTCAATAGAACATTATGCAAAGTTAACATTCAACAGTGGTCTGTTGGCTGTGAAATTGACATCTAGATTAGCCCTAAGAAAGGATTTCCTGACATTAGCAGGAAAATGTTCAGCATTACCTAGAGTAGGTGGCAAATGGCATATTCCAAATAATGAAAATGTAACTCTCTATCCCCACCACTTTTCAAGTGTTAGCAACTTGACTCACAAAATCAATCAGTAAAGATAGTATCGTTAAAGAAAAAGCACGTTTATTCCCCAAATGAATGCTTTACCCCCATTCGTCACTAGCCATCTGTCAGCTCAATGTATGCTATTTAAGAATTGTTCTCCTAGCCAGGCATGGTGGCACATGCCTATAACCCCTGAACTCTGGAGGCTTGAGGCAGGAGGATCACTGAGTTTGAAGCCAGCCTGGGTTACATAGTGAGTTCAAGGCCAGTTTGGACTGCATAGTGAGACCCCATCTCAAAAAAACCTAAATAAGTGAATAAATAAAATAAAGAATAATTTTCCTCTAGGTCTCTGGTGACCCTGCTTTGCAGCCTTCTCCACCCCTACTCAGCAGCCATACCCCCATGGATCTAAGAATGATTCTAATAAGAAGAATTTAGGTAAAACTTAAGCAGAGAGTGTCTAGCTTTAAAAAGATGTAAAATGCTGGAAAAACAGTAATGAAATGAATGCAAGAGCATCCAGCACTTGAGCCTTCTCTGCAGCATTTCTATCAAATGCTTAGCTTGACCCAGTTTGCATGCTACTAGTGGTATAGAGCTCACTCTCTCTCAAACCAGTCAGTTTTATGACAGGATAGCTTGGATTCTGAGAAAATTCCAAATCTATCTCCCTATAGCTATCACCCCTTATCTAAGTCCCATGGGATCACACAGAACATGCCTGTGCCCCATGTCCCTTAGAAGTCTCTGAAGTCACATCTGCAGGCCAAATCACTGCTGTTCTTTCAACTGTTGGTCATAGGAATTGGGCTCCAAGTCCCTCTCCCAATCTTCTCAGTCCCCTGAGGCCATGTACCAGTGTGCCCTCAAGATACATGGCCTCTACGCTGCATACATATTCCAGAGGGTGAAGACAGACAAGGCTGTGATCTACTTTATTTGGTCTCTTTATCTCTATTGATATGCTCCAAATTCATAGTCACTTTCAGGGTGGCATTTCTGCTTAGAAGGATTTTTTGTGTTGGGGAGATCATCTCACTGTGCTAGAGTCATGGAGCTGACTCTGAGACTGGCTTGATAGTTGTGTGAACTTGAGTAGGAGTCCAGCTATCTGAATCTGTTTCCTCATCTGTGCACTGAGTGTGATAAGAGGACCTACCTCATACGGTTGTCATGGAAGGTAAATGAGATAATGGACAGAAAATTCGTGGCACATGGCAAGAGCTCAATATATATTAGCTCTTTCCTCTTCCTCATTCTTAGCCCCAGAGCCTAGCTAACAGCTGGGGGCATCTCCAGGCCTGTATGTGAAGCTGAAGCCAATGGGTGGAGTGACAGGACAGTAACCAGATGGCCCAGATTTCCAGGGACAAGTCTAATTTTAAATATTCTTCTCTGTGATCAGATCATGCATTAGACAATCTGGTCTGATTTTTTTGGTTTGAAAAATGTGATCACTAGAGTTGATAATGACATAGTATCGATGCCCTAGGGTAGACCAGCAGGCTTAAGATGGCAGTGTTTGCTTCCTACTCAGAAAACAACGTGTCTGTCCACTCTGTGCAGTGAAAGCAGGCAGTGATCTTATAAACAGTAAGTAGCAGAGGTGAAAAAAAAATCAAGGCTCTTCAAGTCTGTGGCAAATAGTGAGCAGATTCCCCTGGTGGTTATCATGCATACTGTCTAACAGGGAAGGGTTTCCACAAAAGAGTTGGCCTCTGTGATTCAGGGAAGAATCCAGACAGGGACTCAATCCTTTTCAATCACAAATTTGCTATGTGACATCAAGCAAGTCACATCTCTGAATCTGTGTCCTCATCTGTAAGATGAAAGGTTTGTATTAGGTATCCCCTAAAAGTCTTCACAGTTGGAAAATTCCATGATTTCAGTATGCATGTGTGTGAATGTATACCATAGAGTCTTTGAACATCTTTGCTTTTCTCTGAACTATCTCTCTCTGTGTCTTTCCTGTTCCTTCTTAGGCTCTGTCCAACTCCCTGTCACAGATGTCCTTTCCTGCCTTTCACTATTGCTTGCTTTAGGACACTGCTACTCAACAAGCCCCACCCTGTAGCCACTCTGCCACACAGCAGCCCCACCTAAGTACCAATCTGGCCAATTTGGGGCCTAAAGAAAGGGGGCTGGGCAGGCGGCCTAGTCAATTCCCACATTGCCTATCATGATCCTTTGCTGCCACCTGTCGTTAGTCTGGAGTGACATCGCTCTGGGGGCTGTCTGGCTCACAGGGACCACAAATGCTGCTCCCGCCAACAGGAATCCATTACAAGCAGTGTCCTGCCAGGCGTGATTTAAAGCTCATCCTGTAATCCGTCTTGCACCCCCTCTGGGCCTGTCTCCGGTTTCCTTGCCTGTGAAATGGATGGAAATTGTCTTCAGCTCTGGCAGAGATCAGTGAGGAGTGAGGGCTCAAGGGACAAGGCTTCGAATCCTGCCCTTGCCCTTGGCCTAGTGGATGACCTAGGGTGAATCCTTCCTCTTCTTTGGAGCCTGTTGCCTTGAAATGGATGACGCGGTAAGACACAGTTGAGAGAAAAGGGGTGAGACGGACTCTTGTCTGTGAGGCAAGCAGTATGTGGCTGAGAAGCTGAAAATGGACATATCCACTGTGCCTACAAGCCTTTGGCCAGGCCACACCTCCATCTCAGCAGCCCAGGCTTTTCATTCCTTCATCTGTTCACTTAATTACTCACTCATTCATTCCACCAAGCCACCTGGGACCGTGCGGAAATAGCACTTACTCAGTGAACAATGAGCACAGCCTTCTCCCTCAGCTCTGCCACTGGCTCCTTATCCCCCTAACCTGGACAAGCCTATTTCTCTCTTTGAGGCTCTCCTCCTTCCTCTGTGACAAGATGTGGATATCCTCTCCTCCATCCTGCCATTCTAAGATGATGATTTTCCAATTGCAGGTGCCTTGTCACACATGGTGGACAATCAGCAATAATGCCCCCAACCTGGTCTCTCCCAGGAATATCCTGCCCCATACCCTCCAGAGTTTCTCCATCCACCTCCTAGATCTCTGGATGGCTTTTGTCACCACACCCTCATGGCACTTACTGACTCCCCCTGTCACTCCTAGAGCACTGTTCTGGGGCTGAACATTAGGTCACATGGCACACAGAAGACTAGATGTTATCGAGCCCTGCCCACTTAAGTGCTTGAAGATCAGCAGTTCCTGGCACATAAAAGTCCCTTTAGATTTCCTCCTGGTAATGCCAGCCTCAGGGTCCCCAAAGACTTGAACTGAGGCCAGGATGAGCATGCCGGAGCTGGGCAGAATTAGACCCAAAGTCCCAAACTCCTCCCTCCTCAGGTTTTGAAGCCACTGAGACCTTTGCTTCTCAGTAACTACATTTGAAGACACAGTCTTCATGGGGTGCAAAAGAGCCCAGCCTGTGGGGGTGGTGGCCTCTTGGCTCAAGATCTCTCCCAGAAACACTTAGCTGAGACCAGAGTCACATGTCAGTGCAGCCTCTCAGCCTGGCTGCACCAACGTGGGTGAGGTGCCATGCATAGAATGGTAGCTAGGTAGCAGCTGCCCAAAAGGAGCTGCCTGGTACTGTCTGGGAGCTGTTCCTCGTCTCCCTCCCCTCCAACTCCCCTACCCCCAGTTGCCCATGAGGGAGGTCCTGCACACATCTGCTGCTGGCCGTCACATCTGCAATGGATTACAGGGCTGGCCCCAGCTCAAGCTCATCCCAGATGTGGATTCCCCTGGAATGTGCCTTCTCTCTAATTGTCCAGCCTCTGAAGGGTCCTGGCCCCCTCGTCTCCATCTGCCCTTGCTGCACCCCAGTGAGCCTGCTGAGGCCTTCCTTCTTTCCCACAGTCTGTGCCGGAACAGCCACAGCTGGGACCAGGGCCAGCTCTGTGGGGGGCCCCACTCTCCTCTAGCCTGGTCCTTGGGGCTGGGGAACAGGAGGTCTCAGCCCATTCCCTCCTCTTTTCTTTTCTGGGCCCAGGCACTGGGGGGGCAGAGGGAGAAACTCTGGAAAACTCACTAGAGGTGAAAGAATTTGGCTCTGAAGTGCAGGCTCCCCTAATCCCTGGCCCTTCCTGGGAATGCCATTAACCTCTCCAGTCCCACTGATGGAAAGAACAGGTCTTCCCTGGGCCAAACCAGCCCCTCAAAGGCTCCCAAATGACAATGGTCTGACTAGGTAGAAGGAGTTCTCCTGGGTCCCAAACTGCATCTTCATGCCCCATGGGTTGTAACAGCTTCCCAAGTGGTGGTGTGGACTCTGCTTTCTCTAGCTTTAGGCAATCCCTTGCAGGGCCTCCAGAGACATTTTTAAGGTACAAATCTTACCTGGTCTTTGGTTTTGAAACCTAGTGCTGCCACAATCTGGCTGTGTGGTCTTGGGCAAGTGATTTCACTTCTCAAGGCTTCAAAGTCTTCCTGCACAAAATGAAGATACCACCACCATTGTTTCTAGCTGAGATTTATTGAGTGTTTACCATGAGCCAGGCTCAGTGTTAAGCACTTTCCATGCTTACCTCAGAAAAGCAAGGTGTTGTTATTAGTTCTATTTTACAGGTGATGAAATCTAGCTGTTAACAAAAGTTGCATACCATGCTCACAGTCACACAGCTAGTAAGTAGTGAAGCCAGGATTTGAACCCAGGCTGGCTGACAACTGAGCCCACAGATGAGGATTCCATTCATGGAACTTAACACAATGTAATCTGTATTATTACTGAAAAAAATAATGATCTGATAATCTCCTTGCTTAAAAACCAATAGCTCCCTAATACTGCTAAAATAAAGCTCTAATTCCCTAGCCTGGTCTTAAGGTCTTTCAGAATCTAGTTCTGTTTCAATATTTTAGCCTTTGCCCTGCCACTTCCTTTGAGCTACTTGAGACCATGTTAACATTTTCTCTCATTTGCATTTGATAATCTGAGTCCTTCCTTCGTGATGGTCTCAGCTTGGAATCCTTCCTCCTCATATACCTGCTGCTCTCCTGCACATTCTTTAAGATTGATACCAACTGTCAGTATCTGCAGAAGTCTTTCCAGACAGTGGATTCCTCTTCTGTGCACCTATAATATTTTGTCTGTGCATTTATTATTTTATTTCTTATACTGCATTCTAAGAGGCAAGTCTCTGCCCCCCTCTGGGCCTTGATGGCCCCAGTGGATGGGTGGATGGATTGGAGAGGCCCTTTAATTTGCTTTCCTATGACTGAGAGGCCTTGAACTGAGTGAGCTCTGGGCTGGCTTTGGCCTTGTCAACACCTTGGGGTGGAGGGCACATTCAGAGAAGAGATGGCTTAGGAAGGATGGGCGAGATTCCAAGTCCTGCCATCACTTCTCCCTTTCTCCTTGCCAACCTTCTTTCCTCACCCTTCACAACCCACTTGGAAAGCCACTTCCTCCCAACAGTCTTTCCTGCCCCTCTAGCAGTACTGGGAATGGCTCATCCATTCCACAATGCCCCAAACAAGAGACAGCTCCCACCACTGAACCTACCTAGATCAGATGTTGTAGTTGGTTCTTCAGCTGAAGAATGCTGCAGCCAGGGACCTGTGCTCATGTATCTGTTTGTCGGTATGTCTGTCCCTGTTTCTGTTAGGATTGCTGTCCATTGTGTGGAGGGCCTATGCCCAGAGAACTGACCAGGCCAGAAAGCCCAGCTGAGAGCCCACATCAGGTCTCAGGAGGACAGAGTCCATCCTCTTCCCAGATACACACCAGAGAAAGAACCAAGGTACATTAGAGCTGGTGGATGGCTCTGGGGGCTCATCTAAAGCACTACTGTCCCCACTTATTGTCCCCCACCCCGTGGTGCTGCTGGGGAGCAATGGCTCCGAGAACTTGTCCCAGGTTCCCCAGATAATCAGATGCAGAGAGCTGGGAGTAGAGCTCCCTCTATGGCTCCACCAAATCCTCAATTCCTAGCCCTTAACCCTTTCACTAAGGGTTACCCTGCCCCTAGCTGCTTTGCTTGGCATCTAGGAGAGCACTGAAAAAGTCCAGCCCAGTCAAGGATCATTTTTAGATGGCTTCCGCTGGGATGCTTGCCTAGTTAGCCCTGCCTCATTCTGTCTACCTTGCCTGCTGGTGTCGCATTCATATCACATCATGACCCTGCTCCCCCTCTTCCATGAAGTGTGAGATATGTCTTTCCTGTGGTCAGTGTCCAATCTCCCCTCCTAAAATGACTGCCTGCTTGTCTGACTGACTGACTGACAGATCAACTGACTGATAGACTGACTGACTAGCTGATTTCCTAGCTGGCCACAGCTGACTGACAGATGGACTGTCTGGCTGTCTGATTGACTGACACAGCCCTGTTGGCTAATAGAGAGTGACAGCTGATGGACAGACTGACTGACAGACAGATGAACTGACAGATAGATGAACTGACAGACTGACCAATTCTGAGAAGACCCCCAAGTGTTGAAGAACCTCAACACACCAAGCAGAGGGGCAACAAATACTGAGAGTCCCTCAGCAGGGCTTTTGTCAAGACACCTCCAAAAGTCTGTCACCAATGAGAACAGGAGGGAAGTCGTGGAGGAGTGGGGGGCACAAATGGAGTAATGGAAAGCAGATGTGCTTCTTGCCCTCCTCTGTGAGGGTGCCCAGGTAGGGACTTGACCTGGCTCTGGGTGCCGGCGGATTCCTGGTGGGCAACTTGCAGAGGAACAGGGAGGAGCCCAGAGGGTTAGGAATGCAGGACACCTTCCCTAAGCAAGCTGAGCCTCCTTGGGCCTGCAGGAAGGGGAGCCTCATCCTTCTCCCTGTCATATCTTCCATCCATTTGACATTTAAAAATAATAGACCCCGTCTGGCTTTTTACAAAGGAACAGGGCTCTCAGTAGGCTCACAGGATTTCAAGCTGGTTCCTATTAAGCTCTTTGCAATTGGAAAGCACTCCATTTCTCAGGCAAATCCTGGTTATTTTGCTGACAAGTGGAAGTGTGTCTCGGGGCTGCTTTCTCGTGTTTTTTAGGGCTGGTTATTTCATCCCCTTGGGCCTGTCATTGCACTCCTGGGATGGGGCAGGAATCCATACTGGAGGAAGAAAGATGGGACTTCTCTAAATAGATCCAGTTGCCTACAGGGAAGCAGGCTTAGACACCACAGGCAAAGGCCTGGCGTGAGCCTCCAAGAAACCCCCTACCCTCTGCATCCTTGCAAAGAGGGACAGGGTGGGGTTGCAAGGAAGGACCTGGAATTGGGGAGCACAAGTGAAGGAGGACATCCCACTTCCAGACTACTGGGTTCATGGTCAGTCACACATAATTGTAGTCATAACAAACACATTTGAAGCTCACAGGCCTATGCAAAACAATGTCACTAATAAAGGAAGACATGAAGCAAATTAGCACGCCAGACAAGAAAATTGTTTTTAGGGCAACGGAGCCAACAAGATGCTGGGTTGCCCTGTTGGCTGCCTCATGCCCCACCCCATGCCTGTCCCACCAACTCCTGGTCTTTCACATTGATCTTCCTCTGATAAGAGCCATCTGTTACTGTCGAAGAAAGAAGAAGAAGGAGAAGGAGAAGGAGAGGAGGAGGAGGAAGAGGAAGAGGAAGAGGAAGTGGAAGAGGAAGAAGAAGAGGAGGAGGAGGAGGAAGAAGAGGAAGAGATAACAAGGTAACAAGCCCCTGGACAGTTGCAGTTTGCAGTGAGGGACACTGGAAATACCCTGTCTGGGAGTGCAGGTAGTTCTAGGCTTGGCTTTGTTGTGGATCAGTTTTGTGGTGCTGATAGGTTAACAGGACACCATTTCAACTCAATGTGAGGAAAAACTTTTTGGAAGTGTGAGGGGTCCAAGGGCAAAATAGTGAACTCTTACACAAGAAATGTGCTAAGAGAGCTTGGGCTTAACTTATCCATTGGTATGTTGTTGAAAGAACTCAGGAAAAAATAGGGAAGTGAAAGAAGCCTTCTTCCCACACTGGGTCTGTGGTTCTGTGACCTTAGGCAAATCACTTGGATGGTCTAGATCAGTTGTGGTGAACTTATGGCATGCATGCCTCAGCCAGTTGTTTGTTATTATTGAAAGCTTTAAAAGGTTTGCCATCACTGGTCTAGATCTTGAGTTCCTCATCTGGAATGAGGGAACAATAAAAAGCCCTGTCCTACCTCCCTCACAATGAATTGAGCACCCTAAAGGCGATGCTGTACACACAGGAGCGCTGTGAGAAGACAAGAGAGTTTTGTTCTTCTAGGACATCCTAGGGATGCTTCTGGTAATCACAGCTTCTCAAGCGCAATGGTGATTGGTGCTACACCATTGGATGAACAGGTTGCCTCCCCCATGCAATGCTGCTGCATCCCCTAGAAATTCTAAGCCCCTGGGGCCCAGATGAATGTCCACCTCATCTCCATGCCTTGAATGATTTACCTTCCCGGACCTTACCAGCTTTCTGACTGCTCTCTGTTCTTTGAGCTGCTGCAGAAGGTGGCATTTGTAGAATGCACTATTCAGTTACCTGCTGTTTCTCTAATGTCATCTTGAACTGCTTCTAAATGTTTTCATAGTTGCTTACCTCCTCCTCATCTGGACTGTATTTAATTCTTCATCACATACTTTGTTCCAAAAGGTATTCAAAGCAGAAGCCAGACTTCGAGCTCCATGGGGGGCAAGACTGTATCTTATGCCTCTTGGACAGAGTAGGCATTGGATCATCAGGGTATTGGATTATACACACCAGAAACAGTGCTTGCCTATTCCCTCATATTGGAAGAATCTAGCTTGGAGAATCATCCAGAGGTTTGAGATCTAATCCTTGGGCAAAGGAAATGAGGCCCAGCCAAGATCCTCCACTAGCAGCAGACTGGGATTCACTGTCACTGACACTACCACCTCTGGACACTTGCTGCTGTGCCAGCAGACTCTTGGCCTTGTTGCTGCCACCACAAATACTCTCTTGCTCTTTTAGTTATTTTCTCATTGCTGGGACAAAATACCCAACACCCACAAGTTAAAGGAGGAAAGGTTTATTTTAGTTTGTAGAAATTTCAGTCCATAGTTGGCTAGCTCCAAGGCAGGGTGGCAAGGCAGAGGGGCTTTACAGAAGAGAAACAACCCATGGTAGGGCAGACAGAAAGCAGCAAGAAGCAAGTCATCCTTTCCCTTTTATCTCATCCAGGGTACAAGCCTATTGGCTGATGTCACCCATATCCAGGGTGGGGCTTCCCATCATCCACACCCAGAACTAAACCAATCAGTGGACTAATGAAGTTATTATGCACCCTTAATCCATATTCACACACCCTAGATCCATCCACCTCTGAAAAGCCCTACCTATGAGTGCAAGAAGCTTTGGGGGATATCTAGATACAAGCCACAACACTTGCCATGAGATGGGAGTGTCTGACTGGCTTTGCTTAGATCATAGGACTGTGTCTGTAGCTGCCAGGGAGCTGGAACCGAAGGAGGATTACTTGTGCCCCTTTGACTTCTGTGCTTTTTCTTACCTATTTTTGAGAATGCCCCAAACACACTAGTCAGTCACCACTGCCCCCTCTTGCCCAATAAATGCTATAACAATCATTCAGTAGTTGTGGGCTGGATTTGATTCTGGTGTTAACAGAGGTATTCAGAGTCCTCTCAGGCTCCAGCCTATACCACTGACACATATCACACTGCTGTAGTCAGCCCCTCCAACTTGCTTTCCCAAGAGGCAGGGTTCTTATCTCAGAGAAGCTCTATACTTAGGCCAGAAGTGGGACACAAACTGCCCAGTCTCAGTCGGTCCCCACACACCTTCACCCAGGCTTCACACTCCATATTTGACCTACCTTTATCTGTTTAAGCTAAAGACTTCATGGTTTTCAACTTCCCCTCAGCCTTTGACTCAGATATTCTTTCCCATTTTCCAAGCTGTGACCTCTTCACACTGACTTCTGCCTCCATTCCAACAATATTGTTGTAGGCTGCTGCAAACCACAAGCTACTCCACTCCCACCAGAGCTACAAAGCTCTCAATGTAACAGCAGGGTTCCATCCTCTTTGTGTAGGGGAGCACCCACACTCCACATCAATAGCAGTGCAGCCTGGCAACCTGTTAGGTAGGACAGGGAGCAGGGCAGGGGCTGTTAGGTAGATAGTCAATAGTGGCCACCTGACTTGGGTCCTATGTTGTTTGTGAGAGGACTGTCAGAACTCTTTCTATTTTTCCCTCTTCCTGGGGAATAATGCCTGAACCTGCTGGGAACTTCTAGAGAAGAAGTCTTGGAGAATCTACCCATGAGTGAGTCCTGGGCTACCCAGCAATTAGCTGAAGGCAGACTGGGTCTCCTCCTGGTTGGCTGGGGTTTCTCTCCTCATCTAAAGCAAGGCTTAGTGGTTCCTAAGCCCCACTGCCAGCCACTCCATATGCCTCTCACCAGCTACCTCTGCATCAACAACCAGGATTTAAGTTTGGGCCTAAAACAGCCTCAGCTACTCTCACCTACCTCTAATGACTTCTAAGAATCTCAACTTTGATCTCATAGCACTGGGTAATTGTGTCACAGGCATAGTTCCTGCTGTCCAACAAAGATATATACTTCCAAAGTAGAGAGTTTTTTATAAGAACCAATCACTCAACCAAGGACTACATTTCCCAATATTCTTGCATAAAAGTTAGGCCATGTGACTTGCTCTTTGGTAACAGTAAATGAGCAGAAATAACAGGTGTTACTCATGGGCTGAGCTAGTTAAGTGTAGGTGTGCCTTTCCTTCACTCTTCCCCTTTCCTTGCACACCAGGGACCTCTGTTGGGGATGGCAGTATTATAAGGTAGATGAAGCTGGGTCTCTGAATGACAGCAATGAGTAGAGCACCTCTATCTTAGTTACTTTTCTTGTTGCTGAGACCAAATACCTAACACCCAAAGTTAAAGGAATAAAGGTTTATTGTGGCTCACAGTATGCAGTGATGTCAGTCCATAGCTGGCTGGCTCCAAGGCAGGGTGGCATGGCAGAGGGGCATCACAGAGGAGAAATAGTTCATGGCAGGCAGAAGGCAGCAAAGAAGCAAAGGAGTGGAGAAGCAGCAAGCAACAAGCAACCTCAGCAGCCCTCTTTCTGTCCCTTATATTCCATCTGGGCTACATGCCCTCATGGTGGGTAGCACTCACACCCAGGATGGGCCTTCCCATTATCCACACCTAGAACAATGCCAAACCAATCAGTGGACTAATTTAGTTTTTTAGTAATCACACACCCTTAATCCTAGGACCACACACTCTAGATCCAGCCACCTCTGAAAATCTCCATCTATGACTGCATGAGGCTTTGAGGGGATATCTAGATATAAGCCATAACAACCTCCACCCCTGCAGACCTCATTGGTAGCATTAAGCCTTTATTATGTTAAGCTTTTGAGATTTTGTAGTTGTTCCTACAACAATGAGCCCACCCTAAAGAATACCTTAAGGCAAACATATAGCCCAGAATTGTCTCTCATACCCTGGCTTTAAGAGGCTCCAGCAGTTTTTTGGGGGAAGGGGGTTCTGTTTTTTGGGGGGGAATTGTTAGTTTTTTGAGACAGGGTCTTGTTGTGTAGTCCAAGCTCATCTTGAACTCACTATGTAGCCCAGGCTGGCCTCAAACTTATGCCTCAGTCTCTTGAGTGCTGAGATTACAGGTGTGCAGTGCCACACCCAGCTAGAACAGGTAGAAGTTTTGACCCATGCCTAACTCTGCAAGGCTTTCAGGCTCCCCTCTCCATTTCCTTCTGTAAATAGGTGTCCACTCTAATCCAAAATGCAGAGCTTTGAATCTTCTCACTGCCGGCTGGCCAAGAACTTGGCATATGCTTTCTCAGCACTTTCCTTTCTTCAAATAATTTATATTAGTTCTTCATGATCTGCAGGGAATCTGTTCCCTCAGTGGATGCATAAAACTTCAGATACCAAATTTTACATATATTATGTTTTTTCTATACATATATATCTATGATAAAGTTTAATTTGTAAACTCAGCACAGAAAGAGATTAACAATGTTAGCCGACCATAAAATAGAACAAATATAACAATATATAGCATCATTCTCTTGTAGTTTGGGGGCTTTATTACATAAAATGAAGGTAACTTGAATACTAGCACTATGATACCATGCAGTGACCCTGAGAACTAAGATGACTACAAACTGGTTAATGAATGGGTAATGTGAACTGTGTGGATATACTGGACAAAGGGATGATTCACTTCCCAAGTATGATGAAGTGGGGCAGTTTGAGATTTTATAACATAATCAAAATAGTAAGCAATTTAAAACTTATGAATTGATTGTTTTAAGGGTTTTCCATTTAGCACAAAAAGACCACAGTTGAAGGCAGGCAACTAAAACTGTTAACAAGTGAAACCACAGATAAAGGGTGGCTACTGTACACAAAAATCAACTACCAACATAGCTGAAGGATTTTGTGCCTTCAATCATTGTACCACATCTGAATAGTACCTTATAAGCTCTCTAATATGTCTCTTCATTATAATCTCTAAGGCATCTCTTTCTTACTTTCATTCTCTCTGTTCCTTCCTCCCTTCCTCCCTCTTCCCTTTCCTTCATTTCCCTCCCATTCCCTACCCCCTCCTCCCTTCCCACCTCCCTTTCTCTTTTTCTCTGCCCCAGGGCTATACACATGCTAGGCAAGCAAGCACTCTACTACTCAGCTTTTTTTTTTTTTTTCATTTCATTTTGAGACAGAGCCTCACTAAATTGTCTAGGCTGAACTTGAACTTACACTCCTCCTGCTTCAAACTCCTGAGTAGTTAGTATTATAGGTGTATCTTAGACATTTTTGTTTAAAAAATACATATTCTCTTTCATGGGGGCATTGGGGTTTGAACCCAGGGTCTTTGCACTGGGATACGTTTTCAGTCCTTTTTTATTTTTGAAACAAAGTCTCTTGCTAAACTCCAGGCTGGGACTGACTTTGCAAGCTTCCCAGAGTGCTGGGATTACAGGCATGCACTACCATGACCACTTTAAAAAAATACATATTATTTAGCTTGTCTGAGACACTCTCACTCTCCTTTCTCAGGAGGTGGCTTTGGATCTTCTCTCTGCTAGGTGGCCTAGAACCTGACATACGCTTCCCCAGTACTTTCTCCACTTCAAATGACTTTAGTAGTTATTCATGATCTGCCACATGTCTTCTACAGCATACTCACACCCAAACAGCCCACAACACCCCAGAGTTTTTGATATCTGATAACGTACAACACAGACTGTGCCTTTTTTTGATACTGAAGATTGAATCCAGGGCATTCACACTGAGCTACATCCTCAGCTTTTTAAAAAATTTATTGTGACAAGGTCTCACAAAGTTACTAAAATGCTCAGGCTGGCTTTGAACTTATGATCCCACTATCTCAGCCACCCAGAGTGGAACTGGAGGAGTGTGTCTCTTGTTCTGTCACCTGTTTCAGGAGTCTGTGTCCCACAAACTTCAATGTCTACTTGGCTTTTCCAGTCATTTCTGCCATATCCATCAGGGAATAAGGAAGGCTTCACATTTAAAAATTATTTGTCTATGTCTGATTTCTTGAGGGAAATCTTAGGCTTGAACCAGTCCAGAAAATTTCCAGTGTAAATTGTCCCAGCTCGTCAGTGAAGCATATGTTCCTGTGATATAGGAGAAGTGTAACTCCTAACTTGCTAGATGTCAGAGGTGCCAAGTTTGTGTCCCTTGAAATCAATAAATTGCAAAGGGTAAAGGAGATTAAGAGTAGGAAAGCTTTATTGGGGAATAGGAATAGCAACTGAGGGACAGAAGGGGTCCCAAATGGGTGGTCAAAGAGGCCCTTTTCAGGAGTAATTTACACAGCAAAGTCACAACATGGGTACAATGCGAGTCAAACCATAATCAACCAATAAGATTGTAAGTATAGCTTCTTAGTTAATATAGATCCAGTAAGGAAGCAGGGCACATAGCAAGGGTATGTGGCTAATATCATTAACCTTGGCTTATCTATGAGTTCTAAAACAGGAACATTTTTGGGAAGGGATGGGTCCAGGTGTTCTGGCCACTCGTCTGGGTGTCTGATGCATATATGCACTTAATGGCCTGAGTGATACTAACTACAGTTCTGTTTATCCCCTAGAGAAGTATATAAGTTGTGCCACTGTGACTTTATCTTGAGGCCTGGCCTTCATCAGATGTGCCTCCAGCCACATTTCTGATATCTGTATTTTTCACTAACTTCCTTGAGAGCCCAGTCCCTCTCTGACTGTATATTAATTTCTATCTAACTTAGCTGCCTATAATACTTGAACATGCCTGTTTTCTGGGGCTTTAGTGCAGAGACCACAGCTGTCCTTTAAACATCCCTGTCCTACCACAAAAGGAATCCTCAGCACCATACTGTCTATGCTGCCTCCACATTATCTCCAGCTCCAGGTTCATTCTACTAACAATTCAGGGGCACAGAGGCCCATGTGCACTCAGTTCTTCAGTATGCTTTCTTTTGGATGCAGCCAGAATCTGTCACACTCCAACAATCCTAGGTGGGTCTTGTTCCCTGACAATCCCCCCCCCAGTAATCCCCTTATTATGCCCTGCAATATCAGAAGAGTTGGCTAGTATGGCCTTTTACTGGGGAAAAAGTTTTACTATTACCTGATCAATCACACACACAGAGCCCAGATCAATGTGAAGAATAGGTCTTTACTCTCAGTTCTGCTTGCTTCTCTCTGCCCTTTCCTCACCTCTCTTGGATTAGCTCCTCTATCCAAATCAATGGCCTCTGTAGGCCTTTGTTCTTCTGTTTCAGGGCCACCCGCAGAGTTACCCTCTCTTGGTGTCTCTAGGAGCCTCTCTTCTGAGATTCTCTTTCTCCTCTCCTCCCCATCAAGGATCCTTGGCCTTTTAAGCTCTTTGTCCCTGAAGATATCATCATTTTTCCTTCTTGGTCTGAGCTTTTTGGTGTCAGTTATACTCTTCAGTCTAGTTTGCCTGCCCCTGGGTGGCACTAAAAAGAGCTTTGGACCTTGCAGGTAGAAAAGGAGATGAAGAAATCCTGGCTAGTCTAGCTCCAGGGTCAGCACTTACAAGACAATTAGACCTTTCATAGTGACAAGAGTGACCGCCTCTTAGCATGCCTCCAGTGTGTAATGCCGCTAAAGAATCTCCTACTGATTTGCTCCACTTTCAATTGCATCACAAAAGTCCCTTTCTGTTAACCAAAAGCCTGTCAGGGCCTAGGAAGGATGCTGAGGTAGAAGACCCTTTTAGTCACATTGTGCAGCTCTACTCATGGACTATTACTATGGATTTCTTGTCAGTTTTACCTCATCTCCATCATTTCATTCATTCATTCATTCATTCATCAAAATAAATGAAAGGGAAATGAGAATAAAAATCCAATTCAGGTTGATTGGCTGTTTCATTATCACCATACCAGGCCCTAAGCAAACTATTGGGGTAGAGACAAATAAGATGTAGTCCCCACTCTGGTTGCTCCCAGATCTGTAAGAATGACACAAAATGGAAACAGACAAGTACAATGTGCTGCAATTAGTGCTATGAAGGAGAAAGCCAAGAGGAGTGAGGAAACCCAGAAACACTGTAAATTCATGCATGGTGGATATCTGAGCTAATGCTCATACAGCCTGAGAGGCAATACAGGCAAAGGCAATCCCTAGATGAGTGTAGACAGGCAACTCTGTATTTTAGTGTAGCTGGAAGAGAAAGTGCAAGGCAGGGTGTAACAAGAGACCAGGCTGAGAAGTAGGTTCAGGAGAAAATTGGGAACAAACTAGGGAAGCTGGAATCTCACATGACTCCTACAGCCCAAGGGTGGTGGTCAAATATTTAACAACTGAAAGGGCACACTCTTCCACCAGCTAGAATGAGGCAAAGAACAATCAGGGCAGAGGCTGAGGAAGAGAGAGGGCTCACCAAAGTCCTTGACAACATAAAGTTCAAGGATTTGCCTAATCCTGTGATGGGGGAGAAGACCTGGCAACAACTGAGGCTAAATTTCCCCCAAAGTCCACTGGGCAAAGAGAATAAATCAGATTCAGGAGCCAGGATTGTTGACTCACACTTGATCCCAGCACTCGGGGATGCTGAGGCAGGAGGATTGCAAGTTTGAGCCCAGCTGGGGCAACACAGCAACTTAGACTCTGCCTCAAAATAAAAATTAAAATAGGAAAATGGCCATACTTCCAAAACTGCTATATGGATTCAATGCAATGCCAATTGAAATTCCAACAATATATTTCACAGAACTAGAGAAAATAATACAAAAATTCATTTGGAACCAGAAGAGTCCTAGAATAGCAAAAGCAATTCTATGCAACAGAGACATCGCTGGGGGTATCACAATCCCCAACTTGAAACAGTACTACAAAGCTACTGTGATAAAATCAGCATGGTACTGGTAAAGAAACAGACCCGAGGATCAATGGAATAGATTAGAAGATGCAGAAACAACTCCAGACATGCTCAGCCACCTCATCTTTCACAAAGGAGCCAACCACCCTCACTGGAGGAAAGATAGCCTATTTAATAGATGGTGTTGGAAAAACTGGATTTGAACCTGCCAAAGATTAAAACTAGACCCATGCCTATCACCATGCACTAAACTAAGATCGAAGTGGATTAAAGATCTAAATATTAAAACAAAAACACTAAACTTTCTGGAAGATAAGCTAGGTAGAACTCTTGAAGACATTAGCTTAGGAAAAGACTTTATGAACAAAACCTCAGTAGCATGGGAACTAGCAGAAAGAATCAACAATTGGATCTCATCTTATTAAAAAGCTTCTGCACTGCAAGAGAAACCACCAACAGAGCTAAGAGACAACCTAAAATGTGGAAAAAAAATTTTAGCAGCTGCAGCTCAGACAAAGGACTACTATTTAGAATATATAAAGAATTGAAAAAAATCAGACCCCCCCAAATTTAAAGACCCAATTCAAAAATGGGCATCTGAAATGAACAGACATTTCTCAGACAAAGAAGTAAAAGCAGCAAATAAATATGTGAAAAAATGTTCAACATCACTGGTCATTTGAGAGATGCAGATGAAAAACAACACTGAGATTCCACCTCATCCCAGAAAGAATTGCTGCTATCAAGAAATCAACCAATAACAACTGTTGGCAGGGTTGTGGGGAGAAAGGAACCCTTCTCCACTGCTGGGGGGAGTGAGACTGGTGCAACCACTGTGGAAATCAGTATGGAGATACCTCAAAGAACTAGGACTAGAGGTCTCATTTGACCCAGCTATTCCCCTGCTGGGTATCTTCCCCAAAGCATTAAAAGAATCATACTACAGCGATATATGTGTACCCATGTTTATAGCAGCACAGTTTGTAATAGCTAAAGCTTGGAAACAGCCCAAGTGCCCATGAACTGGAAACTGGATAAGGAAAGTGTGGGTGTTTTTCATAAAGTGGAGTAGTACTCAGCCATAAAGAATGACAAACTAGAGACATTTATAGCTAAATGATTGCATATTGAGGACATACTCTTAAGTGAAATAAATAGGACACACATGTGTAAATACCAAATAGTTTCTCTGGTGTGAGAAACTGAAAGTGTAAATAAGGATTAAAATGATTAAAATGAATAATTGATCATTTGAAATGGGAAGAAAAGGTCCAAAGGGGGAGGGGAAGTGGGAGAGGAAGGGGAGAGGAAAGCAGAGAAAGGAAAAATTATGGGAAAAGGAAAAAATGGAAACAAAGTCTTTGTAAATAGGGAAGGGTGGAGGGGTAAAGGGAGGACAGGTAATGGGGAAAATATAAGAACCAAGATACATCATGTATAGGTACAAGTACACAATGATAAATGTAAATGTATTGTATACCTAAAATGTACCAACAAAAGAATTTAAGGGAAAAAATAACAATAAAAATAGGACTGGGGGATACAGCTCAGTGCTAAGGCCCTGGGTTTACTCCCCAATACTGCAAGGAAAAAAAATCTGATTTAGGTTGATTTAATGAAAAGGAGGAAACTGGGCTATTTCTTGTCAATATAACAGAGTAAGACAGCTCCTAAAAAGAGTTATATTGTGCCCAGAGTCCTCAAGTGCTTGCCTGTTGGCATGGAATAGAGGCAAGGTTAATAATGCTAACCATATGACTTTGCTATGTGCCCTGCTTCCTTATTGGATCAATATTAGTTAAGTGGCTATGCTTGTAATCTTATTGGTTGATAATAGTTTGACCCACATTGTATCCACATTGTGACTCTGCTGTATAAATTTCTCCTGACAAAGGGCCTCAGTGGCAACCCACTCGGGACCCCTCCTGCCTCTCAGGAGCTATCTTTCAATAAACCTTTCCTACTCTTAACCTTCTCTGTCCTTTGTAATTCATTCTTTGATTTCAGGGGGCACAAGCTCAGCATATCTGACATCTAGCAGGTTAGGAGTTATATTTTTCCTATAACAATCCCAGCACTCTGGGAGGCAGAAGCAGGAGAATCACAAGTTCCGGCCCAGCCTGTGCAATTTAGCAATTTAGCAAGATCCTCTCTCAAAGTAAAAAAAAAAAGTCTGGGTATATAGCTCAGTGAAAAGGCTCTGGGTTCAATCATCAGCACCAGAACAAACAAAACAAAACAAAAAACCAGAGTCTCATCTAAATCAGATATGGATGAGACTCAAGAGATAATTGATTCTGAGGTAAATTCCTTTTAGCTATAAGCCTGTGAAATTCAATAAGCCATGTACTTCCAAAATACAATGGCAAGATAGACAATGGACAAATATTTCTATTCCAAAAGGCATAAACAAGCAACAAGAAAAGCATAACAGATCCCAAGTAAGTCCAAAATCCAACAGGCAAACAACATTAAATCTTTTTTTTTTTTTTTTTTTTGGTACCAGGGATCGAACTTGGGTCCTTGCACAACATTAAATCTTAAAGCTGAACAGTAATCTTTGACTCCATGTTCCACCTCCTGGACACAGCAGAGCAGGGGGACTCCCATGGCTTTGCGGAGTTCAGTCAGGCCTCAGTTGTCATGCATTGGAATCACATGCCTTGTGCTTTCCCAGGATAGCTCTACAGTTCTGGGGTTTCAGGGATGACCTTGCCCTTACAGCTCCACCAAGCATTGGTCTAGCCCTTTCCCTGCAAAAGACTCTCTGAAGCATCCTTCAAAATATAGATTGAGGCAGCTAAAACTTAACAGCTCTTGTACTCTGTGCACATGTAATGTTAGCTCCATGTGGATGCCACCAAGGCCCACTGCTTGTACCCTCAGGAGTAGTGACTCATACCACAGTTGGACATGCTTGAGCTACACCTGGGTGGCCAGAGGAGTGCGTCCCTGAAATACAGGAAGCAGAGATCTGTGGTGGCCCTGGGCAGCAAGCCCTGAGGTTCCACAGGTGCCCTGATACCTGCCTTTAAGTCTTTCTGGCCTTAAGGCCCTGGCATTCTGGATCTGTGATAGGTGGGACAACCTCAAACATCTTTGAAATGCCTTCAAGGTTGTTCTCCCTTTGTCTTGATGACTAGCATCTGACTTCCTTCTATCCATTCTAATCTCTTTATCAGTCACTTGGCCACACCTTTTTTCTCCCTTAATCACTTTTTTTATTCTTTACATGGCTAGGCTGAAAATTTCCCAAATGTTTACATTCTGCTTGCATTTTTTTCTCCATTAGTACTGGGGATGCAAATCATTACATTTTAAAAAATCATTACATTTTTGTTCCTTATGACTTTTTGTGGTACTGGGGATTGAACCAGAGCTGAGCTACATCTCTTGCCCTTTTTAATGTATTTTTAAATTTTGAGACAGAGTCTCACTAAGTTGCCCATGTTGGGCTTGAACTTGTGATCCTCCTGTCTCAGCCTCCCAGAGTGTGAATTACAGGCATGTGCCACCATATATGGTTACTTCTCTTCTTCTGAGCCCTTGCCAGAATTGCCCTCAGTGCTCCATTCATGGAAATACAGTTTTATTCTAATAACCATTTCTATACTGTTTCAGCCTCTGCTCATTACCCAGTCCCAAAGCCACCTCCACATTTTCAGGTACTTATTACAGCAACACCTCACTCATTTGCTACCTTTTGCATTCCAAGAAAGGCTCACTGGGCACAACTAGTGGCATGACACTAGTATGTTGATTAGGTAAAGCAGGACTTAATAAAATAAGGAAAAGTAAGTTTCCCCAACCTAAACAATTCTCTTAGACTTCCCCCTCCCTATGGCTGTGGTTCTTTTTTCTATTACAAATAAAATTAGTAACTTTGACCCTGTAAGTAAGGTTTTACAACCTCCTGTTCTCATAAGATCCTGTTTTTACCCCACTAAGGCTACCAAGATATGCTAAGTTACAAAACTGTCACAGCCTTTGTTCTGCTTCTGTCCACAAGTTTCATGCCATTAGGTAGACCAACTGCCCTCTGCAACATGTATAAAACTAGACCTCTTCCTTTGTACTGGGCTCAGCCTTTGGACATGAGTCTGCTGAGCTGGTGCATACCTAAATAAACCCTCCTATTTCACAGTTGATCTCTCCAGTCTCCTAAATTCTGCAACACACGTAATGACTGTCTTACTCTAGAGGGAAAAATGAATGAGTTCCAGGGACTGGGTGGGCTAATTTATTTCTAAATAGACTATTTGCACATGCAATGATTTTACTGAATTCTTGAGATATAGTTGTCATAGTTCACTTGAACTTCCTTGGTTATTTTGGGCCAAAGTAACTTAACTCCACATCAATTCCTTACTGCCAAGAATCCAGAGTCATGTATTACCCACACCACCACAGGGCTGTATTTCTGCAGCCCTTGTATTCATCCCTATCTCCCATTCAGATGCACTGTAGCACCTAATGCAGTGATTCATTTATTAGAGGCCCTTTGTGCCTTTTGTAAGGAATGAGTTTACTTACAAACAGAAAGAGAGAGAGAGAGAGAGAGAGAGAGAGAGAGAGAGAGAGAGAGAGAGAGAGAGAAATTGGACTTCAGAGGCAGAAAAAGTGAGATTTAAATCCAAACTCTTGCAAGAGTGGTGCCTACACAGAGACAGTGACACTTTAGTTGAGAAACTGTTTTTATTCCTAACTTGCAAAAGTCCTTGCCCTATCTCCCATGACCTGGGATCCAGGGTTCACAGTCTATCCCAAGCAATCTA
>NW_004624891.1:839192-852569 GCF_000247695.1 Heterocephalus glaber | reverse complement strand
ATATATATATATATACACACATATATACACCAGGGATTGAACTCAGGACCTTCCATTTGTGAGGCAGGAGGTGGCACCACTGAGCTAAATCCCCAGCCCTATTCCTTTCCATTCTTGTCCCTCCTCCCTCTGTATTTCTCTTTGTAGTTATTTTTAGCCTGTTGGCTTCCCAGGATTTGAGAAGACTCTTATCTCTTGAGTGAGTCTTTGTACAGCCTGTGTGTCCTTGTCCACTAGTTGACCAAGCCAAGTCTAAGAGTAAGGGCTTATTAGAGTGGTTAATGAAATATGGAGCAATTAAAAATATTTTTACCTCTTACACTTTCCTGGAGCCTAACATTTGTGCTTTGGGAGGTAGCCCACACATTCTCCACCGTATGGGCATCTCCCTAATAGCCTGCAACTCCAAATTATACCACTAAAATGTGTCCCTTCCCCTTTAGGGGAAGTGAGATTGGCTTAAATTGGCAGAATTTAATTTAAATTCTCCTGGCCATAGATTACACTTATGTAGACATGGATCTTACCCTTCCCATTCAGGAAAGTAGCCCCTTTTCCATCACAGATTGCTTGTACCCATTTGCTAAATATGGTATTAGTGCCCATCAAATGAACTTTATGGGAAAGAGCTCCTTCATCTCTGTTTCTTAGCAAATTGATAATGAATATTGCCAAGGCAGTCACCAAGTAGCATTCACTTTAGTACTACTAAGACATATGTTAGAGAGTTGATACTCACTCAAACTTGGAAGAGTGAGGATTTGTCCATGATATTTCACTTCAGATTGAAAATCAAGTTTTTCTAATTTCTTCAATTATAGGCTTAGCCCATCTCTTTTTATTTTTGCCAACACATATTAATTGTACATATTACTGTGGTTCAGTGTGATATTTCCATATATTCATACAGCATGTACTGATCAAATCCACCCACTCTTCTTCCACCTCCCCACAATGTCTAGTAATCAGTATTCTACTTTCAGGTCAACATATGAGAAAGAATAAGCAATACTTGCCTTTCCATGTCTTGTTTGTTTCACTTAATATAGTGTCCTGTAAATGACAGTCATGCTTCTTTATGGTTGAATGATATTTCATTGTTTATATATACTACATTTTCTTTATCCATTAATCTAGTGGTGGGTCTCTTGGCCTATTGGAGATGTAGGCTATTGTAAACAGTGCTACAATAAACATAGTTATGTAGGTATGTCTTTGGTATGCTGATTTCATTTCCTTTGAGTATATATCCAAAGTGGGATTGCTGGATCATGCAGTAGAAGTCTTTTCAGTTTGTTTGTTTGTTTGTTTGTTTGTTGGGTTTTTTTTGTGGTTTTTTTGGTACCAGGGATCAAACTTGGGTCCTTGCGCTTGCGCAGCAGGTGGCTAAATCACTGAGCTAAATCCCCGGCCCTCTTTTCAGTTTTTTGAGGAACCTTCACACTGTTCTCCATAATAGCTGTACTACTTTATATTCCCAGCAATAGTGTATAAGAGTTCCTTTTTCTCTACATCTTCATCAGCATTTATTAATTTTTGTTTTTTGATAATAGCCATTCTAACTGGGATGAGACGGTATTTCATTGTAATTTTGATGGCTAATTACAGTATATTGGCTATTTTTCACTTTTTTTGACATTTGTATTTTTTCTTTTAAGAAGTATCTATTCAGATCATTTGCCCATTTTTAACTGGACTATTTGTTGTTAAGTTTTTTTGGTCACTTATATATTCTGAATATTAACTGCTGAATAAGTAGTTGACATAATTTCTTCAATTCTGTAAGTTGTCTCTTTACTTTGGTGATTATTTCCTTTGCTGTGCAGCTTTTAAAATTTGATATTATCCTATTCACCTATTTTTGCTTTTGTTTCCTGTTTTGGGGGTCGTATCTAGAAAGCCACTGCTTATGCCCACATGTTAAAGTGTTTCCTCTATTTTGTTTCTAGCAGATTCAGAGTTTCAAGTCTTACATTTAAGTTTTCGATTAATTTTGAGTTGATTTTTTTACAGGGTGAGAGATATGGGACAAGTTTCAATCTTGTGAATTAGCCTTCTCTTGTTTTCTTTGTTTGTTTGCTTTTGGTACTGGGAATTGAACCCAGGACCTTCACTGAGCCACATCCACGTTTCTCTCTCTTTTTTTTTTTATTTCAAGATAGGGTCTCGATAAGTTGTCCAGGCAGAACTCAAACTCCTGATTATTCTACCTTAGCCTCCCAGAGTGCTGTAATTACAGGCCTGTGTCACCATACCCAGTAAGCCCATCTATTTCTTTTTTTTTGCTTAAATTCTTTTATTGGTACATTTTAGGTGTACAATACTTTTACATTTATCATTGGGTACTTGTACCTGTACATGATGTATCTTGGTTCTTATTTTTTCCCCATTACCTATGCAGCCTCCACCCCCCCACCCTTCCCTGTTTACGAAGACTTTGCTTCCATTTTTTTCTTTTCTCATAATTTTTCCTTTCCCTTCTTTCCTTTCCCCTTCCCTTCCCACTTCCCCTCCCCCTTTGGACCTTTCCTTCCTATTTCAAATTATCAATTATTCATTTTAATCATTTTAATCCTTATTTACACTTTCAGTTTCTCACACCGGAGAAACTATTCGGTATTTATACATGTGTGTCCTATTTATTTCACTTAAGAGTATCGCCTCAATGTGCATCCATTTAGCTATAAATGTCTCTAGTTTCTCATTCTTTATGGCTAGGTAGTACTCCATTTTATAAAAAAACCACATCTTTTTATCCAGTTTCCAGTTGATGAAGCCCATTTATTTTTAAAACTCCTTCATTTTCAAATAAATGTCTTTATAACTTTATTTCTGAGTACCATTTTGGCTGCTTCCTAGAGGCTTTGATCAGCAATGTTTCCATTACTACTGATTTCCAAACATTTACAATTTTTAAATTTTTAGTTCTTCCTTAACCCACTAATTTAAAATGTTTTAAAATATCCAAATTATTAATATTGTTATTGCTTGAATGTTTGTGTCCCCCCACCCAAATTTTGAAACCTAACCACTAATGTGATGGTATTAGGAGGAAGGGTTTTGGGGAAGATATTGCCAAATATTGAGATTAATGCCCTTATAAAAGAGGCTCCAAGCCAGGCATAGTGGCACATACCTGTGATTTCAACTACTTAGGAGGCTGAGGCAAAAGGAACTCAAGCTTCAGGTCATTTTGGGCAACTTAGTGAGAATTTGTCTCAAAATAAAATTTAAATGTGCTAGAGATGTAGCTCCATAGTGGAACACTTACTTAGCATTCACAAGGCCCTGAGTTCAACCCTTATTGCAGAAAAAAGAAACAAAAAGGCTTCCAGATGGCTAGCTAGCCCACTTCACCATATGAAGATACCGAGAAAAGGTATAATCTATGAATCAGGAAATGAGCCCTGACCATAAAGCAAATCTGCCAGCACCTTGATTTTGGACTTCTTGGTGTCCAGAACTATGAGAAATAAGTTGCTCTTGTCTATGAGCTACTCAGTCTATGGTATTTTGTTGTAGTAGCCCAAACACATATTTATCTTTTTTGATTTTTAAAGTTTATTACATTGTGTTCAGTAAATATGATCAGTATAACATAAAAATGTAATTTTTATATAAATATAATATAACATAATATAACAATATAACATAAAAATGTAATTTTTATATAAATATAATATAACATAATATAACAATATAACATAAAAATGTAATTTTTTTATCAAAACAGTCAACCTATATAAACATTTGACTTGAAAAGAAAGTGTACTTTTTACTGTTAGGCATAAAGTTTTATATCTATACATGTAAGTACATGCATTGTTATATCTCTAATTTTGTTAGTTATGTTAGTCAATACCTCCCTACTCTTAATTATTTTTTATCTAATAGTCTTTTCATTTCTGAAAGGTATGTTAAAGTCTCTAACTTTGACTGTGGAATTGTAAATTTTTTCTTTACAATTATTATTGTATATATTTGAAACTATTACCTTAGAAGTATATGATTTTCCTCCTGTATTCCTTTAATCAATATAAAATTTCCTTCATTGTTCCCTTACTTCTATTTCATCTGTTAATAATGCTTTCTTTCTGCTAGTATTGTCTGGCATACCATTTTCTATCTCTTTGTATTGTCTACCTTCCTGTGCCATTTTGTTTTAGCTATTATTTTTCTTCTATACTTAAATTAGAACCCTGTGATTTAGTAGGTAAATTTGATCTCTTCACACATATTTTTATTATTGATCTATTTAGACTTAAGTCTGCTTTATTTTGTGTTTTGTGTTATCATGATTTCTCTTTGTTTCTGCTGGAACAGAGAAGCGATTTTCTTTTTTCATGTTTTCTCTACCACTTTGAAATCCAAATGTTTAAAAAGCAGGGGTTGGAGGCTCAGAGAGATGAAGTATTTAGTTCAAGTTTATACACTTAACTATGATCTTAGTGACTTGGTACTTTTAGATGACTCCCAAGATTAAAACTTAGTTCTAACTGACTTCAAACTCAGCTGTCCCAGAATTTCTGGAATAAGGCAGGATATAAATAAGCAAATTGAAAATCTAGGCTTTTTCTAATTCAGATAATAACAGCTAATCTTTATCAAGACTTGACTATATGCCAGGCACATTCAATAAGCTTTTTATTTCCTACACCTCACTGTCATCAGCTTGAACAGAAATTAAGCATAATGCATTAGTGAGTTATGATGGGCAAGACTACCCTGACTAGTATTGGAGGCATCCCCCTCCTCTACATGAAACATAACAGCCAATATGAGCCCTCATCTTCCCAAACACATCAATCTCCAACCTGAAAGTTGTTCATTCTCTTATTTAGCCAATATTTATCAAACACCTACTATGCATTTGTGTCTATCATTTTGGAGCTTATATTCTCATGGGGAAGATATATAATGAAAAATAAAAAATAAGTTTCAGATATAGTACCAAGAAATTCCTAAGAAAACAAAGTAGAATGCTTTATAGTGACCAGTGGGTAGGGACTACTTTAGATAGGTTAGTCAGGTAAGGATGTCTATAGAAGGAGGTCTGTCTATATCTATAGGGGGCCATAGGTAGTAGATGTGTGCCTGACTGCAGTAAGAGGAGGTCAGAGATGACCTCTCTGAGGAAAGGATATTGGATCTGAGAAGTTGAATAATGAAAAGAAGCAAACCATGTGGCAATGGCAGCAGATATTCCAGGCCAAGGGAACAGGACTTAAGGTGGATTTTAGACTGTGTTTAAGGTAAAGCAAGAAGGCTAGTGTGGCTGAAGGAAAGTGCTTATATAGGGAAGTGGTGAAAGGTAAAGTCAGAGAGGTGGTAGCAGCAACATTAAGCAGGGTCTTATAGGCCATGGTTATGACTTGATTTTGTTCTAAATATGGTAAGAGGTTATTGCCTTAGTTTGTTGTTGCTGTTGCTATTTGTTTTTGTTGTTTTGTTTTGCTTTTAATCATTGTAATCATACAATAAACCTTCATGTACCTATTTCCCGGTTTCAACAATTAACACAGGATCAATCTTGTTTCATCTACACCCTCCACTCCCCCAAACACACTGGATTATTAAGCGTAACTCAAACAGCATATCCTTTGATCCATAAATACTTTATTATATAGCTCCAAAATATGATGTTTCTTTATTTTTAAGCATTACTATAATATACTGGAAGGATTTATATATGGGAGTGGTGTGTATGATTTGTATTTAAAAGATCACTCAGGCAATTTATAAAGAACAGATTATAGGTGTGCAAGGATGGCAGGGAAGTGATCAGTTATAACACTGCAGTGGTTCAACAGACAGATGGTGAGAGTTTGGCCCAGCAGTATCCCTGGATATGAAAACAAGCCAGGCTACTATAGATACAAAGGTAATAGTGACCCACAAAGCCAAGAAACCTTGTAATTACAAGGTTCCAAGGGAGCTCCTGTTCCACAACCACAATCACCTTTGTCAGCATTATCTAAATACTTTGAGGAAAGAGTTCCAGGAAACTTTAACCTGGCATAGATCACCCAAACCACTGGACTAAGTAGGCCTTCCCAAGTGTATCTTCCAAAGTGTATCAAAATACATGCAGGATGCCAGTCATGATATAGTGGAACACTCCCAGCACTGGTAGTAGGGCCAAGATACAATTGCTGATCCTGTAGGCTGGTATGCAGCCTGCTAATGAGGCTACTGCACACCTGTTGAGATCACTGCTCCTGAAGGCCCAATCTAGGGCATAGATCCCAGGATCACTGTTTGGCAGACCAATCGATAGCACTGTAACCATGATGATCACTCCCTATAATCAAGGAGAGAAAGAAAAAGTATAAGCCACAAAAGTGAAGTTGAATCTAAGATCTTGTCTGGGTACTGAAATAGGCCATAAGATGAAATGGAGGGTAGGAGCAGTATGCAGAACACATCATAAGGCTGACGCCAACAAAATCAACAGGTTGGGAAGCACATTGCACAGTGAAAGTGGTTCAAGATATAAGCTGCAAGTCATTCAGGAGTGTCAGAGTTCAGTTCCAGCTATATTGTTGCAGGCGGAGATGGGAGTAGCTTGTAGTAGAAGTCCTCCCAGGCAGGACTGCTTCTTTCAGGGTTGCAGATGAAGATATACATCAGCTGAGGCCTTTAGCTTCCTGAATGTGCAGCCTGCCCTGTTAGGCCAGTGGGAAGGGGAAAAAGAGTTGTACGATCAGTTTTGTGTGATTGTGATGTCTAGACCTTAAATATTCTAGGGGTGTTTTCTCCAACTATTTTTGAACTGTTTTGAATGTTGCTTCCCCCCATTTTCCCAAGAGATTTCTGACAATAGTAGTTTACAGCATCCACTCCCCTAGCTCTAGGCCCTGGAAATGAGAAAGATGGCCCTGTTCCTCCCAGTCTTGGGGAGAGAAAGCTTCTTGAACTTATGCTCCAAAAATATCTCCCCAGAAGCCACATAGTTGGCTGGCATTTCAGCTACTGGCATAGTGGGCTGTCCAGCTACCCAAGAGGCCCATATTAAGTGCTGACAACAGTAGATACGGTAAATTAAGGTGAAAGCCACTGCCCTACAGCAGCGAAGACCAAGAAATGAGTAACCACAAAAGTCAGTAACTTATCAAAAGTCAGCAGAAGTCAGACCCTCTGGGGAGGATTTCAGTTGTAATAGGCTCTTTACAGGACTCTGGATAGTAATGATGGTGAACATGATGGTGGTTATGATGTAGTGGTTATTACTAATTGAATAGTTATTATGTACCAGTCATTATACTGGTTATATATATTATATACTATATATGTATATTCTCATTTAATTATCATAGCCACCCTGAAAGGCTCTTATTGTCCTCATTTTACAGTGAAAGAAACCAAACTTCAGGAAGGCTAGGTAATTTGTCTAAGATTACCATCTGGTAAGTAGCTGAGCTCATATTCTTCTTTTGTATTAAACACATTTTCTAGTCTATCATTTAAGTTCCTTTGTTTTTGCTTGATTAAATGTTGTCATTTAAATTGCTTTGATTTTGTTTGAGTACATGTTTGGGCTATTTTCTTAGTGATTGTTCTGGGGATTATAATATCCATCTTATTTTATCATCAAGTTAAGATTAATACCAATTTAATTTCAATAATATATAGAAACTATACTCCAATGTAGCTCCTTTTTACCCCATGCTTTTGTGCTATTATTATACTTTTTTATGTCTCATAATCCCATTACAGTTTTGTAATTGTTGTTATATGCATTATTACTATTTTATTATTATCTTGGAGATGAGGGCTTGCTATGTTATCCAGACTGGTCTCAAGCTCATGGGTTCAAGTGACTCTCTTTCACCATCCTAAGTAGATGGGACTATAGGTATGCATCTCCATGTCCTGCAGCATTCATATTTTCAATTAGTTGTCTATAATTACATTATATATAATTACATCATTTATATAAGTGTGAAAGCTTTTTATTGCTCTGTGTGGATCCACATTGCCATCTAATTTACTTTTTTCAGCTAGAAGAACTCCCCTTACAAGTTCTTACAGTGAAGTTCTGTTGGCAATGAATTCTCTGTCTTTATTTATCTTTATATATCTTTGTCTTTCATTTCTGGGGAATAATTTTGCTAGTTGTAAAATTCTTGGTTGGAAATCTTTTTCCTTCAACACACTGAGTATAGCATCATACTGACTTTTGACCTTCTTTGTTTCTGACAAAAAGTTAGGGGACACTTGATAAGTCAGTTTTCTCTTGCTGCTGTTAAAATTTTCTTTGTCTCTCATCAATTTGGCTATTGTATGACTATATGTGAATGTCTTTAAGTTTCTTATATTTAGAGTTCATTGGATATGTAGGTTGGAATTCATTATCAAAATTGGGATTTTTCATTTCTTCAAGTATATTTTTTGCTCTTTTCTCTTTTTCCCCTACTTCAGGGACTTCCATTATGCATATGTTCATATACTCAGTGCTGTCTCCCGGATCTCTTAAATTCTGTAAAATTTTCTCTGTTCTTTTCTCTTTCTGCTCCTCAGACTTGATAATCTCAATTTGCCTATCAAGTTCACAAATACTTTCTCCTGTCAAATCAAATGTGCTGTTCAGTTCCTCTAAGGAATTTTTTACTTCCATTGTTTTATCTTTTGACTTCAGAATTTCTATTTTGTTCTTTTGAAATATTATTTTTATTTCTTCATTGATATCCTTTATTTGATGAGATATTGTTTGTTTCCTTTAATTCCTTAGACATGGCTTCTCTTAGATCTTTAAATATATTTATCATACCTGATTAAAGTCTTTGTCTAGTAAGTCCAATGTTTGTACTTCTTTAGAGACAGTTTCTAATGACTGCTATTTTTCATAGGTTACATTTTTCTGTTTATTTACATGTCCATTTTTTTTGAAAATTAGACATGTAAGAACTGGGCATGTTGGTGCATGCCTGTATCTCAGCACTTGAGGAGGCTGAGGCAGAAGAATGGCAAGTTTGAGCCCGGTATAAGCAACCTAGCAATTTAGTGAGAGCTTGTCTCAAAAAATTGTTAAAAATGAGGGTGATAGTGCTACCAGAGATTTAGCTCATTGTGAAGATACAGAGTTCAATCCCTAGTAATGAGAGAAAGAAGGAAAGAAAGAAGGAAAGGAAGAAAGAAAGAAAGAAAGAAAGAAAGAAAATAAGACATAATAGATTGTAATTTAGACATGTAACATAATAGATTGTAACTACTCTGGCATCAGGTCCCCCTCCCAAGAGGAGGGGGTTTTGTTGTTAGGCTTGTGGTTGTTATTGATGTTGTTGAAGTTTTTGTTGTTGTTGCTGTAGATTTTGGGGGGTAGTGAATTTCATGGGTTAGTTCTATAGATTTTGTATTCCCTGTGGCCTGAAGTCACTGAGTTATATAAGCTTTTTCTTTTAGTTTTAGTGTTTTTTTTTTTGTACTGGGGATCGAACTCAGGACCTTGTGCTTGTGCGGCAGGCACTGGAACCACTGAGCTAAATCCCCTGCCCTAGTGTTTTATTTTTAAACCTAACTTCCTAGAGATCACATTTGAGTCAGTATGATTTCATGATCAGCCAGTGATCAGTCAGATTTCATTAAATGCCTTGAGCAAATAAATCTTTCAGTGTTTGCCAAGAAGACCTATGTATGAAGGTATGCCTTCAAATTTCAGCCAGTTTATTAAGTCAGACAGTTTTCACTTTCTGCTTGCCAAGACTAGCCAGAGTTGACTAAATGAAGGCTTCTGCTTTTTCTACCCCCTCTAGGATGCATGCAGAGCATTCTAAATTCCCAAGAAAAGGTTGAACCTTTTCAAAGTTTAATCCCATTGAAAAAAATCTTCCTTCTAAATTTTTGACCAAGATACTATTGAAATCATAGTCTTAGGAAGCTGCGACATTACCAGAGGCTGTATCGCAGTGTTTTTAACCAATGCACTACATTATCTAGATGTATGTGCCATGGTTAAGCTGTTATATATAATCATGGGGATAGAATTTTGTTCACAAAACTTATCTTAGCCAAATCAAATGGCTGCAATATTCTGAGAATGGAGATTTTCTGGGAAACTGCTAGTTCAGTGAAAATATTGAATGTGGTTTAGGCATGGGACTTTTAAGAGAGTTCCAAAAGAGGTTAGTCTTCTCCACTGGCTATGAGGCTGCTATCCTCCTACCACTATACCACTATACCACTGTGCCACTATACCACTGAGCTGGGGAGAGAGGGGAAATGGGTGTATTCCCAAGTGAAAACACCATGGGCTCCATTATTCTTACTAAGATTTATGTTTTTCTTGCATAAATGCTTTTCAGTTCATTCTGTGCAGCCTATGCCTTTAATTTCAGAGATCTTAAAAACAGTCAATTTTTATCGTTTTACCAGTATTTTCATTGCTTTTGTGAGAGAGTTAATTAAGCCCTTACTCAGGCATTTTGGAGATCAGTCTCCTGTGTCACAGTCTCTTTAACCAATGCACATTACCTAGATATATGTGCTATGATTAAGCTGTTATTATTTTGATAACATTTGTTTTCAAATATTCATGATTATAATATAACACAAGAATAACCTTATTTATCCATTTTTTGTGCACATACAGGAATAGATTGGAATTCAAAGGTCAAAGGGTAGGAGTTAATTTGCTCTCCAAAATGGCTGTACTAGTTTATTTTACAAACATCATATTAATGCATAATTTCCCTATACCTTTTAAAACTTGATTTTTATTAAAACATGGATGGATTTTTTTTGTTCATCCAGTCTGTATTCTGTGACACCTTTTAATCTGTATATTTTGTAGTTTTTCAGCTAAGAGAAGTTTTCTTTTGCTATTTCTTTGAATAGTTTCTCTACTCAAAGTGCTCTAGTCTATCCCAAAATTTGTGGTTATCAGAACTTAAGGGTCTATCATTATCATCTTTTAATTTGTCTTTTACATTTTCCATCTCTCTGTCATTTTGTACTGTATTCTAGGAGAATTCTTTGGCCCTTTCTTCCAGTTCCACAATGAACTCTTCAGCTATTCCTCTTCTACTATAAAGTCCATTGACTTAGTTTTAGATTTTTTGCAATTTTCTTTTCTCAACAGCCTATTTTTGCCTCATAACAACTATATCCTCCTTTTACAGTCTAAGGATATTACTTTTAAAAGGATATTAATTTTTAAATGTCTTTTTCTGTTTGCTTTGTTTCCTTGGCTTTAATTCTGTTTTTTGTTTGTTTGTTTTTTCTTGGTACCGGGGATGCAACTCAGGACCTTGCATTTGCAAGGCAGGCATGGGTGCCGAGCTACATCCCCAGCCCCTAATTCTGTTTGTTGAAGTTGATGTTTCTCTTTCATGGAGTTAAGTTACCACAAAAATGTGGTGTTTATTCACTGTGTGTTGATCTGCTTGTACTTGTTTACAGCATTTAGCTTCCAATGGTTGTGCAAGACACATGGGGCAGGATGTATCAGAGACTAAAACAAGGTAAAAATTGTCACTGTCATTGTTAGTCACTGTTTTTGTGGGGGTTCTAGCTAATAAATAGGCAGAAAAATGAATAAAGCATAAATAAAAGAAAGGAAAAGACATACTATTATTTGCACAGGATTTTTTTTATTGTCCACATAGCACACCTAAATAAGATGGTTCAGAGAAGCTCAGGATCAGGATAAAGGTAAAGAGATCATTACACTTCTGTGGCCTGGGGACTGTGTTCAGGAAACATAGTGTCAATACATTCCACCTTGTCACTCCCACTAAATGCAGATATAAAACCTGTACAGAATATATGAGACATCTATTTGAAAACTGAAAAGTAAATAGATCATGAATTGGGGGAACAGACCAGAATTCAAAGTAAAACCAAGGTGGTAATAAGTTTACCATTTTTCCCTTTAATATCTACCTTCATGGACTCAAAGCAGCCCAAAACCCAGAAGTTGACTTCAGCGGAGGCTGCTAGAGCTCCAGGTAAAACCCTTTAGTTCAGATTTCAGGAGTAAGGATGAGTTCCCTGGAAGTGATAGTGGCAGTATGGAGATCTACAGACACTTAAATCTCTGCAAAGATTAAAGAAGCTGTGATCTTCAGAGGGTAGAGAGAAATCACATTGCCTCTTTTCTCTGTTTATTATATAGACACTAGGCTCTTAATATAGACATAGTCACAGGAAATGAATGGGAGGGCAGGATAAATAAAGCTCTAGCTTTCTGTCTGGAAGACTAAAATGGGAATCTCAGTAACTGAAAAGTACTAGGAAAATTGAAAAGAGGGAGTAACTTAGGAATGTAACTCTATAAAATTGTCTATGAACTCCTGGATTCACTCCCAAGCTGTATATGTATGAATCTAATCATAAATAGCTATGATAGTTAACTGTTGTACCAACTTGAGTAAGAAACACCAAACTGATTGCCTTAACATAGTTCTAGGTGTGACTGAATGGATCTATTGAAGGTAGAAGACTCACCCAGGGTGTGAGTGGTACCAACCAGTAGGCTTGTAGCCTGAATGGAATAAAAAAGCAAAAAAACAAAAACAAAAAAGGAAGAAGAAGAAGGAGGAGGAGGACAAGGAGGAGGAAGAGAAGGAAGGCTCACTTTTGTCTCTTTAGAGGACCTCAGTCTTTGCCTTTGCCTTAGTACATCCATCTCCTGCCTTCCAGACCCTTTACCCTTCTATTGCCGACTCCTTGGCTTCCTGATACAGACTCATAGAGGATCCAGTCAAAAGTTGAAGTTCCAAGCCTTCAGCTTTTGACTGAATCCTTCAGATCTCCAGTTCACAGACACCTAACTCTGCAGGTGGTTATTGTAAGCCTACTTTGTATGTATGTATGTATGTATGTATATATATAAAATCTGTTTTTCTATTGAACACTGACTGATACAACAATATATCAAAAGTATATGACACAAGCATTAGAAAGAAAAAAATAAGAAATAAGAAAATAAAAAATAAGAAAGAAAACTAGGAGTGGCTATATTGATATCAAAAAAGTTGATTTTGGAGCAAAGGAAATTATATATATAAAAAGGAAATTACATATTGATCAAAGGGTTAGCTCATAAAGAATACAGAGCAATCCTAAATGAATATGCAGCTAACAAAAGAGACACAAAATATATGAAGTAAAAACTGATATTATAAAGACTGAACGAGAAAATAGACAACTCTACAAGTATAAAAGTTTGAACTGGTTTAATTTACACTCAATACTTCTTAATCAATAAAAGTAGTAGACAGGAAATCAGCAAAGTCAAAACTGAACAACACCATCAACCATGTAAATCCAATTAATAGTGATAAAACACTCCACTCACATCATTTTCAAGTTCTCATGGAATATCCACTAAGATATATAATATATTGAGTCCTAAAAATCTTAAGTTTAAAATAACTG